>OY293410.1:37889168-38338260 GCA_958502065.1 Chrysolina americana | reverse complement strand
TTAAGGAAGTGAAAAAACCGAAGCAGTTGAGAAGTTTCGAACTCCTACCGATAGTTGTTATATACGGAAATTCTACATGTCCCTATTGCCATTATCCGTTGTACCTACTACGAAAAACCCGCAGATATAACTGCGTTAACCCCAGCAACTGGAGACATAAGCAGGTCATCCATCTGTTTCACATGGAGGACTTCAAACTATTTGCATCGGGAGAAAAAGATCGGCATCAGTTCTTAAGGGTGGTGGAAAAGTACAAACAAGCACCAGACGTCGGGATTGGCATCTGGGTAACTCACACCACACTCGCTTTTCAGTAAGACATGTTTTATTGCCTACCGAACCTGAGAAACTTGTAAAATTATCTCAGACTCTGATGATCTCCCAGTACATCAAACTTACCAACTGGAGTAGTATTTCTTAGAATACTTCTTCCACATTTACCAACAGTGTCATTCACTACATTCTTATTCAAAACAGTAGTCATTTGTTTAACCACATTCTCTTCATAGGCCCTCTGTACGTCTTGATTGCTTCTTGCAGATAAATTATGCTGCCAAAGTTTCGATTCGATCTTTCGTTTTGTTTTCCTTCTAACCGCCTGGAATTTTTAAATATACTAATTTGTCTACAAAAATTATTCAAAACACCATCTTACTTCATTTGGCTGTGGGTTGCATTCGACACTTCCATCTTCACTATCTGAAGAAGACGAAGAGGAGGATTGCTCTTCAGAAATTTCGTCTGAACTTTCTACATCGATACTTTTTTCTTCAGCTCTATTTGCAAAATTGCTAAGTAATCCCAGTTTTGGGCGAGGCGGGATTATTTCGAATCCATCCCACCAAAACGTTTCTTTGCAGATAAACTTTTTCTCTGTTATAGCAGGATCTTTGAAAAATAATGTAGTCAGTTCAAATGTAACTAGGCACAATCTAGGTATAATTCAAATAGATGCAGCCTTGTTTAATTTCATCAATGTAAAAATTCTTTAGTTGGGATATTGTATTTGCATATCTAAGTTACATTTTGTTTCTCTCAGTAACGATTAATGCTTGGTTTATGCAACGTTTCCTAATACCTGACGTAACTATAAGCATAATTCCTAAGAAAGCTGTAGTGTTTATGCAATTTCGTGTTAGTTCTTAGAGAAGAAATTCCACCGACCTAGAAACGTTTGCGTAATAATAATAAGAATACTCTTTCATTAACACTGATAGAGTGTACCCAAAGGCATAGCCTGTGCGGGTAGAGGACGGCTATTATTATTTGCCGTGGCGCTCCGGGGCGACTTACTGATGTTGTAGCTACGCATTTTTATCCAGCGCAAGCGTAATACATTTTTTGACTAAAAACTTGGTTTGTATATAAGAATAAACGCTCTCATTATCATTAATTTGCTGTTGTTGAATTCTTAGTTATCAGTTCTTCATCGTATAGACTAAGTTCTGGTCATAGCAGGCTTAGTTGTTGGGAACGCTGCATAAAGCACGCATAAGATGGAAAGAATTAATGATTATTTTACGGGGTGTAAACTGATTGTATGTATTTATAATACAGCCCAGACTCAGCCCTCGTGGAAATAAACATTCGCTTCGTGTGATATTTAGTATATATGGTTTGTACACTCAGAATCCACATAATGTCGACGTCATAGTTGTTAAAGCAAAATGTCAATTTCAACTATATATGAATGCTCGATAATGAAATTTTCTGTAGGTTTCATGGGATTTGCATTAATATATAGAGTTTTGCATTCATTAGCAACTTTGATAGGTTTGAGAAAGGTTAGATGCGACTCCTGTGCTGTTTCTCTTGCTGGGGTATTTCGTTTAATGAACATTTGGTTGAAGATACTTGTTTGTGATTCCAATCCAAGGTTGCTGGTTTGTCTGATTTGTTTCTCGTGTAAATTGTTCATCATCAGCGGATCTTGTGTTATTCACTCTCACCGCAAAAGTTCTGCCGACCAGGTAAGAATTCACCAACCTTGCCATATATGAAGGCATGCCTGCCATAAGCATTTTGCAGATCAGACCTACCCATACCGAGTCGGAGGTTTTTTGCATATCCAGCAAAAACAAGACAGTGTTTAGCCCTCGATGAGAAGCCTCTTTCACCTCGTGAACAACTCGCACTCTTTGCGAAGTTGTGCTGTGTCCAGCACGAGAGCCGAATTGCTCAGCAGGGATCATATTTTTAGTTTCTCCTCGAGAGTTAACAATCGTCTAAGGAGGATCTTCTGCACTATCTTGGCAACAACGCTAAGTAGTGAGATGGAGCGGTAGCTGTCGAGTTTATGGCCATCCTTGCCTAGCTTCAGAATGGGGATTACCAGGGCCTTTTTCAGAAAATTTGATGATGGCAAAAACTGAACGAGGGACTTTCGCGGCAGGTTCCTAAGTAGAACAGAGTCCCAGCCCGTCCGGCCCAGGCGCCTTATTCGCCCGAAGTCTTTTTATAACTTCTGTCAGCTCCTCATAATTCGTCATTACTTTTGCGAATCTATGTGGCCGATAGGGGCGGACATAGATTCTCTAAAGTCACCTGTTATCTTAGATTTCTCTCTATGTCCGTCACTAACGTCGGTGCCTTTTTATGGACACTGGCGAAATGTTCACCGTACAGTTCCGCCTTCTGGGAGTCCGTCACTGCACGCTCAACATTCATCTCTATGAAGTGAAATGCGCTTCGCCATCCGCCACAGGGAGTTTTCCCGAGCGTCCAGCTTCTCCAGCTTGTTTTTCCACACCGTGTCGTTGTGGTCGTTTATTAACTCTGAGATCTCTCTTCCTAGCCGGAATATATCGGATTTATTTTCCGGGTTTCTTGTGAGTTATTGCCACTTCTTTCGGAGAGAGTTCTTCAGAGTAATGAACTCCTTAAAGTGCGGTGGAATAACATTCCATGTTTTTCCTGACCTCAATTTTCTTGATAGAACGCTCGCGAGCTACCTGCATGTCACGAATAAAAGAGATCGAGTTACCTCCTCAATTTCATCTCTCGACATGCTGGACTTCATAGTAGTCCGTTTCTGTAGTCGTACCTAAGCGTGGGTGGCGTACTTCAGATTGAACAGGACTGGGTCGTGATCTGAAGTCATCTCATGGATGGCTTTGAGTTCACTAATATTCGTGACATTCTTGTTCTTTATCAAGTCAATTGTGGTCGGAGTGGACCCATTCCAGGGGTAATATGTGGGCTCTTCCGAGTGCACAATCACCACGTCGCTGCTATTCCTACAGTACCTTGCCGTTGGCATTCGGCATCGGCTGTGATCCCCCACTCCACTCAGGTCGTCTAGCGTTCAGGTCCCCGATTTGGACAATCTGTGTAACACAGGCCACAAGATGTTGGTAATCGGACATAGAGATGAGTGTCGAGCGTGCAGTGACGGACTCCCAGAAGACGGAACCATACGCGAATAAGGCGCCTGGGCCGGAGGGCTGTACCCTGTTCTACTTAGGAACCTGCCGCGAAAGTCCTTCGTTCAGTTTTTGCACCTTGTAAATGCCATATCATCAAATTTTCTAAAAAAGGCCCTGGTAATCCCCATTCTGAAGCCGGGCAAGGATGGCCATAAACTGGACAGCTACCGCCCCATCTCACTACTCAGCATTGTTGCCAAGATAGTGGAAAGATCCTCCTTAGACGATTGTTAACCCTCGAGGAGAAACTAAAAATATGATCCCTGCTGAGCAATTCGGCTTTCGTGCTGGACACAGCACAACTTCGCAAAGAGTGCGAGTTGTTCACGAGGTGAAAGAGGCTTCTCATCGAGGGCTAAACACTGTCTTGGTTTTGGTGGATATGCAAAAAACCTTCAAAGTTACTAATAAATGCAAAAATCTATATGTTAATGCAAATCCCATGAAACCTACTGAAAATTTCATTATCAAGCATTCATATATAGTTGAAATTGACATTTTGCTTCAACAATAGTTTCAACAATAGTTAAGAGTTGTGATAAAGGGGTCGAATGGATGGACTGAGAAGTTGATAAGTGTACGCTTTTGAAACCTTTTATTATAGTTGAAAAATAGAGGCAAAACGCTAGACATGCGTAATTGACAAAATTGGTGTGTCATAACATATGAACTGAATTTAGAATAGGTATATAATATGATTGAACAATATACAAAGGGTGAACTGTTATAAATTGTAATGATGAATAGGAACTATATCACTTCACTATATTCAGGAAATTATTTTGTAACCTTACAAACTTCCTCTCGTTCATTGGTGTTAATTTAGGAAATAATTGGTAAAATTTTCTGCAAGTTCTGGCAATGATTTAATCATATTGTTCATGTGTAATAAATAATTTCATAAGAACTTCGTTTGAATAATCGACATTTGCATTCATTTTAGGAGATATTTTTAAACACCGTCGATAACTATTCGTAAATTACTTATAAAAGTTATAATTAGCTTGATAATTCCACTGTTACCTAAAACCGAATTCTTAAAAAGCGACTTTATCAAAAAAAAATTGATGATTTAATTATGTATATAGGGACATGATTATATCATTTTTTTAAGCATTTTTCATCTTCTTTCAATTTATCGAGTAATATATTTGGGGGTTTCATTTGAAAAAATTATATTTTAAGCACTTTTATGCGTGACGAAAATAATAATAATTTTAGCACGCCCTGTATGATGAGGAATACATTTTTTGGTGTTGATTAAATACCTTGAGCTTGTCCAAACTATAATCCAAATATCAACTTTTCATGAAATAAGAGTACTGATGTACTAAAGTTTAATTAGGGCTATGTTTTAGACCATATTTAACACAAATTATTTTTCATCTCGAAAACCGATAGAGGACATTATATTAACAAAAAAGGATTATTATAAAATAGAAGTTGCTAGGACTTTTTGATAGAAGTGGCAACGTCGCCAAGCTGACAATATTTCAAATCGATAGGTAACGAAATGTAAGATCTGTAATTTTCAGAAAAATCCTACATTGCGTTTACCATAAACGTCTAACCTACCATACCGACCGTGAGTCACGCTGTATAATCTTGTATTTGGTACCTCTACTCCTTCCATTGCGTTGAAGATTATGGCCTATTCTTCAGTGAGAAATTGTAGTTTGCAGCTGAATATGTTTGGTTCCTAGAATTTGTATTTTAGGAACACCTGTAGTCAGAAGCCCCGGTACCCACACAGCACATGTACGTACAATGGATGGCCAGTGGACGTTGAATATGGAAGTGAAAGACATCCAATGGATGTCCAGATTTGATCCAATGTACATTCAATGGAATTCCAGGACACTACCATGGACGTACAATTAAAGTATAGAAAACGTCCAATGGATATACATTGTGCGGCTTCTGCACCAAATACGGACGTAAATGGACGTCCAGAATATATCCATAAAGCATCCACTGTGGATATTTCCTGGACGTTCAAAGTACATCCATTGTATGGCCAAAATGAATCCAGAGAATAGAAATTATACTAAATATCCGGCAAATAATGGTAAATACTTTGGAAAATGTTGTATAGGTAAATATAACACATAGGTTCCTATACAAGATAATAAAATCGGGCCTGACTACCACGAAGCTAAAGTGAATCGGAACCAACTCATACATGAGCTTTATAACTCCCAGATTTTCCAAGCACAAGCTCTTACATGAACTTTTATTGTACAAAGTTGAGAGATGGTTGAGAAATTATGTAATTATCTATTTGATAAATTTCTAGCACCTAAGATATATAATTTACTACCAGAAAATCTGAAGGACATGAAATATTTCAAAACATTCAAGTACATCCTAAAGTACACCGAGAGAAAATTACTAAATGATCTCATCGACCTGAAATTCCTAAATTAATTACAGTCCTACATGACATAAACCAGACCGAACTAAATATAAAAGAAATAAAAAGAAACCTCCTATGAACCTTATAATGTCAAACTGAACAGGATACGACCCAAAATACCCAAACGCGACCTTACCTGATTACAACTATAAAGTAAAACCCTACTATAATCAAAGAATATCTACATACTGACTATAGATATTCTTTGCTATAATACACACTACTCGAATGTCAAATCAAAATTACAAAACCTGAACTAAACATAACCAAAAAGGATTTATTTATGTAATCTTTGTTAAGTGAAAATGTTATGTTTGCACAAGCAGCATCATCTACTTACAAATAATCATTGTTGATTATTATTTCTTATGATTACCATTATTATTGATGATTTGTATATATATATATATTAGTTCATTGATATTACCGAGGTATTATATCACACACAAGCTTCAAGCTTCAGTGATTTATCATGTTTATTTCTCCCACTGTATTAACTTTTTAAACTATTTTTTTGGAAATAAACATTATTATTATTATTATTTATATAAGTGAAATAAGTGTTCTTTACAATAAATATGTTGTTATTTTTCCAGATCGACTTTAAGATTGATAATGATAAGGTGGAAACAGTTTCATACAGGATGAAAATTATCACATGTTTATTTTGAATATTATTTTCATACATCTTCATAAGTGAAAGCTAATCAAAAACTTTCATAGTTCTCTGTTTTCATATCTGTAATACCCAATTCTTCATTTTGCTCAAATGACCTGTCATAATGCAAAATCCTCAAGCTTTCATCAGGTTGGTCATCATCCCCCAAACTCTGTATATAACTATTACCAGCAGGATCATCAAGTATAAGGGTAACAGACAACTCTCCTTCAAGAATACTATCAAGCTTTTTCAAAAACTCTTCAAAACGCTGTTTGGTTTCAGGTTGAGAAGAATCTCCAAACATAAAAGACTGTTTATGGTCACCTAACTGTTCCTTAATGGCTACTATCAGTCCTTCAACGGTGGTAAATCGCCCACCAAGAGCATTGGGACCAACTTCAAGTTGCAGTTGGGGAATTTGAAGATGGCATGTTTCAGATTTGAGTACATCTCTTGAAAAGTCTTGCTTACTATTGATGTCAATTTCAATTTTTAATCCTTTTTCTTCAATTCCACTTCCTGACTTGACTTCATTTGTTTTATTTCCACAAACATCACAGTTTGTAGCCATTATAACAACTTCTTTGAAATGTGGAATTTTTGTCATTTTCATATTCGTTTTACAAGGAGATCCACAGTTTGGACAATTTGTTGGAAACTGTAAAACTTCCCCCTCTAAGTCTTCTAATGTAAATTCACCTTCAGGTATAGAATGCAATATTGCATTTTCGTGTTTATCATCATTCTCATCTGGATTGAATATTCCTAACTCCTCATCTTGCTCTTTGTTTCGTGTGAAATATTGTACTGAACACTGTTCATCAACCATTGGGGCATTCAGATTCTCTATAAAACTGTTACCAGAAATGTCTTCTAAAACGAAAGTAAATGGAGTATCCAAATCTTTCAAATTTTTGAGTTTGTTAGTGAATTCATCAATTTGTGCTGCCACTTCCGGATGCTCTTCTCTTCTTGCAGGTTGATCTTGCTGCAAAGCTGAAATGCTACGATCGATTATTCCTTCAACAGTAGTCACTTCTCCTTTCTGGCTCTTCGCTGGTACCTCGAAATCTAGCTCCGTGATTTTAATACTCGTATAATCACTTTTAACTACTTGTCTATTCAGGTCTTGTGCTGTCTTCACTTTCAACGTGAATTTCACTCCTTTTTCTGATATAGGTGCACCAGACTGTACTTCATTGTTTTGATAACCACATTCTTCACAGAAAAAAGACATCAAAACCAACTCCTTGTAAAACGGAATTTTAGTCAAAAGAATTCTTGTTATTCCGTTTGAGTGGCAATACATGCACAAAGATTCGATTTCTGTAGTTTCGGGATCTACATCATCAGCATTTAAGTTTCGAAATAAAGGTTTTGAGGCCCCCATCGTAGAAAGTTAAAATTTGACAATTAACCTAAAAAGTAGAAAACTTCCTGTTAGGTTAGGAATGCCAAATATAAAAATAAGAAGAAACTTAAACTTTTCATCTTCTTAAATCTTCATAAGTATTCGATTGAAGTAAAGGTAAGTGCACACTGGAACTTTTTTGCTTTTCGTGTCTGGTTTTTGTTCAATGCATAAAGATGCTGAAAGATCGAATAATTATTATTTTGAAGCATATTTGAAATTGATTCCTGACACATTTTCTCTTTGCTGTGAGTGCTCTCAGATTATTGATATGAAAAGGATTTGTTCAAAATACGTGGTTAATCAATACCTAATGAAATAACGATATAAGTATATTGTAATAAAAATGCACTAATCAAATTTACTTGAAACACTACTTTAAACAATTGTTCACTAAAACATTGACTTCACCATTTCAAATTTATGTCTACTGTGGCTATCTCTCTGACTATATCTGACTACCCTGCCATCTGCTATCCGGCTGCTTATATACTCGTATTTACAGTTCTCAATAAATCGACTCCAGAGAACGATTCATCTAGATGGCTCTCTCTCGAAACTTCGATTTCTTAGAACGTTCGCGCTTCTTCCACGCGGTTCATGTGTTTACGAGAGGAGAATTTGTTTACTTGTCGAGTGTGCATTAATTAGATGATCAGGGCCGGTCTCGAAATCGTTAAAATATGAACATGAAGTTTACACCATATATGGCCTCCCTCAGTACAAACATTCTGATTGATAAAAACGCAGTAATACGGGGAGAGTTCTTGCCCATAAATTATTAAAAAAGGCTCTCTTTGACCTCTATCATCATCCTTTTCCTAATCGAAGATTTCAACTGAGTCGAAAATAATTTATTGCGGAATTTGAAACAGGTTTTATGTTAAACGAAAACTAGACAGAAAAATTCTGTATTTCCCACAAAAGTTGATACATGATATATCTATCCTCTGAAAAATTAAAGAAATCTGGAAAATTTACCAATTCGTTTTCATTTATTATACAGCTGAGTCACACTGTATAATAGTCATAATTTATGTTCTGTTAAGTGGCCACATGGCACATATAACTGATAATGGTGCACTGAATTGACCATGCAAATCACGTAATCCAAAGCATATATTATAACAGAGACACGTATTAGTATATTACGTAACAAGAATTGTAAGTAACCCATTACGCACGAAATGAAAAAGTTTATGCACGAAGCCGCGCAGCGGCGAGTGCATAAATTTCATGAGTGCGTAATGGGTTTACAACTCGTGTAATGTACTATACTTTTTCTACGCCCATTCAATTTCTTCCATTAGATAAAAAACATCGCAATCATTTAAACTTTATTATAATAGTTGTTGATTGAATTGAGAAAATGTTTGGATACAATTATATTTTGTTCAAGAAATTGACAATATAAATGACATGACATTTATTTTCATAGCATGCTACTTAAGAAATCGTGTCCTATTTTTAAAGAAATTGCATAACGTGCTGCCTACATTTAGGGTCATCACTCTTTCAATCCTAAATATATCTCGCTAATGCTAAAAGTTTTTGTTTTTTAATTGACTAAATTTGTGTAAATAGACCAAATAAAGTCTTACGTAAATAAAAATTTGATTGTAATTTAATTAAACCAAGAAGTTTAAGTTTTCTTCTCAAAACGCACGTGTATGTTATGAGATCTCATTACGTGCATATTATTGTTAAATGTCATTTACAAGGAATGTTGACAGTGCGATTTTTGACGTTTACAGACATGGGCGTAGAAAAACTATTATATAATCCCCTCTGTACATTTAAAAAAATACATATATTTCTCGAACTCGGCCGATCTTATCGGATATATCCAATATACAAAATTCAGTTTTCGTACGATCTAACCGATGACTATGATGCTTCATTTTGAAATTATTTTCATTTTCCGTGACTCAGAAAGAAGTCTTGATTTTGAAAAAGTACTGTTGCACTGGCCAAGTGTAGTCCTGTGGTGTAGATAAAAATAACATTAATAATTTCATAATATTTCCAACAATAAAGTTCATTTCACAACTTCAACATTCTGTATCTCGTATACAAACAGAATTTTTGACCGAAAGACTTTTTGCATAGTGTGTGCGTGGTCCTTTGGTAAAGATATAAGTTCATCGCCCTTTCTGAATTTTGGAAATAGACTGTTTTCTACCACGAATTTTTCGATTAAAAGTGACACACAATCTTTCCTCATTTCTATCGACACTTTTTTCAGACGCTATAATCTACATGATTCCACAACTAACACCAGAAACAACCGGTTCACACAAAAATTTGACCTTATAACCAAAGAGTACACCAACTTGGGAGACCATATATAATCATCGATTTCTTAACAAATCTTCAAGAGGATTTGTTATTTTATTCGTTTGATACGGAGGGTGAGGAAATACCAAGGTAGAATAGTATATTCTGTAACAAGTTAGAATGAAAATTTGATGCGAGTGGAAAGTTCCGAGCGCGAGCCGAAGGCGAGCGGGAGGAACCACGAGCATCACAAATTTTCATTCTAACCGAGTAGCAGACTATACTTTCTCCACGATAAAAAAATTTGAAATATTTTTAAATGGAAACGAACAAAAGATAATTTCCACACGAAATAATAACTATTATTTAAAAAACACTGTTTATCAGAAAGGACTAATCCTGAACTAACCAGAACTATTTTTTTTATCGCAAAGATGCATTAAGAATAAACTATTAAATTTAAAAAAAATTGCCATGTCATCGGTGGCTTGAACCCACAACCTCTCGTCTCCTATGTCATTGCTATCCATCCGGCCTCTCATTAAAATATGTTTGATAAATATTATATTGATGGCATTCAATTCCACGAAAACTACAAGTCTCAATATATTCGGGTGTTTTGGTAGTAACCTTTCCAGTGTATTATTTTTGTACTCTTTGTAATTTCAGGTGGTGTATTTTCACACTCTGAATCACTATATAAAGTCATGATACTTTTTATATTTTCGAATGAAAACGTGACAGCAATAATTTTGATACTACTGAAATTTGCCACTACGGTGACAATCAAAACTGCGTCAAGGCTAATGTTATTATTGCTAACCAGTGTGAGAATATTATTCTATTACAAGAGAGAGAATGTGAATACATTTGAATTGCATGCGGGCAGAGGTCTTGCAGAATATTTCATCAATCTCAAGAGAGAGAATTCCAGCATTCTGTAATCAAATTTCAATTCAGAATTAGCAAACTCTGTGATGATCGTGGAGAAATTATCTTTCTATATTTAGTAAGTTGAAGTTACTCACAATAACATACCTTACTTTATAAATATAGAAAAGAGGTGACATACCATAAGTATATATATGTTCCACTGTGTATATTACAAATCAAAATATTAATATAGATAGATAGGTATAACAACGGTGTTCCATTCCATAACTGTTTTTGAACAACATTAAATATGTCTCATGTATGTAATGTTTTGCATTAAGAATCAGACATTGTAATTTTCAAAAGAGGCCCCCAGTATCAATAAGAACGCAACGTATTTCTATGTCATGCATACATCTGAATAACATCACAAAGTATGATTTGTACCATTAGGTTCAAGTTATATGCTTATATTTTTTTATGTGGGAATATTTCCTTCTTTACATAAATGCGATCTGTATACTCTGAATAACGTACGTATATATTCGACATTTTGAGGTACAGCAAATTTCCCCATTCAGAATGCATTACCGTCATGTACCTATTATTCATTTAAATAAAAGTCAACATGTATTATATACACAGTAACGAAATAAAAAAACTTTCTTCCAGCGCCAAAGTAACAAAAATCGAACACCTTCCATACACATTATGTTAATAGAACAGAATATCCAACATATCAAATAATCAGTACAGATTTAACGTAATGTTCATGAACAATGGACAAAATCGTAGTTATTTTGATGAAAACGATGAATACGACGTATAATAGTTATTTATGCAACAAGTGCAAAAAGTAAGTGTTGTGTTGTCCAACTCGGCCTAACGGCCTCGTCGGACAATTTCACGTCGAGTGCAATAAAAATTTTTTGCACGAGTTGCATGCAACATTTTTTCTACATTCATGCAAAAAGCAAAACATTATTTATTTAAGTGCGGCACTAGGTGAAGGAAAATGAAATACGTAATTTAAATAAATAATTATTACTATCGATTTCATCACCATCATCTAGTTATCCATTAATATTACTCATTTTAAAACTGTCAGTTCTGTAATTGTCAGAATTAAATATCGACTGATGTTTGTATAACCACAGTTGCATTAAAAAAATCAAAATCGTAGTAGCCATGAGCGCGTATATGTTATCACGAGGTGTGGTCATAGTACAGACTGTTTACTCTATGCAGGTAGACGGTTTAGAACATAGCGGATCGGTTTTGATTATGGAGTTATTCTCGGGACGGCATTGTTTGTTCAACTCTGACTGCTCACATTAATACAAAATAATGTTGCGTTTTTCAGGTTCAATACGTGGTACACTTACTTATAAACTCGCCTTTATTATCACAGAACAAATAATACAACTGACAACACTGTTTGACACTTTGCAGTTCAAATAAATACTTCAAACTTCACTTGGTAACGTTACAACAGTCAAATGTTAAAAAGTAAACAAAACTCAAAAACTTCCCCAAACTTGGCAAACTGATCGTATTTATAGGATAACATTATTCTAGAAGCTATAGAACTTTCAACAGAACATTCCATACTAAGTTATCGAATAAACTCTAATGATTCTAGTACATTCTAATGGGTTTCTAGAAGGCAAACAGAAGGATTCATGATTTTTCTATCTACTACCAGGTTCGTAAACTGCCTCCTCTTCTAGGTTATTCCGTCCCGGATAACATCATCTCCATCTTGATTGTCTCGCTGGAACCAATTTGGAGGGTCGTGGCCTCGGTATTCTGCTAACCTCTCCACCTGAACAACTTTGGGTTTGCTCCTTGGGGTAAGCTGGATGCGGTACACCAAATCGTTGATTTTCTTTACGACGACATAAGGGCCTGTCCAGTTCCTCTGTAGCTTGGGACATAGTCCTTTCTTTCTTTGAGGTTGGTACAGCCAAACAGCATCACCTGGCTCAAACATAGTCCCTGGAGTATTCCTTTCAAATCTCTTCTTCATCTTGTCACTGGTGATTTGAAGACGATGTCTGCAGAATTCATGCACTCGATCTAGTCTTTCTCGCAATGCTTTGACAAATTCTGGAAGAACTTTATCCTCATCTACATTCCTGGCGGGTGGCATTCCAAATAGCAGATCGATTGGCAGTTTAATTTCTCTCCCAGTGATTAACATTGAAGGGGTATATCCGGTGGACTCATGCTGGGCACTTCGATAGGATAGGAGAAATAGTGGCACCAACTCATCCCAATCCTTTTGATTCTTGGAGATGAACATCGACAGATACTGGCTGATGGAAGTCATATTGTTGGAGTCTTTCTATCCATCTGGCAACCTGACCCTCAGGCTTCTTGAAGTTCATTATCCACTGCAGAGCGCTGTGATCAGTCCTCACGAAAAAACGTCTGCCATAGAGGTAGGTGTGGAAATGTTCAATAGCTTTGACTATATCGATAAAAGTTCCTTTCTCGTAACACAGTAGTTCTTTTCGGCTTTGCCCAGAGTTTTCCTATAGTAGGCTATAACTTTCTCTTCGCCATCCTGTTCCTGAGATAAAACAGATCCAATACCATGCTGAGACGCATCACAGTCCAAAATGAAAGTGCCTTTCTCTTGTGGATAAGCTAAATTAATGAGTCGCTCCACATCTGCTCCATATTCCTGCAGTGATTCGTTTGGTTTTTGGGATCGACTCTTCAGCTGACTCTGGAACACTTGTTTAAGATACTGCTGCCTATATCTTATCTCTAAAGCCTCCACGATTCTAGAATACTCCTTCTGCTTATTCTCGGGGATATTCTGCAATATCTCTAACGCTTGGCCTCGCAGACACAGGACTAGTGAAGTGGCCTTTTCTTCCTCGGACCAGCCGTTTGCGTTTGCTGAACTGTAAATCTGCTCCACTCTTCTTTCTTCAGTACCACTTATTCCACCGCTGTCACCAAATGTTGCTTTTTTCAGGTTCAATAAGTGGTACACTTACTTATAAACTCGCCTTTATTGTCACAGAACAAATAATACAACTGACAACACTGTTGCAGTTGAAATAAATACTTCAAACTTCACTTGGTAACGTTACAACAGTCAAATGTTAAAAAGTAAACAAAACTCAAAAACTTTTCAACTTTGCAAATCTGATCGTATTTATAGGATAACATTATTCTAGAAGCTATAGAACTTTCAACAGAACATTCCATACTAAGTTCTCGAATAAACTTTAATGATTCTAGTAAATTCTAATGGGTTTCTATCTACTGTAGCTGTTTAAAACGTATGGCCAATCTCACAGAATATCTGCTAAATATGTGGTGGGTTTGAACGTTTATGTTTATCATGATGACAGCACGTTGAAGTAGAATGACAGATGAGTGCAATAAAGAGCTTCTTTTTCCACTGAATATAGTTCAATAAAGTTTTGCTTTTTGCATGAATGTAGAAAAAGTATATATTTTCATAGTTTCATTACTCGATCGACAACAGAGAGGGAGCACCCGCCGTTATGTTGCATGCACGTTGTGATTCGACTGATTCGAGGGAGAATGAGTATGAAGCTCCGGAGCTAATGAAACGGTCCAGGAATTATTAGCCAGAATGCATTTTTAGTTCTGTCTCTCCAATGAATTCAACTATATTGTCCTCTAATTAAATTATCTGATGAAACGTAGAATTCCATATGATTCCCGGAATCCCACTCCTGGGAGGTAGGAATAGAACACGGCTTGTGCTGTGTTTACTGAAAAAATCGATTCGTTCAGTTTATGTAAAATCAGAATGTAGCAGGCAGATGCTGATTAGTAATAACATGATCGCCGAGGCAACTCTGAGGTCAATAATTTATTTTTCACTTGTCCATTACTGCTTTATAATACATTGGCAACAGTTGCTACTAACAGACCCATAACGCTCGCTGATTGTTATTTCTGTAGTTCAAATTAATTACTCAGAAAAGTTTCATTTTTAACTGTACATAAAAAGGGAGAAATGTATGAAGTAAACAACGTCGTTTAAGATAATTTTTTCGTGAAAAATAAATTTATGAAGTAATTAACAACGTCGTTTAAGATAATTTTTTCGTGAAAAATTAAATCTTGTATGCACCACGAGTGTTACTAGATCCTAACGCCCATCGGGCAACATCCACCCTTCGGGCCAAAGGCTCTCGGGTGAATGTTACCGTTCGGGCGTTAGGATCTATATAACGCACTTGGTACATAAATAGCTATAACGAATTCTTCTTGGGCTAGATTCATTATGTGTCACTTGGCTAAGCTAGGAAGGATATTTAACTTGATTACTCAGGTTTCAACCCATTAAGACGATGGACGTCCTGACATCCAAAACCTACATATTCTACGACCTTCAAACAGATATTTAACTTGTTCCGTGTTATTATTCCATTTTCAGTGTTTTACTGAAGCCGATATTATTCCGTTATTGCTGACTGTTACGAACGGAGCAAACGGAATGAATCGAGCTGTCAGATTGCAAAACCGAACACGCCTAAAAAAAACAGATACATGTGCCATGACAGATATGACAGTCTGACACGACAGTTCTAGGTTAATGTATCTCATTATCTCAACTAGAAACAGGAAGATATATGAAGTTCAAATTCAAGACAACATTGAAAACAATAATCAAAATATAATTTTTGCTATAAAACATTCTGCTGTTTTCGATACTTCAACAAATCTTGGAAATGTGCTACCGGCTGGTAAAATAAACAACTAAATGGCACCGCCCCCCGTCGTTACAGGTTTATCCCCGAACGAGGGGCCACCAGGTACAAAAATTAAAATTAGAGGCGAACACTTCGGTACCCAGCCTTCTGATCTCATAGGCTTAACGATATGTGGTATGGACTGTCTTCTGACGGCAGAATGGAAATCTCAAACGATGATAACAGCTATATCAGGTCCAATCAAAGTTCAAGGGGATGTTATTGTTACTACCAAGTATGGTGGAATAGGAACCTGCAATGTAACATTCAAAGGGGTTATTTTGTCATCGATAGGGCCAATGAAAGAAAGTGCTGTATGGGTAGAAGAAACGCCTATGTATTCATGGGGTAGACATTCGCTAAGCCCAAGTAGTTTTCAACAGGAAGATCCATTAGGATTGTCGGTTGAAGGGAATGAGAATAAAATTAGTGAAGACCAGTTATTGGGTTATTTTCCAGGTAACACTTTGAAGTGGACTTAGACCATTATTTGAAGTTCTGCAATTACAATTTTAGGTAAATCTGGAGATATTGGAAGCATACAGTTTTCTTCAAGTTGGTTTCTACTAGAAAACCATCAAGCCACAAGCTTCAATGATCTACAAGCAGGATTGGTACATCTCCGTAGAAAGGTTCAGGGCCAGAAGGAGGGTCAACTGTCATTTCTGAAGGCCAATATTGGTTCTGTAATGGATCAGGTTGACACTTTAGTAAATCTAAGAGATAAATATGAAAAGGATATGTCTCAATTTGGTAGTGAAACCACCCTTAAATTGGAAAAATCTATAAAAGAGTCTGAGCGTGAAGCTCGAAAGCTTTTTGACGATGTCTTAGCTAGAAAAGATCGAGCTGAAAAAACAAGAAATGCACTGAACGTTCTTTCTAGGTTTAAATTTTTGTTCTGTCTTCCTTGTGTTATTGATAGGAATATCAAGAAGGGAGAATATGATATAGTAATAAATGATTATATGAGGGTTAAAAACTTGTTCCACAAATCAGATGTGCCTATATTCAAAGAAGCCTTGAGTGAAATTGAAAAACGTATCATAGATTTACAAAAAAAGCTCCATGAAGACCTTCAGACAATGCCTATTACTGTAGAGCAACAAAAACGCCTTATTCGTTATCTCATTAATTTAGATTCACCGTATGATGCAGCTTGGGATGCTATCAAATGTCGTTCAGAGTTTATTAATGATAAATATAAATTCATTTACAACTTTCATAAGTCCCTAGATAAACCAGAAAATATGAAGAAGACAAATTCTGCTTCAAAATACTCCAAATACAACATCTCTCAAGTGGAGATTAATGTAGTTCCAGCATGTGTGAATTTTACCGATGAAATTTGTTCTACTCTTTCTGAAATATTCCCAGACATGTGGAAGGTTGGACAGGCTTATTTTTCTGGAGAGCTACAAGTTAGAGTAGAAGCTGGACGACAGGTATGTAAAAGCAGTCAAGATTAGTTAACTGAAATTTGCAACATCAGAGAAAATATTTGAAAATTTGATATTATTGTCATCATTTGTGTGAAATAACTTTTCTGGGATTTTTTTAGGTGACAATGATGTATTCAGCATTAAGAGTCTATACAGAGTTGCAAATTATGTATCCTGTACCACCAAGTTTCACTTCTCATGGAAACACTTTCTTATCTTCTGTAATTTTTGATGAAAAATCATGAAATTTTCAGGATCGATAAAGATGAAGTCTTTGCACAAAAGGGGTCATCCTACGTGATATAAACTGCACGCCAGCAGAGAAACTACCCATTTTTCTGGAAAGTTATTTTAGGTGGCAAAATTGGCCCGAAATTCCTTCAGATTCGTGTTCAGGATCTTCGAATTACTACTAATACCCATGCTATACACGTGTCTCCTGAAAAAAATTCAGTTCTGACAAATTCTTATTTCATTCACTGCCCTTGGAAACTCCCTCATGTATATCACGTATGATGCCCCCTTTTGTGCAGATAGTTCATTTCTAGTATATCTATCCTGAAAATTTCATGGTTCTACGTCGAAAATTACGGAAGATACGGGGGCGTTTCCATGAAAAGTGAAGTGGTACAAATTAGAATTTTTCAGGACTGAACATTTTTCAGGAGACAGGTGTATTAGTAATAATTTGGGGATTTTAGACACGAATCCGAAGGAATTTCTGTCCAATTTTGCCCCCTAATAAAACTTTCCGGAAAAATGGGTGATTCCATCGCTGTTGGCGTGCAGTGTATTTCACGTAGGATGACACCTTTTGTGTAGTGAGCTCATTCCTAGTGTATCTATCGATCCTGATAATTTTATGGTTCTACGTTGAAAATTACGGAAGATACGGGGGTGTTTCCATGAGAAGTGAAATACACTGTATATATCCTGGGTATCTTGACGGTCAAAGGGAAGTTTTTTTCACCTGGACTCATTTTGATCCATTATAGTTCCATTTTAAAATAGAATATTTCCATGTGACCCTTCCATAAAATTTTACAGACTTTGCCTTTGGATACACTTATGTGAGATTTTATAGAGAGATTATTATCAATGTAATATATCAATAACATTTTCATTTCCCTTAGGTATATACTTTTGGATGAATCGAGGACAAATTCGTTAGAGTAATTGGTATTACCACTCTTAGGAATACAGTATGCATAAGTATATAACACCGATCATTTTAGTGTTGAAGACATTTTTCTTAAACTACTAGCAAATTCTTTCACTAGACTTCTGTTTCATGTTTACTACATGAGTAGAAAAAAAATTATGTAATTGAATCAACAAATAAAGTCAAGTTCAACTTTTTTCATGAACAAGAAAAAGTGTCATCATCGTTGAAACCAAATAGCAACAAGTCAAATTCAAAACTGAAGAGTAGGTCATATTTCAATTGGTTGAGGTGGAAATTTTTTCTCTTGCTCTTTAAATTTTCTCAGACTGTTGCATCCTTAACGTTTAGCTAATCAATCCACTCTAATCACATTGAACATCAAATTTTTTTTAGGTTGAATATAAACATATGGTTTTATCGGTCATTGAAACATTCTGCAAATATGTTAGAGCCAGTATCATTCCGTCTACCCTAGACAAATCAGAACGAACTCAGTTTGGCACATTGACAACCCCTGAACGTGATGAAATTGCCATTTATTTACCAGAACTATTACGCTCTGTACGATCTACTTATTCTACCCTAATAAAACTAGATTTACCAAACGAAGCTCTTGATATAGTCAAATTCCTCTTACTTGACTTAAGGATACATTGTATGAGCATACTTTTCCAGCAAACAATAGAACAGATCAAACAACTCACAGAAAACTGGAGAATTGATTTCAGTGGAAAGTATTCGGGTATAACAGAATTACCTCTAAAATTTTCACAGTTGGTTGAAGATGTTATGCAGATTGTCAGGGAATCTGCTCTATCCACAGAGCAAAGAGAAAGTTCACTATTAGAAAATATCTCTGCTCAAAAAGAGCTAGAACGGCAAGTCAATAACATCCTCTTAGCATTCCACAATGTACTGAACAACTTATCTTCTGATGAAGACTATGATGACTGTAATGATTCTTCACCTGTAGTATCACAATTAATTGGAACTCCTGTGAGCTCTCATAAAATTGGTCCCTCAAGTCAGCAAATTCCAACATGGGAACACAGATTACTGATTACATTGTCTAATTGTCTTTTCACAAAAAATACCATTTTAGATTCAATTGCATCGAAATTTAAAGAGACTGGCTTCTCATCTGTAGAAAATCCAATTAGAACAGCCAAAATTAAACATCATCAATTAGAAAAGTCAATTCTTGACAAGTACTTGGAACAAAAATGTGATCCACTGGTTGGAACTATTGAACCTTCCATGTACTTAGGACGTTTTGATTGGGACATCAACATACCTCCAACAGATATTCGCCCTTATGCCAAAGAAATCATAAACAACTTGATAAACGTGCTTTCAGAGGTAAATAATATATCGGCAACTTTATTAGACAGTGTCCTTCTAAAGATTGTAGAAACCATTGCTGAGGAACTCTATAGACTCATGTCATGTGTCAAAAAATTCAGCAAGGAAGGAAACCAGCAGGCTAGGATTGATATAGGTGCTCTACAAGACTTTTTTCAGGATTATATGTCAGAAGACGCCAAAGGATACTTTATAGAAGCTTTGGATGCTTTGCCGGCACTGGAATATTCTGAAATGACCTTTGTTGACGATACTTTGAGGCAGTGTAAGGTTAGAATGAAAACCCAAGTGCTTTGTTTGAGGAAAAGGCATGTTAAAACAATCTCATAGAGAAATACAGATTATTTATTTTTGCAAAACTGTATAATAAACTGTTATTAAATTGTAAATACACTTATGGTTAAAATAACAAACAATATATTATTTTATCACGATTAGGTACTACTATACAGTGACTGTTAGAAATGAGAAAATTTTAATTATCTTAAAAAATTAATAAAATGATATTCTTCATAGAACCCTCTGCAAACAATATTTGAGAGAAAACTTTCAACTGAATGAAGGTATCTAATCCAAAGGAACAGTCGCCTACTCCTAAAACATGTATTCAATGTTTTTTTTCGAAAAGATTTTTTATTTGTTTTTCTTTCATTCAGTGTTAAAATGAGTTCCCAATTCAGATTTTTTTGTCTTTCGCGTCCCGCGTTACGCATTCTGATTGGCGAATTGGCGACGCGAATCGCAATTGACATGGACAAAAACCTTCTAGCTGCGATGCAAGAGAGTACAAATATATATGCAATATTTGAAATCCAGTGTTACTAAATAGAAGACGTAATGCGGGACGCGTAAAGCAAAAATGCTGCATTGGGAATCCACTTTAAGTCACCGGAATCTATGCACCCGTGGGCCTTAGCTTACCGTACACCAACGTCAAAAACACACATGTTCCTCCGACACTTAATACATACACACTCACACATAACAGAGGGATGCGAGAACTTGAAAATCTGCCTTCATTGGGAGCTATAAGGAGCTTCGCATTGACTGCTACGGGACTGGTAGCCGGTGACCTGCGGCTGCCGCTCCGCTTGGTTGAGAACCAGGGTTATCACGAGGAAGGGGATTGAAGGAACTCGCTGCGAAAACTGGAATATCCAGTCTTTGGTGGGAGAACCAGCCCTACCAAGACTTTACCGAGGAGGCGGATGGAAGGAACAGCCGAGTGATTAGAATCACCGCTTTTCAATCATTCTGGCTGTTGGTTGTGGGTTCAAAGCCCAGCGATTGCAGTATATTTTTCTGATGGCCGGAGAAAGTTCTAGGAATCGCACGTTAAAAGGTAAGACCTCGTTAATTGGTGGCTCGCACAAGTTTCAACTTCTAAGGGATGTCGTTTGTAGGGGGGCGACAGCTGGTTAACGGAAAAAACATTTTTGACCAATTTTTAAACACAAAAAACTGGAGAACTAGTCTTCAATGAAAGCCAAGGAGGGTCCTCGGATCGGATACTGCGGGTCTAGTAGCCGGTGATAGAGTCAGTCTACCGCGGCCGCCGCACCAGCCCTGCCAGAACTTGGGGAAACGGATTGAAGGGATTCGCTCCTTTAATAAGCACCTCTAATACTACACACACATAATTTGAGGAGAGCAGATGGAAACCATTCATGAGGAGAGCAGGGGATGGCGGGCTGGCTGTACCAGGTTGAGTTCATTCACTTCTGAAATGCAGACACGCAGTCAATGTTATTGAAGAAAGAACTAGCCTAAGGTATCATACTAGTGTCCAAGTCTTGCCATAGGTGCCTCTAACCGCCAACATGGTGATTTTCTTTTGACTTATTCAATCAGAAAGTTCAGAGACCCTGCTCCTTCGATATCATTAGTTCCTCACATTGACTTTCTTCTGTAATCCTCTTTCTGATGAGTTAATACCCTAATTGTGATAGCTGTAAATCCCGTTGAGTGTATACATGAGCTTATCCATCACTATTATCAATAAGACCTCTCCTCGTGAATAACCTCAAGCAACGTGGGCACCCAAGTTTTCACCGTGTGCGTGCCTTCAAGCATCCTCTCGATCAACTTTCAGCAAGTCAGAAACCCTTCCTTGCGTCCTTCACAGTTTTATGTTGATGTGCCTGCTCTGAACGCATATTAGTCTCAAAATTCACCCGTCCCTTACGTCGAGCAGTTTATGGGCCGTAATGATGCGCAGGTTAAGCGATCGCTTCTTAATACAATCATCCGTAGGTGCATGGGTTCGAACCTCAGCGTGGTCACCGGTCTCGTGCACGGCACCACACGCTTTAAAAGATAAGGGCTACGTCTTCTCTACTTTGCACAAGTCTCTTGAAGACTTCTGAGGGTTACTCGTAAGAGTGCAGCCGGTTGACGAATTGTGACATCATATATTTATGTTGCAGTTCATGTATATGCTTATTGTAGTTAAAAGATGCTTCACCTTGTATTAATTAGAAAATACTATCGTGATCTTTGTGACGGTGTCATTATCATTGGAGAATTGTCAAATGTAGAATAAACTGTCTGGAGTTTATTTGTGGTTTATTTCTAAATACATCACAATTAATTGGCGACGAGGATATTCAAAGAATCCACAATGGCAGAGAACAAATCGAATGGACTCTTGAGGCAATTGGGACTCTTCAAATTTCAAGATTCTGATTGGAAAATATTTTCAACTAGACTGAAGCAGTGTTTCATAGCAGAAGATATTGCAGATGAAAATAAGAAGAAATCAATTTTATTAGTATCTTGTGAGGAGGAAACGTACAAATTACTTGAAAATTTGTGTATTCCAAACTCGCCAGAAGAAAAGACGTTCAAGGAACTTGTTAAAATATTTGATGAACATTTCACTTCATTCAAATGCAGTTTTGCAGAAAGACAATGTTTCTATAGTGCATCAAAAAATCAGGATGAATCAGTTAGAGACTGGTTAGCACGTCTCAAGAGTTTAGCACTCAAATGTGACTTCCAAAGCGAACTTCTTCTCACAACTATGTTTGAATTTACTCCAGTTTGAGACTCTCTATCAAAATCGTCACTTCGTTGTGACCTTAATGGTGATATATTATTCCCGCAACTTTCCTCAATTGACACATTCGAATTTGAATCAATTTCAATATCCACTGGTGAATCAGTAATTGGACCATTAACAACATCCAAACTTCTGCGGTCAGTACTTCCATTCCTATCATCCCATCCTCGTCGCCAATTAATTGTGATGTATTTAGAAATAAACCACAAATAAACTCCAGACAGTTTATTCTACATTTGACAATTCTCCAATGATAATGACACCGTCACAGAGTGGGTGGCCTCAGAAAATTGATCAAATCATTAAACCATATGCAGTTCTAAGAAATCAATTATCGGTAGAGCAGGGATGTATTATGTTAGGTTATAAATTGATTATTCCTGAAATACTACGTAGAAAAGTGCTCATGCAATTGCATTCAGCCCATCTTGGAATTGTTAAAACCAAAAGCTTAGCTCGTTCTTTTGTGTGGTGGCCACAAATCAACAATGATATAGAGAATATGATCAAATCTTGCAATAATTGTATCGGTACCAGAAGCGCACCACCACAACATAATTTAATGACTTGGGACTATCCGAAACAACCCTGGCATCGACTTCATATTGATTATATGGATCCATTTTTGGGAAAGTATTTTCTTGTTATTGTTGATGCACATACTAAATGGATTGAGGTGATAGTAACGGCATCTATGACCTCTGATATCACAATAAAAGTTTTAAGAACGATTTTTGCTCAATTTGGGTTACCTGAAGTAGTAGTCTCTGATAATGCAAGTTATTTAAAGTCGCATACATTTCAAAATTTTCTTAAAATGAATGGCATTCATTTCATTAATTCACCAGAATTTCACCCAGCAACAAATGGGGCTGCTGAAAATGCAGTTAAAACAATAAAAAGGGCATTGAGTAAAACACTGGAAAAAGAAAATAACAAAAATTTGAATTTGGTACTGAATAATTTTTTGATGACTTACAGAATAACTCCTCATTGCACAACTGGAATATCACCTTCTGAATTAATGTTCGGTAGGAAAATCAGAAGTGCGTTTGATTTGATGAAACCGAAATCAGTATGCAATGAAGACTATTCAAATAATTCGAGTGATTTGTTTCGAAGAGTAAATAAAAATCAAAAGAACCAAATGAAATTTTATTCAGGGCATAGAAACAAAACATTCAAAGTTAACGATTGTGTTGCTGTAAAAGATTACAGAACTCCAAATAAAGTTGGTTGGATAAAGGGTATTATAACAAAAATCCTAGGACCACGGACGTATATGACTTATATTCCCGAGTTGGAGAGGACATGGAGAAGGCATATCAAGCAAATAATTGAATGTTTTCCGTCCAATAGTAACAAATATAGTTATTCACTACATAATGATAGGAATGGAAGTACTGACCGCAGAAGTTTGGATGTTGTTAATGGTCCAATTACTGATTCACCAGTGGATATTGAAATTGATTCAAATTCGAATGTGTCAATTGAGGAAAGTTGCGGGAATAATATATCACCATTAAGGTCACAACGAAGTGACGATTTTGATAGAGAGTCTCAAACTGGAGTAAATTCAAACATAGTTGTGAGAAGTTCGCGAATAAGGAAACCGCCTAATAGGTTGAGTTACTAGATAAGGGGGAAGGTGTGACATCATATATTTATGTTGCAGTTCATGTATATGCTTATTGTAGTTAAAAGTTGCTTCACCTTGTATTAATTAGAAAATACTATTGTGATCTCTGTGACGGTGTCATTATCATTGGAGAATTGTCAAATGTAGAATAAACTGTCTGGAGTTTATTTGTGGTTTATTTCTAAATACATCACACGAATATAATAATTTTAACAAAAAATTAAGTTTGTTGACCTAAGATAGTCTAAAAATAATTGATAAGCCCAGCCTTTAATTTAGTGGATTCCAGATTCTTTGTATGGTGTCCAATAGTTTCAATCCAAGTTTTCTCAGCAGAATAAGGTATGTGGCTAGCTGGAGCATTGCAGATATAATCAAATTCAGATAAGGAGGTTTGTTTGATTAAACTCCTGTTTGAGTGAAACGAACAATTTCGAAGATGTCAAAATCCCCCTCTCCACTGTCAGAATAAAACATCTACTTCCCCCTACGAACATTCAATTACATCTGCCATCTAGTTGTGCAATGTTCCTCCAGAACACTATTGCAGGTGCTGATTACAATCAAGTATTGAATATTATCCCCCAGCCGGTTGGGTATGACGTGACTTGTTTCAAGGTTGTTACCCCTTGTCAGTGCTAGGGAAGTTGATATCAGGACCAGAATTGTACAGCTACTGTACATAAATTGAATTATTCATGGACTAAAATTGGACATGAATTACGAATTGTACAGTTACTGTACTAAATTGGATTTTTTGTTTTGGTCAACACTAGTGTACAAAATGAATTGCACAAATAATTCCTTCACCTCACTTTTTCACTATTATATTACCATCAGTAGTCGAACTATACTGAATTATAATAGGTGATACAGTGCAAGTTTGGTAGCGAGTTACCTGTACAATTTATTTTAGTGTAAAACCAGCAGTCCATACTTTTCAGAAATGTGGTCTCAACCGATATTTAGAGTCAACTTGTTCATATTTTGAACTCATGGAAATTTCAATAAGCGGGATGCTATATTGTATAAATGTCTGTGACTTTTTGGAAACCCGGATACTTAGAAGCTTCACCTCGGTCATGTTAGCTCCCGGCCGGCCAGCTCCAAGCCACACATTCGATTAATTCCACCACAGTCACACGGATAGAAATACTTTGTATTTCTTTCTGTTCTCTAGCGAATGTTGATTCTGTTCGATAGGTGGCTTGATAATAAAAATAATTCTTTCAAAACTGATTGATTTTTTTTTAAGTTGATGTCTTGTCCGACCCCAATCATTGAAAAAGTACCAGCTTAGAAAGTAACAGTTCGGAGCAAATTCTCGTGATTTTCTTCAAAACGTTTTTGGATATTTTCATGTATTATTCCCTCCTTCAGAAGCAGCCAGCGTGCAACAACTGTGCAAAGTTGTACATCGGACTATTTTTCAGGACTACATGACTTTTCGTTGTCTTCAATCATTTAGACAATTTGGGCGGCATTGACCGGCAATTGTTCGAAGTTGATCATCGGAATTAAGATGCCTAAAAACCCTGGTCTGTCGACTGATTAGATTTTCTTTAGAATTTTTTGAAGACAAAACAAATGAAATCGTGGTCTATTTCTGTAATCGGATCCAGAGATGGCGCCTCGTCCTCATGTCAATATTCCAGGGACATAGTAATTGTGATTGTTGTTGATTGAATTTGACGGAATGTCAATAAACTTTTTAAATATCATTCTAAAGCAATATAGTTTCCATACTCGAAGTGGAAGACCAAATTTTTTGAGAAATAAAACCACACAAAATGTGTTATTTTTTTTAAAATAATGTAAATACCGTTTGAAAGTCAAAATAGTTGTGGCAGAATCAAAAATTTCGTAGTGCAATATTATTGACTATTAATGATGTTCGTTTCTTTATTTTTCTGTATTTTATATTATTTTCCTAAATAAGTTGACCATAATCCGTTTTTGTGTGGACAAAATTCAGAGAGATGAACACAATAATTCATTTATGTCTAGTACCGAAAGTGAATAGCTATACTACTTAAAATCTGTAAATTATACTTTGGAACCAATTTGGAACTTACATTTTATTTCTTAACTCGCCATGCTCTAATAAACATGGCAAACATTTTTTCAAATCGATTTAATCAACTGGGTGCGTGTTGTTATACCCTACTGTTTCTTTAAATATTCCATAAGTTCAAGTTGCGAAAGTTCGTGACAAAGTAAAAAAAATCACCACTTCTACTGAAATCTATCAATTTTCCATATATCATCAAGCTTGTTTAGGTTTTCTTATTTTACCATTCGTTTTCGTAAAATATTTTCAGTGTGGTTAGATTATCCAAAAATAAATTTTCTGTCGAGAAAGAATTGCACAAATAAGAAACATCTTCACTATTACATGACATACATTTTTTAAAATAGCGAAAGACCATTGTAACACACAACTCATCACACATATCACTTCTGAAAAGCAATTATACTCAAAATAAGCTACAAAATTATTACTTTATCATAGAGATCTTCAAAAAGGAAAACAAAAACAAAAGGATACAATGGCGCAGATACTTGCGCATGCGCATGTTGGGCAGATATCAGATAGGCACAAGCACAAGATTAACAGGTTCTAATGGTGAGTTTCCATGCAGCTGAATTTCAATACTTTTATGTGAAAGGTGTGATTATTATTTATTCCAGTAAATTGCATATCAGCAAAATAAAAATTATATAAGTCGAAAATTTAACTAATAAAACTGCTTGCGTAGTGATTCTGTAAATTTGAATGATAATGTTTTATTCATTTCATGCTCGTGCGTAATACTTGAAACTTCTGTTCATGAAAATTCACCCTAACAAGAAAACCGGCGGTGGCGGTTCACGAAGTATCGGGGCATTTTTGGAAAATAGACCGTGATTTCATTTGTTTTCTCATTATCAAGCAAGCGAATGCCCAGTGTTTTAGTCTACAGTTTTACAGGTATGAGTCGGCACACCAGGGTTTTTAGGCATCTTAATGGGGATATTGTCAATACAAAAATAACTTTTTGCTCGACTCCAATAGAAGAAAAAGTGCTCCATGGATGATAAGTGGCAGTGCATGTCAAACCTCGCGACATTTTTAAGATTTTTCAATTATTTGCAACCAGCAGAAGTCGCCTGTTAATATAAAAGTCACTTTTTGCAATTGCCATCTTCAAGGATGTTAAGAAGGGGTTTACCTTCTGAAAAAGATCAGAGTAAATCTGAGGTGTAAAGGGGGAAATGAGAATCCCGACCGATGAAGGCGGAGCTCCACCATAAAAGGATTCTAATAGCGTTTCACTCCAACTGATTGGGGTGTAAAATATTACGATTATAGTAAATTTGGCCTTGAACGCCTTGTTGCTTCGATTACCGTCCATCAACCGCTATCCGCTTTTACGATTTATAGGTACACTACATTGCCCAGTATTTTTTAAAAGGAAAGAATTAAAATTATATTTATAGGTAATAACATTACAGTTCAATATTTGCTTTATTAGGATGAATATTTCAAATAATAATTTAGCTAATGAAAATATGTTGAAAATATGTTAAGTTGTAGGTAGGTATGAGCAGACATCAGATATGATCAAAAAGCGCGTTTATAAGGAATCTATAAAAAGGCCTCGACCACTAATTGTTTTAAACTTTCCATTTTTTTATGTGTGGAAAATACATTGCGCAATTATACGTGTAAAGGGTATGGTATAGGTAATTAAGTATAGGTTGTAGGTATGTGTGTGAAGTGTAAAGTCAATGCTTAAATTTTCGTAAGTACAAATGAGTACAAATAGGTAAAATTGAATGTTTCTACAGTGTGTGTCCACTTAAGTTGACCACAAATGGAAAACAACTTTAATTTTCACTTTAAAATAAATGTCATTGTTTATAAACAGTTCTGCATATTCTAAAACCTGATAACCAAATCTGGAAGTTTGTCAGTTGTACATGGATAGTGGAAAAAAAATATGAAGTTGTTGCAAATTAAGAGTCACCAGGAAATATGCAATTATATCTCTAGGCTAAAAATAAACTGATTTTTGTGGAATTTTCTCCACACTAATGCTTGAAAGTTAAAATAGTGGCTCTCGCAGCGAAAGGTACATTTTTGTTGGAATGGATAACATTAGTTTTATTGAATTTTTTTTTTTATATTTTGACAATTTCTCATAAAAACAATTTTTTTACTAAATTCATATTTTATGCCACTACTTGTGTGAGGCTGGCATATTTTAAAATTTGAATATTCACAATCAGATTCCAGGACAAGCAGAACTTCTTTCCTAAATTGAAAAATAATAATGTTTTTTATATGTCGCCAACTCAAGCTGACACTGTATATAGTGACGGAAATGTTTAATGGTGATTCCTGTATATCTACAAAACAATAAAATATAGATTTTAATGAAAATTGAACATGATGTGGAATCATCTGCGACTCAAAGATAAATTTTAGTCGCCATTTTCCACTGTTCAAGATGACCTTTTGTAAGGTATTCATGTTGAAAAAGGAATAAGTATTCTCAATTGAAAAGTGATAGTGTTTTGATTTTTTCATCCATCAAAAAAAAATTCAATTTTCAATTGAGAATATTTTCTTTTTCAATACAATATAATAAAAATCAATCAATATAGGATTTAAATTTCTAATATGAAAACAAAAAAAAATTAAAAATATGAACAAGAGAAAAACAACTTCAATTTCTAATTTCCATATATTCCTTATTTTATATCGACTATCCACTATTTCAGGAAGCATGCATTTCATGTAGAATTCTACCAATTTTGATTCCATTTTATCTTGCCAAAACGTGTCATTGCGAGGGATTTTTTCAATTTTGATACCTTTATATGTCCATACCATGAAGTAACAAAAATCAAAACCCGTGACGTGCAATTGCACTTGAACTTGAAAATGCCATTTATAGTTTTTATTAATCTCTCCATTTTTTCTCCAACATGTTATCAGCCCTTTAGCAATGCCTTCTTCGGGAGTCAGATCTCTTGCAGAATATAAGGGCACTTGACTTCGACAAGAGCTTTAGTTTCTTCAACAACGCCATCAGGGCTTGCAATGATAAAGTCTATGTTTTGATCGATGAATAAACCGCATTTAAATATTTTAACTCCCAAATGGTCCTCTAATTGCTTTATGGCATTTTTGTCATATTCCACGCCATGTTTTATAGACTTGGCAAATATTTGTTTTGGATATTGATTTGATCATTTTTTAGGTCTTTTTTTGCAAATTTCCTCAAATTTTGAAGCTGTCACTCTCTTCTTTCAATCTGCCACATTTCCGAATCTGCCTGATTTCTCGATATTTCTTCGATATTCGTTTTCTCAGTCGAAGTCAACTGTAATCCCTTCAGGAACTCAGAAATCGCCTGCTGTAATACTTTATCTTCAAGGTCCGGTTTCTCGCAGTGCGTCCCGTAGAACTGTGATGACTTTATCCCTTGAGCATTGGAATATTTTTTCGTGTTTTCAATATTCTCAATTTATTCTTATTAGTTCTTCTTTTATTTTTACAACTTTCATAATTTTGCGTGTAATAGCCAACTTTAGACATAGCTATTTTTTTTCATAATTTCCAAAGGAATTTTTGTATTTTGGCTCACCACTATGTCCAGTATGTTTTGCAATAATCCCGTTGAATTGCTCGGCTGAATTATTATCAACATCGAATATCAAGCTATTAGCATGATTTGAAAGGTACTTCACGTGACCTATCATTTTATCAAACAATGCTAAAAACAAAAAGTATTATAAAATATGAGTAGTATGTTTACTTATACAATAATTAAAGAAAATGGTAGTTTGTGTCTAAATGACAAGAGGGAATGAAAAAATTAATATAGATCATAAGGAAAAAAGGTAGGTATTTTATATTGATTACATGGATGCATCAGATATATATTCCTTCGAATGTAAAAAGATGATATGGAAATATAAGTATGTACCTATCTTCAACTCAATATACTTGAGAATAAGAATCGGTCTTTTTTATTACCGATAGGAAATATATTTACTATGTTAAAAAACTCAAGGGTAAGTTTCATATCAGTTATTACATCATCGGTACATGAACTTCCAGCTATACTTTGTTTTTGGCAACAGTAGGCACAGCAATGTAGATGTTGACCAAAAATATGGAATGGGCTATTTAAAATGTCTTCAGTTTTCCACTGTTTTCCTCCAGTGTGCCATTTTCGTTCTTCCTATATTTGATGGCCTCTGTGATGGCATAACGAAATCTCATTAGGTTTTTCTGTTTTTTTTTTAAACTCTATTTCAATCAACTTTGTTAGTGCAGTTTTACTACAATGTCCAGAACACCAGTACTCATCATACCCATCACTGCATCATTATTCAACTGTTTTTTGTTCTGCACAGTTGATATGGAGTGTTGAATGAGACACATGGAACATTGAAAATTGATGTTGGATGAGATACCCCATATATCTGGTCTCGCCAACAATAACGAGATTATTCAAATTATATCCCAAGTGGGGGGCATGATCAGCTACCAATTTCAGTGAATCGATAAAATGTTGTATATCTATCACTCTCCTTCCCTCAAGTTCATATCCGTCCAACATCCGGTTTGTGTTATTCGACGATTTTAACAAATTTATTCTTTCATTCTTTCCTATAGGAACTAGTGGATTCTGCGATGAATCATGCATATCGAGTCTTAGTTCATCTCGAGATTCTGCTCCAGAATTTAACAATATATGGTCTTGTGAAAATTGTTCATCTCGTGTGAAGGGTGTCATTGAGTTAGGAAGAGGCTGAAAGTAAAACAAACTAAGTTAAAAATGCATATTAAATAGTAATAATAATGAAAAAAATACTCCCTCACAAATACTCGTAGAGTGTCCCCAAGGGCATAGCATACGAAAATCTGGAAAACCTCCAGCACCACCCCGGGTGGTCGTTGCGCACTCCAAGCAAGCACCAAACTTCGGAATTGGCATCCAGGCAACTCACATCACACTTGCCTTACAACAAGGCATGTGGCCATCTAATGAAACTGGATGCACTTGAGAAAAATTCTCGTGCATCTTGGTCTCGAACCTCGGTAAGATGCGAGCCTAATGGCCGGAGACCTAAACCGCTGGCCAGTACCCATAATTAATAATAAAGAAAGAGACGGCTGTTTTTTCGTATAGTGCACATCTTTGCGGATGACAGTACCTCTTCCAAAGCTCCGATATCAGCCCATGAAACCTGAAAACAACGGTAAAGAAACGTGAATAATTTAAACATGGCGAACATTCTAGAATAAATGGACCTCGGAAGGTGTTCCCTGAGAACACAAATTCTTACTTACTCTCCCTTGGTTCTCACGAAGTTCTCTGAGCATTACAGGTTTTTCCTCTTCGTGTGAACCATAACATAAGTATAGGTATATAAAAAAAGTAGAACACATCCCTATTTCATTCCATAATCCATCAGAGATTAACGTAGGAAATTCGAATAATATGTTTGATGAGGTTATTTCAAACGAGTAGAGGTATCCGCGTTTGAAGTTTTCTTTGTTTTGTCAAATATTGCGATGTTTGGGTATAACGAGACTTCAAACCTACATAGATCCGTTGATGTCAAACTTGTTCGTTTGTTGCATATCCGTACTCGTTTCAAATTACACAATCAAGCTTGGTTATTTTGGTATAGTTCAATTTCTTATGATAATCTCTAACCGACTGCAAAAAAAATACGTTGCAGAAAAAAAAGGTCGTCTCTATATTTACTCGAAAGTAGATCACCCTGTGAATATTGTTGAAGTTCAAAAATGCGCGTCGAAAAATACAATTCACGTGTTCGAGAATTTTATTCACAATCGCAAGGTGGAATTTTCATTTGAACGTTTTCATATGCTTTGGCCAAGTATATTGTATTGTGATCTGATAATATGAATGTAAATTATTAGAACTTCAGCTATAGAAATAACCACTTACCTTATTCATTCTCAATATTCTCTTTTTGGTTGATAAATTCCTTACAGATAGTCTCTTTCAGTACTTATTACCAGTTCGATAATTTAAATTCGACATTATAATATAGCTTGATAACACAAATTCACAAATTTCGAAAAGTACACGTTTCACTGTCGAAATACAAAAGCAAACTACACTTGAACAGTAGCCCCCTTTTCCTATGACACTCATTTCGGGATTACCGGGCCCTTTTTGTGTCTAGCCGCCCGCCTCGACTGTTTATTTCAGGTACCGAATGGAACGTAATTAATGCTGGATCCTTCAGTAACTTTCAACATAAATACGGAATAATGTTTAAGAATCCGTTATCTATATATACCTATACCAAAAAAAATATACTCACCTAGGATAATAATCGAATGCCTGGCATATTCCTCAAGAAATATTAAATATGCAAATAGGAATTATAATTTCATGATATAGGTAGGTAGGTATACCACAAATTGATATTTGGACTTTATCAGAATTATTCATTTCATTTAGTATATACGTGATAACTATATATCAATACTCAATTCGGCATATTCGAAGTTCCATTAAAGCCACTCAAAACTTCTATTTCATACCCTTTGCTAAAATTTCCTGAATAGCTTCAGTGTTTTATTTCAATTTCATGAATGAATCTACAATTCATTCAAGCATCCATAGTAAAGTGAAAGTGAATTGTTATGTGAGGGCACTCGAATCAGTATAGAAAAATACTCTAAAATTGAGTCTGCAGGGTATAAGCAAAAAACACTTTGACGGTTTGATTTTGAGTCGATCCCTGCAATTTTTTTGTAAAGAAAGATAAATGTATAAGTGGTGCATCTCTCGGAGTACTTTTTCGAAAAAAAAATAACTAGTGAGATAAAAAATTGAGACCATCCAATTTCTGCCATTTTTTTCAATTTGTACTTTTGTAATATCGAAAAAGTACTCTGAGAGATGCCTAGATACAACTTTTTGAAATTGGATAGTGAAAATCTCGGGTTTATCCAGCGAACTTCGAGTATTTTGATTTCTTCCGTTCCTTGTTTTATCATAGCCAATAATGAGGTTTAACCCCTCTTAAGTAGCGGTGCATGTCAAAACACGCGATATTTTCTTTAATGTTTACTATTTTATTCAACCCGCACAAGTCACCGGCAATAGGGAATTACACTGGTCATTTTATATACAGGCCGTTTCTTTTATCATGTGGTAACATTGCTATATTCTAAACCGTAATAGATACAAAGACAATTAAATGGGTAAAAATTTATCAATTGTGGTGAGCAGTACATTGGTCAGAGAAAATCTACGGGGACTCTCGCCCTTCCCGACTTATACAGGGAAAACTAAAAATGCTGTTTTCGGTTTTTTACGAATAGAATGGTTATTTCGTAAAATATAAAAAAATTAAATAGGAAGGTATTATTTTATTCAAAATGTACTAGAACTACGTAATGATAAATTCTTAATTAAACGTAAAAAACCGAAAACAGCATTTTCAGTTTTCCCTGTATAAGTTGGGAAGGGCAAGAATCCCCGTAAATTTTTAATTTACTGCTCACCATAATAGTTACCTTTTTTCCCATTTAATCGTCTTTGTATCTATTACGGTTTAGAATATAGCAATGTTACCACATGATAAAAGAAACGGCCTGTATGTATATATATATATATATATATATATATATATATATATATATATATATATATATATATATATATATATATATATATATATATATATATATATATATATATATATATATATATATATATATATATATATATATATATATATATATATATATATATATATATATATATATATATATATATATATATATATATATATATATATATATATATATATATATATATATATATATATATATATAAATGGCTCCAAAATCGGAGCCGAAACGTCGAATTTCAACAAATTCTAGACGCGGTTCAACCCGAACTTTTAGTTTTCAAATATCTGACCGCGGAAACCTATCTGAATATATATATATATATATATATATATATATATATATATATATATATATATATATATATATATATATATATATATATATATATATTTAAGGTTTAAAGTCTATTGGGTGAAGAATAATTTTTCAATATTTTAATTTTTTTTTCGATTATGTTCGACCCAGAAAACAAGGATCAGAGATAAATTCAAACACTACCTCAAATTCGCGCCAAATATTACCGGTATTTCATTGGACTGTAACAGTAGTGAGCATTAATAGTATGTACCCTGTATAATGAAACGGCCTTTTAAAATTAAAGGAATCATATATGATCCTGAAATATGGTTTCCGGGCTATGAGGCCGTGGTCGGTTCACCTCCGTGGAGGCGGTTCCACTGGACGTTTCGCTCACAACTGCGGTGAGCGTCTTCAGCATAGCTTTAGTCTTCTCGAAGAGCGACGTAAAACTGATACAACGGTTTGAAATTCTTCGCAATTTATAGTCGCAGCCTGGCTATTTTGTTTCACTTGGGGTGACTGGGTTACCTGGCCGGGTGGTATGTTGCAATTGTCTACCGGTCTAATTAATGAGTTGTGATTGCTCCCTCCTACCTGCTCGATTATGTTATGTGATACCACTTCGCTACGCCCGGTGTATACCGATTACCGTGCTCTTGCGGGTCTGTATATATCGGTACCACCCTCCGCAGCGTAAAAACCAGGATCTCTGAACACCACAGGCAATGTAGGCTAGCCCAGACAGAGAAGTCTGCCGTGGCATTGCACGCCCATGGAGAAGATACACATGACATCCTGTTTAAAAATACTGAAGTGATCTCAACAACAAAACATTATCATGCCCGCCTCAATAGAGAAGCCATAGAAATACATAAACACAGAAATAATTTCAACAGAAAAGAGGAATCATTAAAGCTGAACAAAGCCTGGTACCCAGCCCTGAAAAACACGAAGATAAAACAATCACATAACATAATCGAGCAGGTAGGAGGGAGCAATCACAACTCATTAATTAGACAGGTAGACAATTGCAACATACCACCCGGCCAGGTAACCCAGTCACCCCAAGTGAAACAAAATAGCCAGGCTGCGACTATAAATTGCGAAGAATTTCAAACCGTTGTATCAGTTTTACGTCGCTCTTCGAGAAGACTAAAGCTATGCTGAAGATGCTCACTGCAGTTGTGAGCGAAACGTCCAGTGGAACCGCCTCCACGGAGGTGAACCGACCACGGCCTCAAAGCCCGGAAACCATACCTCAGGATTCTACTTCCGGCCGTGAAAGCCTTCATTCTAGAATCATATATGCTTGTCCAGATTCAGTGTGAGTGTAAGATAACAATTTATACCTACGCTTGAACCGGGGAACAAAATTGATTTTACATAGAAGGGTGAGAATTCAATTTTAATAAACGTTTTTGAATAGGCTTTATGATGAATATAACATTTTCCAGAGAAATATTTAGAATGTTTTCTTCCATTTTTATCCAAAAATCAGCCGGAAGCTATCTATGACGTCTTGGTTGCTCCCAATGAAATGTTTTTCTTAATTCTTTTCAAAAATATACAATCTCAGAGAGTTAGATTGCGTTGATTAAGGAACATTTCCAGACTCTAATTACCCCTTTCGATTCGAAAATTGAATACAGAACGTTGAGTAAATATATTATTTTTAACATTCACTGACTTACCTCTTGCGACTAGCCTAGTTAATCTCTCAGGAAACAAAAGCTGTGGAGGTTCCTCTTCTATAAGATGTCTGTATGATTCTAACATGGTAAATATCGCCGAATCTCTCACGTCTTGAGTATAAACCTAGATTTATTGAGAATTTTCATTACATATAAACAAAAATAGACTGGAGATTTATCCAAACCACTATTTTCAACACCTCGATACGTGTCGAGGTATTAAAATAGTGGTTTGGCGTTGGGACACAATTCTAATTGAGTAAATCACCATAAACAATGTCACTGTAATTGAATCTGGAGAGGACCAGTGTTTCACAGAGTAACTTTCGTATGGGTTGATTGAGGTAGTGCCTATATGTGGATAGATCATTTTCAAAGAACCAAAGGATTTTTTTAGGAGGCCATTGATATGTGACGTGAACATAAGGTCTGAAACAAACGTAATACCCAGATTTTTCGTAGATTCCACAATAGCCAATGAGGTGCCATCGATTTCAATAGATATATCTTGTGAAAGACTCGTTCTCAAATTTTTGTTACCAAATAAAATGAAGTGGCATTTACTTTTGTTAAGTTTTAAGTTATGTTTGGTAGCTAGGTCACTTATTATTCTGAGATCACTGTTGATGTTTTTTAGAACAAATTTAAGATTTGAATAAATTTGGGTTTCATCTGCGTATGCTTGAACTTAACAATATTTAATCGAGGTTATTATATCACTCGTATATATAATGAAGAGTATTGGGCCTAAAATAGACCCCTGAGGTACGCCGGATGTTACATTTTGAGAAGTTGACATAATATTGTTAACAGAGACTTTTTGACTGCGATTCGACAGGTAAAAGTTGATGAAGAAAACGGTATCGTCAGAAAAACCTAAATATCTTAGTTTATAACAAAGTAATGTGTGATTGATCGTATCGAAAGCCTTTGAGAAGTCGAGTGTAATTAATGCTGTTAAACCTGTTCAATCGGTATTTCTGACGATATCATCAGTAACTCGTACTAACGCTGGTGTATTGTAACCAGCCCGGAATCCAACTTGACAATCTGGAATAATCTTGTTTTCATTAATATACAACCTTAATTGCCGATGAACGGCTTTTTCAAGAATCTTCGATATTGCAGACAGAATGCTTATTGGCCGTAGATCTTAAAATTCTTGAGGATTCTTTATTTTACCTAGAGGTTTGATTACAGCCACTTTCCATAAGTTAGGAAAATAGTTTTTCTCTATACAACAATTCAATATGTGTGTTAGATAAATATCAAATGTTGGACTACAATATTTCAACATGTTAACAGTTATTCCATCGAAACCAATAGCATTACATTTAATACTTGATAAAAGTTTTCTGACTTCCATAACAGAAATAAAGCTTATTTTAAAGGGAGAATTTTTTAATTTAGGAAATTTTTCAGTATTGTAGAATTTTAAGAGATCATTCTTAGTCAATGAAAACAGAACTGAAATAATTGTTGATTTGTTCAGGTCTCTGCAGACTGATTGACAGGTCAGAATTGTTATTCTTTGGGTAGATTTTATTTAGGGCACTCCATAATTGTTTCGAGTCGCCTTCTTTTCCCTTCTGATTGATGATAGGGTGTAGTTTCGTAACTCCTTGTACCTAGACCAATCAACAGACAATTTCGTTCTTTTGAATTTAGCTAAGGCTGCATCTCGTTCCTTCATCATCATTTTGATCGGAAAAGTCAACCAAGGTGCAGGTTTTTTGTCATACGAGCTATTTTTAAAAATAATTAACTTTTTCATCGATATCATCTATATATCGAAGATGTCATGAAAAGGTGCATTCATTAGGTCAGCCTGAAAAAGGGCATCATCAAATAGTTTGAAATCTCTGTAGTAATGTAATTTACTTTTTGTTACAACGGATTCAAAATGTGATACAGTGATCCGCTACAGTACTATAGCGTCTAAGACCCCACATTTTTTCACATATCCCGCATTACTAATAAAAATAGGATCTAACAGGGTCATAGAACCCTTAAACATTCTTGTAGGTTCATTTATGACCAGAGTGAAATTATAGGCTTCTAGGGAGTCAGTAAGAAGATTATTTATGAGCAAATCGGTGTTCATGTCACCTAAACATATAATTTCATCAACAGTCGGAACAATTGTGGACAGAGATGTATCCAAATACTCGATAAAAGAGATTCAATTGCCTTTGGGGGGGGCAATGAATATTACCAATTCCGAAAGAAATGTTACTAATTTTTACCTCAATCCATATTTGTTCACAGTGTTCATTGATGCTACTACTTGAGGTTATTAAGTTTGATCTGAAGTTGTTGGAGACATAAACACCAACTCCCCCACCTCGAAATTGACGATCCAATCTGTAAAAGTTATAACCAGGAATAGATATACTAGCATTGTCAATACCATCATTCAACCATTTTTCAGAAATACCCACTGTATCAAAATCATTTACCAGCGTCTTGAAATCATCAAAATGAGATACAAGTGATCGAACGTTCAAATGACATATCTTGACGTATTTAATCATATCAAAGAAATTTGTGAATCACTCTAGTGAATCGCCCTATAGTATTTTTATATATAAATTCATAAATGTGCTAGTACACAGGGTATAAAAATAACTCAGGGACATGATAAAAATTATGTTTTTTTGTTAACAGTTTATCGGTCGACTCAAGTCACAAATTCAGTTCAGTTTTAATTAAAATTTCACTTCTGAAAACTCTCGGACAATTCTATACGAAATGATGAAAAAATACCAAGAAAATAAATATAAATTTTTGATTCAAAATTAGAATGAAACTTATAGCTAGCTATACAGGAAAACCAGTGTATGGGAACCGATACGAGATTATGATAGATTCGAGCATGAATCGGCAGGATGGCTTATTTATGAATGAGGTTGAATTTGTCTGAGTTCGATATCATTTTTGACAACATGTTTTTTATCATCGATCAGGACACATATTTTTCCGCTCTGGGACCACACATTCCGCTTACCGAAAATTTCTCTGGCATTCACCAAAATGTCATACCTGGACTTGGTTAAATCTTCGGTAATTGTGACATAAGATCCTTTCAACTTCTTTTTGTTGAAAATCAGCTTACGATAATCTTTAGGAGATGCAAATTTAACAATGATTGGTCTGGTTATCCTCTTACTCTCCTGCTTGGATTTAATTTGATAACAGTTTACAATTCGGAGATTATCGAGTTCTAGCAAAAGTTTATCGGTGAAAATTTTTTGAACCACCTCCTGAATGTTCTCATTTCTGCTTTCCTTGACTCCATACATTCGCAAATTGGCAATCTTCTTATCCTGATGCACTTAATCGAGTTCATCTTGCAGTTTTTGATTGTTTTCAGTTAATTTGCTAATACGTACATTCATTTTGTCCATTTTGTTTTCCAATTCATCAATATGAGACCATGCATGGAAGGCGGTCAGTATGTATTTATTTTAGCAAACTTTTTGAGTTGACACAGAACGAAAATACATTTGGATATTATTTTGCTTAGTTCATCTATATGTGCGGACGAGTTTAGATTTCTATTCCTAGGAGATTAGGGCGCCACCATTGACCTATAATTATGATCTTAATGAAATTGCTGGCGCCAAAATTGTCAAAATTTCACTGGAATTATACGACAAGCGCATCTTGTTGACAGCCGTTTATAGACCACCTTCAATTTCGGTGGATAATTTTATTGATAATTATGGAGAATATCTCAATTCCTTGAGTAAAATGTACGACCTATGTATATTGGTAGGGGATTTCAATATAGACATTCTATCGGAAGGAAATCATACTAGTGACTATTTGAACATCCTGGGGAAATTAGGTTATGAATCAATGATTAACGATCATACTCGCATTCAGAACGGATCAATGTCATATTCAGATCATATATTCATCAAAAGTAAATCACAAAATATCAACTTCCACCCACAAATATACAGAACTCACATTACCGATCACTTCACCACCATTACCCAAATTGTACCATCTTTAATCAAAGATAAATAAATTTTACAAAAAACTAAATCCTTTTTGGACATTACAAACCTCAAGAAAGAACTAAAAAATGAAAACTGGTTAGGCATTTATTCGACCAACAATCTCTATATAGCTGCAAATTTATTTTCAGAAAAGTTGAAAGATTACATTTGCACATTTACCAAAATTGTTAAAATAAAAAGAAATGAACAAAAAAGAAAGTCTTGGATAACAAATGGAATTATAAAATCTACCAACAAAAAACGGGATCTATATGTAAAAATTATATAACGAAAAATTTCTGTTTATGAGTTGTTTTATTTCTGTTCAAGCATATATGATTATTTCTATACCAGTGATCTTCTATATTCTCCACCTCATCTTTACTGTATTTAATAGTGCGCAAATCTGCGTTTTTGATAAGTAATGTCGCATCATCAGCATAAATGACGATAATGTTAGGGAGAAGGTATTAAAATTGTCAGTGATATAAATTGTTGAGTTCGTCCTGTTAGATAGAAATTTATCAGTTAGGATCTGCCACTCCATTTCTAGTTCTAGAATCTGTACTCAGTACACAGAAATATACAGGGAATATACTGCACAAATTGGACCCAGGAAATGCAACAAAAGTATTGGTATAACTTAACGAGACAAAGGCATGAATATTTATTACAAAAGTATGCAAAAGATGTGTGGTATATTTCATCATGCAGTATTTATTCATTCGTAATTTTTAATACAATTTTTTCCAACATCATTCAGAATATTTTCTTCGTCTTTGGCGTGAATATAATTCAAAAATACAAAACTATCTACTGGCTAATGAGATTTATGAAATATAGTTTCCTGAAGGACCTATATTTAGGTCATTGGCACATTGGATCAATGTAATTAGTTTAATAAAGAGCATTTATTATTAAAATATGCCGTCCAGGACATCATGATCCATCTTCGCCGGGATGGAAATATTACCAATTATTATTTCTTTCCAATATGGTTAAACATTTCTCGTCATATTAGTCACCTTGAAATCCAATATCCTGATATTATACAGTGCGGCTTTTAATAGTCCTCCCCCCTGTTAACTTTTGAATGGTTTGACTTACAAAAATAAAAAACGTTTGGAGGGTATCACCGATACTACTTCTAGAAATGAAACACATTGTGTTTTCTCTTTTAAACCATCAACATTTTTTCGAATTCCGTGACATTGACCCCCAATAATTTTTAAAAATTTTAAGCCGTCTATGAAGCAATTACCACGTGTTTCATTTCAAAATGTAGTATGAACGTAGTTTGTACGTCAAATTGTTTAAAAGTTAATAAAGGGGGGCACTATTACAAGCTGTAACTATTAACTTTTAAACAATTTGACGTACAAACTACGTTCATACTACATTTTGAAATGAAACACGTGGTAATTGCTTCATAGACGGCTTAAAATTTTTAAAAATTATTGGGGGTCAATGTCACGGAATTCGAAAAAATGTTGATGGTTTAAAAGAGAAAACACAATGTGTTTCATTTCTAGAAGTAGTATCGGTGATACCCTCCAAACGTTTTTTATTTTTGTAAGTCAAACCATTCAAAAGTTAACAGGGGGGAGGACTATTAAAAGCCGCACTGTATAATATCAGGATATTGGATTTCAAGGTGACTAATATGACGAGAAATGTTTAACCATATTGGAAAGAAATAATAATTGGTAATATTTCCATCTCGGCGAAGATGGATCATGATGTCCTGGACGGCATATTTTAATAATAAATGCTCTTTATTAAACTAATTACATTGATCCAATGTGCCAATGACCTAAATATAGGTCCTTCAGGAAACTATATTTCATAAATCTCATTAGCCAGTAGATAGTTTTGTATTTTTGAATTATATTCACGCCAAAGACGAAGAAAATATTCTGAATGATGTTGGAAAAAATTGTATTAAAAATTACGAATGAATAAATACTGCATGATGAAATATACCACACATCTTTTGCATACTTTTGTAATAAATATTCATGCCTTTGTCTCGTTAAGTTATACCAATACTTTTGTTGCATTTCCTGGGTCCAATTTGTGCAGTATATTCCCTGTATATTTCTGTGTACTGAGTACAGATTCTAGAACTAGAAATGGAGTGGCAGATCCTAACTGATAAATTTCTATCTAACAGGACGAACTCAACAATTTATATCACTGACAATTTTAATACCTTCTCCCTAACATTATCGTCATTTATGCTGATGATGCGACATTACTTATCAAAAACGCAGATTTGCGCACTATTAAATACAGTAAAGATGAGGTGGAGAATATAGAAGATCACTGGTATAGAAATAATCATATATGCTTGAACAGAAATGAAACAACTCATAAACAGAAATTTTTCGTTATATAATTTTTACATATAGATCCCGTTTTTTGTTGGTAGATTTTATAATTCCATTTGTTATCCAAGATTTTCTTTTTTGTTCATTTCTTTTTATTTTAACAATTTTGGTAAATGTGCAAATGTAATCTTTCAACTTTTCTGAAAATAAATTTGCAGCTATATAGAGATTGTTGGTCGAATAAATGCCTAACCAGTTTTCATTTTTTAGTTCTTTCTTGAGGTTTGTAATGTCCAAAAAGGATTTAGTTTTTTGTAAAATTTATTTATCTTTGATTAAAGATGGTACAATTTGGGTAATGGTGGTGAAGTGATCGGTAATGTGAGTTCTGTATATTTGTGGGTGGAAGTTGATATTTTGTGATTTACTTTTGATGAATATATGATCTGAATATGACATTGATCCGTTCTGAATGCGAGTATGATCGTTAATCATTGATTCATAACCTAATTTCCCCAGGATGTTCAAATAGTCACTAGTATGATTTCCTTCCGATAGAATGTCTATATTGAAATCCCCTACCAATATACATAGGTCGTACATTTTACTCAAGGAATTGAGATATTCTCCATAATTATCAATAAAATTATCCACCGAAATTGAAGGTGGTCTATAAACGGCTGTCAACAAGATGCGCTTGTCGTATAATTCCAGTGAAATTTTGACAATTTTGGCGCCAGCAATTTCATTAAGATCATAATTATAGGTCAATGGTGGCGCCCTAATCTCCTAGGAATAGAAATCTAAACTCGTCCGCACATATAGATGAACTAAGCAAAATAATATCCAAATGTATTTTCGTTCTGTGTCAACTCAAAAAGTTTGCTAAAATAAATACATACTGACCGCCTTCCATGCATGGTCTCATATTGATGAATTGAAAACAAAATGGACAAAATGAATGTACGTATTAGCAAATTAACTGAAAACAATCAAAAACTGCAAGATGAACTCGATTAAGTGCATCAGGATAAGAAGATTGCCAATTTGCGAATGTATGGAGTCAAGGAAAGCAGAAATGAGAACATTCAGGAGGTGGTTCAAAAAATTTTCACCGATAAACTTTTGCTAGAACTCGATAATCTCCGAATTGTAAACTGTTATCAAATTAAATCCAAGCAGGAGAGTAAGAGGATAACCAGACCAATCATTGTTAAATTTGCATCTCCTAAAGATTATCGTAAGCTGATTTTCAACAAAAAGAAGTTGAAAGGATCTTATGTCACAATTACCGAAGATTTAACCAAGTCCAGGTATGACATTTTGGTGAATGCCAGAGAAATTTTCGGTAAGCGGAATGTGTTGGTCCCAGAGCGGAAAAATATGTGTCCTGATCGATGATAAAAAACATGTTGTCAAAAATGATATCGAACTCAGACAAATTCAACCTCATTCATAAATAAGCCATCCTGCCGATTCATGCTCGAATCTATCATAATCTCGTATCGGTTCCCATACACTGGTTTTCCTGTATAGCTAGCTATAAGTTTCATTCTAATTTTTAATCAAAAATTTATATTTATTTTCTTGGTATTTTTTCATCATTTCGTATAGAATTGTCCGAGAGTTTTCAGAAGTGAAATTTTAATTAAAACTGAACTGAATTTGTGACTTGAGTCGACCGATAAACTGTTGACAAAAAAACATAATTTTTTTCATGTCCCTGAGTTATTTTTATACCCTGTGTACTAGCACATTTATGAATTTATATATAAAAATACTATAGGGCGATTCACTAGAGTGATTCACAAATTTCTTTGATATGATTAAATACGTCAAGATATGTCATTTGAACGTTCGATCACTTGTATCTCATTTTGATGATTTCAAGACGCTGGTAAATGATTTTGATACAGTGGGTATTTCTGAAACATGGTTGAATGATGGTATTGACAATGCTAGTATATCTATTCCTGGTTATAACTTTTACAGATTGGATCGTCAATTTCGAGGTGGGGGAGTTGGTGTTTATGTCTCCAACAACTTCAGATCAAACTTAATAACCTCAAGTAGTAGCATCAATGAACACTGTGAACAAATATGGATTGAGGTAAAAATTAGTAACATTTCTTTCGGAATTGGTAATATTCATTGCCCCCCCCAAAGGCAATTGAATCTCTTTTATCGAGTATTTGGATACATCTCTGTCCACAATTGTTCCGACTGTTGATGAAATTATATGTTTAGGTGACATGAACACCGATTTGCTCATAAATAATCTTCTTACTGACTCCCTAGAAGCCTATAATTTCACTCTGGTCATAAATGAACCTACAAGAATGTTTAAGGGTTCTATGACCCTGTTAGATCCTATTTTTATTAGTAATGCGGGATATGTGAAAAAATGTGGGGTCTTAGACGCTATAGTACTGTAGCGGATCACTGTATCACATTTTGAATCCGTTGTAACAAAAAGTAAATTACATTACTACAGAGATTTCAAACTATTTGATGATGCCCTTTTTCAGGCTGACCTAATGAATGCACCTTTTCATGACATCTTCGATATATAGATGATATCGATGAAAAAGTTAATTATTTTTAAAAATAGCTCGTATGACAAAAAACCTGCACCTTGGTTGACTTTTCCGATCAAAATGATGATGAAGGAACGAGATGCAGCCTTAGCTAAATTCAAAAGAACGAAATTGTCTGTTGATTGGTCTAGGTACAAGGAGTTACGAAACTACACCCTATCATCAATCAGAAGGGAAAAGAAGGCGACTCGAAACAATTATGGAGTGCCCTAAATAAAATCTACCCAAAGAATAACAATTCTGACCTGTCAATCAGTCTGCAGAGACCTGAACAAATCAACAATTATTTCAGTTCTGTTTTCATTGACTAAGAATGATCTCTTAAAATTCTACAATACTGAAAAATTTCCTAAATTAAAAAATTCTCCCTTTAAAATAAGCTTTATTTCTGTTATGGAAGTCAGAAAACTTTTATCAAGTATTAAATGTAATGCTATTGGTTTCGATGGAATAACTGTTAACATGTTGAAATATTGTAGTCCAACATTTGATATTTATCTAACACACATATTGAATTGTTGTATAGAGAAAAACTATTTTCCTAACTTATGGAAAGTGGCTGTAATCAAACCTCTAGGTAAAATAAAGAATCCTCAAGAATTTTAAGATCTACGGCCAATAAGCATTCTGTCTGCAATATCGAAGATTCTTGAAAAAGCCGTTCATCGGCAATTAAGGTTGTATATTAATGAAAACAAGATTATTCCAGATTTTCAAGTTGGATTCCGGGCTGGTTACAATACACCAGCGTTAGTACGAGTTACTGATGATATCGTCAGAAATACCGATTGAACAGGTTTAACAGCATTAATTACACTCGACTTCTTAAAGGCTTTCGATACGATCAATCACACATTACTTTGTTATAAACTAAGATATTTAGGTTTTTCTGACGATACCGTTTTCTTCATCAACTTTTACCTGTCGAATCGCAGTCAAAAAGTCTCTGTTAACAATATTATGTCAACTTCTCAAAATGTAACATCCGGCGTACCTCAGGGGTCTATTTTAGGCCCAATACTCTTCATTATATATACGAGTGATATAATAACCTCGATTAAATATTGTTAAGTTCAAGCATACGCAGATGAAACCCAAATTTATTCAAATCTTAAATTTGTTCTAAAAAACATCAACAGTGATCTCAGAATAATAAGTGACCTAGCTACCAAACATAACTTAAAACTTAACAAAAGTAAATGCCACTTCATTTTATTTGGTAACAAAAATTTGAGAACGAGTCTTTCACAAGATATATCTATTGAAATCGATGGCACCTCATTGGCTATTGTGGAATCTACGAAAAATCTGGGTATTACGTTTGTTTCAGACCTTATGTTCACGTCACATATCAATGGCCTCCTAAAAAAATCCTTTGGTTCTTTGAAAATGATCTATCCACATATAGGCACTACCTCAATCAACCCATACGAAAGTTACTCTGTGAAACACTGGTCCTCTCCAGATTCAATTACAGTGACATTGTTTATGGTGATTTACTCACTAAATTTGACCAGAATCGTATTCAGAAAGTACAGAACTTTTTTTGTCGATTAATATTCTCACTTAATATAATTACGTCTCCAATAAAATAAGGGAACTGAACTGGCTCACAATGGCTAATCGTACCAAGTACAATTTTTGTTTCTTTTTATACAAAACATTGAAGAATAAAATTCCTCTGGCCCTGTATCGTAAATTAATACCTAGATCATCCCTGCATTCGTTAGAAGTGAGAAATAGACATCACTTTAATAATGTTCCTCGTCATTGTTCGGCAATGTTTCAGAAATCCTTCACCTATCAAGCCGTCAAACTTTATAATTATTTTCTTATCAATCACATTGATTCATCTGAATATGAAATTAAGAAATTTTTGAAAGCCAAATTTTGTGAATTCTCAAACTAGAAATTCAGTTACTCATAGTTATACATTATGTTTGATGAAGTACCAGTGCTTTCGATGCTAATTTTTTTGTTTTTTCTTTACCGCATGAATGTCTTTATGACTTATTCGTATTTTGTCTCCCATTTGTACAACTTAGGTTAAGTGTAAGAGTTAACACGTTGCATGCTAGTGACGCCAATCGGCGTCATTGTATGATTTTGCGATATGCTAACGACGCCGCAAATGGCGTTTCCCTAGTTTTTTGGGACGGAAATAATTCTGAATGAAAATATTTTCTCAGAATTGATTGATTAGCTCATCCTCATCCTCGAGAGCTATATTTTACGTTTATAATGGAAACTTCGTCATCATCAAGTTTATTGTGGATTATATTATATTTTTACCTACCACGTTTTTATAAACTCGCTTTCTTGTTTGTCTGCACATTTTGCAAGTGCATATTGACCCACTACGAATAACTTGAAATTTGGCAAGGTTTTTATGTACTGCATTATGGAAATTATGTAGAAGATAACAAAAATGGCGGCTTCAAGATAGCGGTCGGTGGTGTAAAAAGGTTCTCGAGGTCGGTTATTATGAATTTTTCTCAAAATTCTTCTATTAGTAAATATAGCTGTTGAAAAATCTTAGAGCGAAAACTTACACTTTCATTGATTGTTTTTTTGTGTGTTGGTGGTGGTAATGGAAGATGATGACTACAACTCAATTTTCAGTAGCAGATAATTCCACATTTGGATATGTGAATGACTTCGTTCGTAATTTCGGAAGGAATTCAGTGTATTATCAATTCTCACAATAATCCAGTCCAGTTAGATTTATAGCATCACCAAAATAGGCAATAAGGAACCAAGCACTAAGACAACCAAGAAAATATTTAAAAAAAAATCGAGTTTGCAACACAAAACAAATGTTGATAAAAAAATATTTGTTCTGTGTTCATTTTGGAAAAAGGAAGTTTTTCCTAACCCTTCGGCGCAGTTTACGGAGGATCCAAATAAATTCATCGAAATTTTGTTAAGTTTGGAATAATTACACAAAAGCAGGAACTATTACCTTCACTTGACTATTTGCAACTATTCAAGAGTATCGAGACAGGTCTCACTCATACCTACCCAAAAAAAATGGTATTTACTTTTGCCTCATTTCTCAACTCCCTCATAATCCGGTTTCTGTTCCGGTAAATGATGAAAAGTATCGCTTATACAGTCTGTCCCAATAAGTTGGAACCATATGGAGAACTTCTTTATTATTAATTATAGGGAAAAGAGTTACTCTTCATAAAAACTTCTGCATATTCTCAAATCGCGGTATGTTCAAAAATATTAATTTTAGTCAAGACTAGAATACCTTCATATTTCAAAATATTGAAAATTGTTATTAACACGTTTAAATTAGAAAATTGATGAAAAGGTTTTCATGTGATTCATAAACACAAGAGATGAATGTTCATTCAAATAGAAAAATTAGTAAACATTAACAAAACCTAATTTTTCATTGCAAATGGATGTAATTGCATATTGAAATAGTTTTCAGTTTTGAACAACTTTTTGCAATAACAATTTTCGATTTCGTCAAATATAAAATTACTTTATTTTTGTGAAAAATCCATATTTTTTACAAATTGCGAAAATGACTGAAAAAATTTGATATCTGATGATTGTATTTCAGATTTCAGAACATGCAGAACTTTTGATGAGGAATAACTCTTTTTCTCCGAAAATGAATAAGTTTTCCTTATGGTTCCAAATTAGAGAGACATTCCATTATGGTAACAGATAGATGGACGAGAACAAAAGAAGCTTTCCCCTTCACCACACTAGCCATTTCATTCCTAGATGCGCATTTCGTTAACCAAATAAACTTCATCAGTAGGATTGCTAAACTGCATCTAGGAATGAAATTACTAGTGGCGTCCAATACCCCATTTTCATTTTTAGATAGATGGATTATTTTATAAGCACAAGTATGCTATTCTGAGCTCTACAAAATGGACTTACACAGGGTATTCTATTTTTTCTGGAAGGGTACAAACTTTGTTTATTTCAAGGTAACCTATATTTTTTATCAGTTTTTCGGTTTCAATATGAGAAATAAAAGGTACCTTTTTATGTTAATCTGTTTTTCGAAAATATTGACAGATTTCAAAATTTTTAGCATGACAGTTTTATTTGGAATAATACAGTGTCAAGTTCCATTGAAATAATTTTAATGACATTCAAATATCAACCTGTAATAAACAAGGTGCGAAAAACAGCTTACGAAACACTTTTAATAAACATGTGATCTTCCCAATTTCAAATGGAACACCCTGTATACTATAAATCAATAGGAAGTGCCAAGGAAGACTCTGAAAATTTAATTGAATATTCCTTATGGTTATAATCATTAGTTTTTTGTGATTTTTTTTTTAAACATGAAAATTGTTTTTCATGAACGATAAAAACACCATCAAGACAAGGTAGGTACACCTCATAAATTAACTAAACTAACTCCATCGTAGCCGTACACAGAAGTGTAAGATTTATTCACAGGACAAAGAGGAAGGATGCGGTATTCGAATGGTTCTTTTTTCCCGGAAATCCGGGATTTTGCCTAGAAAACTGTTTTATCGTATACCATAGAGAACTCAATTTATGGTAAACTGTAATGTATTGTGATTTATGTTTTTTTTGTGATGGTAATATTTTCATAAATTCACACATTCTTAAATTTCATTTATTCAACACATGAATATCATATTATTCCTCTAGATGAAATATATGTCTGTTGCCTTATCGGTAATCTTTCATTCGCGTTAATATTCTTGTTTATGTTGAAAATGCGTATCAATTATATTATGATTAAACAATTTTTCAATTTTCAATATTGAAAATACACACGTTGAATATAATCAGACCATATTTTCGAATCTCGTCCGCCACCTTGTATTAATGAATTGAGATAAAAAATAAAGTCTCCGGCCGAAATAGAATAGAATAGAATCGGACTTTATTCACAAAATTTTTCCACCATTTTGAATTTATGAATTTTGACAAAACATTTCAAATCTCCGACCCCAAATACCCCTAAATACCCATTTTGAAAATAATTGGACTATATTCACAAATCTCGTCCGCCAGTTGAATCTATGAATTTTGACAAAAAATTCATTATCTCTTCTTCCACCTTCCACCATCTTGGAGCAGCCATTTTGTTTTTGCTTTTACAAAAATTCCATAATGTATTGTCCCCAGAATTATAAACACTTATTAAATTTCATGTGTTTCGGATTACTAGAAGAGGATCAAAGTGCTCTTGCAAAAGTGCAGATAAACAAGAATGGGTATAAACATGGTAAAAAATAATTCTATTCACAATAGAATCGATGAATACGAAATTTCCGTTATCGAAGTGGAAAAATATACCATCGAGTTTTCGAGGATAAGATCATTATTCAGTTCAGAGAAAAAAAATTTACTCAGAATTATCCCGTTCTCATATACTAGGAAAACGCCAGTTGCGGCGTCGATAGCATCTCGCAAAACTACACGCCGACGTTATCAGCATGCAACGTGTTAATCTAAACTTCGCCTATTTTGTACCGAAAATAAAGACGATTTATTATTATTATTATTATTATTATAAAACCCCATTTGAATGATCCTCTGGGGTAGTTCTACAAATCCCAATAAAAACGCCTTTATTATTCAAAAGAGGCTTGCTAATGCAGGATATAGGAATCACTGTCGGCAGCTGTTTGCCAGATATGGAATAATGCTCGGACGTTCTGTATACACAGTCAAATGAAAGAATATAAGAGTAATTGAAAAAAGTTTGTACAAAGGTTGAACGGTACTTCCCCCTGCATCTTTTTGTAATTTTTTTTTGTAGTGTTATTGGTGGAGGAGTGACGTCATCGGCAATCTTTAGTATCGTTAGAAAGCTTGCTTGTTAGTTTCTCGTTTCAGTAATAGTCCACTAATATTATTTCAACTCACTCAATAGATACAGTTTTTCGTATTTTTATGTTAAGCTTTGTAAAATTCACTTACATTTTGCTTGATCTGTTCAAAAATTTACTCAGTTGAGGAATGAAGCCAGACGGAAATTCCAGCGATATGGCAATTTTAATCAGACAGCGGCGTTCGTAGGTATAACTTTCCCAAATGAGTATTCTTCGAAAAACAATACTAGTAATTTTTCTATTTGAAAATTTCACTAGGAAAATTAGTTCCAGAATAATTAAGTGCTCTTATCTTGAATTTTTCCTGAATAGAAAGTCAAAGATAAGAAAACAGAAATAGTTAGTATTGTATTATTATTATATTTTTATTATTTATTCTAATAGTTCAGAAAAGTACTATTTTTCTTATAAAAAAAAGGATTGCCGGACGACGTATGGAGAACGGCGATCTTGTTTGTTATAAGTTCTGAAAACTAATTTTTTATTTTAACCCGTTATCTGGAATAAAAAACGTAACTTCTCGATTGGCCACTGAGGGGGATTTTGAAAATATTCCATAAGCATTATAAACAAAGAGCCAGAGCAACGTATTTCAAGTTGCTGTTTCGTATGTCGTGAAAATTTTTGTATTGAATCTCATATAGGTGTACCTGTTGAACAATTGTAACGATTTCAGGGCAATTTCATCAAAATCACTGAAATAAAACAACTTCACCAAATAAACTTATGTAATGAACACTCTGTACTTTGAACAAGTTGAACTGACGTGACAATGCGTAAACCAAAATGACATATGTCAACAAAATGATTAATTTGTAATAACTGAATAAACAGAAATTCTGGCCAGAACCCTTTACAATTTGTAATGATTTGAAATAAAGATTGCATCCTTGAATGATTCTGGCTGGCGGACATCGTCTTAAATGGACCAACTTAAATAACCCTTTTTCTTTTGAAGCCGCAAAACTGCCCTTCCCAAATGTCGGTTTTTAAATGTAAATTCTCCTACCTGCTCTCAGTTATTGATATTTCATTCCAGAATGACCCTTTCCTTTAGTATATATATATATATATCTATTTCTTCCAATATTCCAGTTACTTTCGATGTAAGGATTCATCTATATGATAATTGCATAAGTCGCTGGTATCAAATACACGTTCAGTCAAATTCAATGAAGTGATATTCCTATTTTCGATTGTTGATAATTTTTATATATTCCAATATAATATTGATTTTGGATAGATATTTTAGTTACAATAATTTTAGAACCTTTTCCATCTGTTTTTCGTTTTTTCTTCCAATATTTATTTATTACGTTTCCCTGGCAACCTCTTCAAGAGAGCTTCGTTATACAGAGTATTCATTATCTAAAACCATTCAAACTAAGGAACCATTGCACAATAAAATTCGAATACCTAAACGAAATTTGTTAATGAATCAACTGTCAATGCAGCATATGAAAAATACCTTGCTTTATTGAAAATTACACCACTGAGTGAATTGTTTAACAAATCAAGCGATTATATGTAAGTGAGCTGAACACACAAATATGAAACACACTATGTATTCTGTATCTAGTGAGTGAGTTGCACTGCAAAAAAAAAATATTCACAAAAATATGCAGAGTGAAGTACTGATCAGCTTTTTTACGACCGTTTTTTTTTTCAATAACTCTTATATTAACTGAGAGTCTATACATTTGACTCACTCTGTATATATAGATCACTACTACATATTCATAGAAGCGTCACGGCAAATAATAATAATAGCCGTCTTCTACCCGCACAGGCTATGCCTTTGGGTACACTCAACGAGTGTTTATTAGTACTATTATACAGTGACATCCCCAAAGTACGCACCATATGGGAAACTTCTTTATTATGGGTCTTTCAACAAAAAGTTATTCTTGATAAAAGTTTGTGCATCCCCTAAATCTGAATAAGCACCAACAAAATATAAAACAAAACATGTGTAATGTACGAGGCGCATTAGAAAACTTGATTTTGAGCCAGAAGTACCCTTATTTTAGAAAAAATCAAAAAATGTTATTTGGAAAAGTTGTTAAGCATTGAAAAATACATCTGGATTTGAAGTCATGGCCATCTAAGAGAGGTTTTATGTTTTCACCAATTTTTTTAAAATTCAGTCTTCAAAAAATAAAATTAGCTCAAAACGATAAATAAACGACATCCTGTATACAACGATTTATTATAAAAGCGTGTAATAATACAAATTGACCAACTATTATGTTAAATACGGTAATTTTTTTCTTTTAGTAAATTAAATATCAAAATTTTTGGTGCAAAGTCCTTTTTATTTTGTGCTAACACCTAAAATTGCTCAAAATAATACAGTATTGTAACAAGAAAATACCGTTCAATAATCGCGACTGAAAAAACATCAAAATAAAATTAATATCTCAGCACAAATTGATTACATTTATTTTGTAGAGGTTTTCATACCCAAAATAATAAGTTGGCTCTGAATAATTCTTTTGAATTTGCTTTATTTTGTTGGTGCATGTTTACATTTAGGGGATGCACAAACTTTTAACAGGAATAACTTTTTGTTGAAAAACCCATAATGAAGAAGTTTCCCATATGGTGCGTACTTTAGGAATGACACTGTATATTATATTATTATAGAAACAAAAATAAATAGATATTCAACTAAATCAGTACAGTATCATAACCATAATACTATAAATAAATACATGATATAAGCTATATATACAGGATGGCCCAATGAAAACGAAACATGGCCGATAATTCATATCTATCGTTCGCAAAAAACGCTCGGACCCGTCGATTTTTATTGCGAGAGATATCTTTTTCGCATATTCAAAACTTTGTCACGTCAAGCCCCTCGGAGGGGTGAACTCCGCCCTTTAAATCTTTAATGGGATTAGGGTTTACGTGATATGTACTGTATTTTGAAGGTCATCAAATGCTCTTTTCATCGCTTTCTAGTTTTTTTATTTTGATGCAGTAGTTCTCGAGAAATTATTATTAATGTAAGAACAAGTAAACATTGAATTGTTTTCTTGGCATTTGTTTAACAAAAAAGTTTCTAAGTTTTTGATATGGTTATATTAAAAGGGGGGGTCATTCAAAAAATTAACATTAAAAATTTGCCTATTTTACTTTTAATTTCAACTGTGTTCAAAATGTTGGCCTCCTGTTTCCATGCAGTAATAGAGGTGTTACAGGCGAATCTCCAAAAAATTGTGGTCAAAATCATTAAATAAGTTCGGATTTTCTGGGAATTATTATGTGTAGTTACTTTAATTCTTAAGTGGTTACAATAACTGATCATTCTCGGAAATCTGGTAGCATCCCTTTTCGTATTTTATCGGTTGAAACTTTATGTTTGTGGAAGGTGGCTTTTAGTGACTGTAGTGTGCTTTGTTACTAATTGTTGTGTGTAATTAATTTTTAAACTTGTATGATGAGTTGATATAGAATCTATTACAGGAAGTATGTAGAATATTTTCAAGTTATATATACAGATATTTGTTTTCCCGAGCAAAAAGTTATATATCAAGTTATATCAAAAGGCGAATTGTTGCTTAAAAAATACTTAACTGCCTACGGAATACATCCAAGTAAGTTCATCTCTTTTTTGTTGCAGATTCGCATTCTACAACATTTCTTTTACGAGAATGGAACTAGACGAATTCCTATGAAATTGTCTATCGTCTACTATCCAAGAGAAATGTAATTACCTGCACGAAGAAGAGCTACTGGAAGTATACTGAAGTATACTTGAAGTATACTTGAAGTATCGGGCGGAAATTAAATAAAAATCGTAAAATTTTTGTTCGCAGTACAAAAGCAAATAAAATACGTTCTCCAAAAATTCCATTAGAGATCAAGATTGAAGTTACCTGTGATCCAGAACCTTTCACGATTTGCAATAAGGAAAGTGGAAGAACACCAGCTGTTTTTTTTTGAAAGAAGTAAAAGAGCAAAAGGAAGAACTGAAGACCTGCGATCACAATACAGTAGTCGTAAAGAATTGAGCAAAAGGTTCAAGTGCAACTTCAAGCAGAAGAAAAAGTAGATGCTGCAGCTGTTATAAAATACATAATTTTTTACGACCAACTGTACGACAAAAACAAAGATGCCTACTTCAAAATTAATTAGACCTTCTGATAAAGCATTATCAATAGTTGTTGAAGCAAATTTAACAAATTCCGGTATAATATCACTAGAAATGCAACCAAAGATGACAACAGTAATATTTATCCTTACTACGAAAATATTCCAGTAGCTAGAAAGAAGTGTTATCCTGACAATTTGGTTATAACTGAATCAATTTCAGAAGCGTTTCTTGAGTGAAGAGAGTATTTTGAAGTACATGAATTTTATTAATAATTAAGCTGCGCGCTTTCGGTTAATACGCCATCCTCAGAACTTATTCGTCAAAAACTAAAATAGTCACTTATTTATGTTCGGTTGTGATGAATAAAGATATTATATTATTATGACTATTGTAGAACTAAAATTTAAATACGTATAAACTTATGCAATTACCACCTTTTGTCCACAATTCCTTGGAAATTCGTCAGTGTGCGTTCCGAAGCATTACAGAGGTGTGTAATGTTCCGACATTTATCAATGATCTGTTGAAATAAATCATTTAGAGAATCTGGTTGAATTTTATAAATTATACTCTTCAAATGACCCCACAAAAAAAATCAAACGGGCTTAAATCTGGTGACCTTGCGGACTACTCCACTGTTCCTCTTCGGCCGATCCATCTCCCAGGAAACGTTTCACTTGAATACTGACGAATAACCGCAAGGAGATAGTGAGCAGGTACCCTATCTTGCTGAAACTCATTCGCATTGTAACGGTCATTATGTTCAAGAATTTCTGACAACGAGGGATCGACAGTATCTTCCAACAATTGGCCCTGTTAGATTTCTTGATAGAAAGAAAGGACCAACACCACAATCGCCATAGATTCCGACCCAGACGTTCAGTTGCTTGTGAACTTCATGAAATAGGTGTGGGTGTCGATTTCAACCAGACCAGTACTGACAATTATGACGATTAACAGTCCTGTTGACAAAAAAAGAACACTCATATGTGAGAAACACATCTTGAAAAAAAAAGTTGGGTCAGTTATTATACGATGCCTCTTTTTCTCACAAAATTCCAAACATCTTTCAAAGTCATCCTCATTTAAGTATTACACTAGATGGATTTTATATGGGTTAATTATAGACTTTAAATATTCTTTGAATGCTCGTGGCATATGTCAAAAACTGTAGGTACTCAACATAGGGTCGATATTGATGTGGCCCCAAACAGCCACTTCCATTGCTTCGTTTCACACTATTCTATTCTTCGCTTCTGTCCCCCTAAACTTGGCTATATGGATTCTGTTTATTGTAATGTAAAAATCATATCGTGCCAGACCTACAGCTGTACAGGGTGAACCAAAAGACGGTACTAACTTTTTCATTAGAAGTGAAAACCTATATTTTTTTCACATGATTTGGTTGGCAATTGCAGCATTTCTGGTCTGACAGAATATGCTTTCCAAAATGATCCTAATAAGTACTGATATTGTGAAAAAACGATTCATTCGATAACTCTTGGATCTTGGACCATAAGATTTCACTAATAAATTTTTAAAAAAGATACTGATAATTCTTTCATGATTTTATGATTGGCAAGTGAAAAATAGTATACTATCTGTTTAACAATTAAGAAAAATGAGAATGTTAGATGCTTTTTTTGATGGAATAACAAACTGATCTTAAATTATTGCACATCACTACAAACAAACAGGAGTCATTCTTATGTACAACCCGCGTAGTAACTACAAGATGAGAAATAATGATGAAAGTGAAACAAGCCTAACTTTACATTCTCAGCCGATTATTGTTCAAAACGGGTTGTCTTGAGAACTAGGTACTGCATCAAATTAACAAAACTAAAAAGCGTTGAAAAAATAATTCGATGACCTTCACATTGCAGTATCACTTAACCCCTAATCACATTTAATATTTAAGGGTTTTAGCTAACCCCCCGAGTGGCTTGAAATATCACAATTGAGAATATGCGCAAAATATTTCCCCCTCGCCATAAAAATTGACGGGTCCGAGCGTTTTTTTCTACAAACAATAAATATGACAAAAATCGGTCTTGTTTCGTTTTCACTGGGTTTAACTGTATAATAAATTATCCGAACAAACTAGAAGCCTAAATTATAGATGGCGTAGAGTAGAAGTAAATGAAATATGCTCCCACCACCGTTTCTACACGTTTGATGAATTCATGGCCTGTATATAATATGCAATTTTTTCCCTCATTAAATAATGACATTTTTTACAGATTTGACTTTACTATTGTACTCCGCCTCAATTTCCATGTTACACTGTTGTCCATTCTGACAACTGCTATTTATATAAATATTTAATTTTTAATCCGTACGTATTGTTTGTCTTATTCAGTGAAATGTGTTTTACTATTTATGAACTAAACCCCATGACCTGCTACAAATGTATTTTTATATATAAATGGGCCGTGATGGACATGATGGTAGAGCGCTTGTCTCTTAACCTAAGGGTCATGGGTTCGATTCCCAGCATGGTCACCGGTCTCGTGCATGGCATCACACGTTAAACGGTAAGAGCTGCGTCTTTCCTAGCTTGGACAAGTCTTTCGGATACTTTTGAGGGTTGTACTCTTAAGGGTGTGCAGCTGGTTGACGGAAATAACAATTATAACAACAAAAAACTATATAACGTAGTCAATAAATATCTGTCTATCTATCTATCCCTGACTGGGAAGTTTTTCAGCTCTTTCATTTTCTGGTATATCATTATTGTAGCATGGTACCCAAAACAACGTATCCCGAACTAGTCTGAACAATAAAATTGAATCAATGTGAACATACTCATTTGTATATATTATTGTTTTATTGTTGTATCGCATATAATCTGGATTGAAGGACTGTACTGTTTCGTCCAAGTTGATTTGTGGCAGAGGTCCCAATTTCTGTCTAATACTAACCATATGTTGCCGAAACTGACATCCTGAAAAATTCTCGAGCAACTGAAACCTATAGGCTCTTTCACCGCAACATGGAAATCTGCCTATAGGTAATGGTGCTTTCTGAGCATCTAGCGTGAAAAATTGTGGTGTATCTGGATGGAATCTACACCAACCAATTTGATTTGAGGGAAAATATCGCTTGCAGGTTACACAGAAAAGAAAGTGTGCATCTCCCCAAAGTCGCCAATAGGTTTTGCGCCAAGTTTTTAATGTCTTCTGAAGCTTTACAATGTAATCATTGACGTTCCATGACGGGTCTCTGAAAAAAATCAACATTAAATTTTCTTCGTGTTGTAATTTAAACTTTAATACTAAACAGAACTAAAATTTTATGAAATTTTTCAAGGTAACATTTTCTTATGTCATCTAAATCATCTGTTTTGAAACTAATTACTCCAGCATCCTGGATTTCGTTTTTTGGTGTATTCTTGTAATGATTTATTCAGAACGTTGTGGAAAAAAAATTAATACAGATGAATTTTTCCAGTTATAGACACCTTCATCTGTATTTATATTTTCTTCACTCACTCAATCTTTAAGCAATTTTCTGTTGATAATTGGACTCTTAATGTTCTTAATCTCTGAAGAATTAATAAAAATATCAATAAATTTATTTACCAAAAAGTTATTAAATGATTAAGTAACACTAAAATTATTGAAATGTAAATAAATATGGACTCCCCACTAAAACTGAAGTTGCGCGTGGGTTTTGCACAATTTAAATGACATTATTCATCCTTATACATATGACATTCACAATGAAAGAAGGTTAACAATAAAAAAAATATTAACAAACAATTTGTGGGTTATTAGAATTGACGAACGATACGATACGATATTAAAACATAATAAAATGAAGATTCAAAAAGTCTAGTCAATGAGAGAGCGAACCAGATCTCGATTCGAAGTAAGTATATACGTAGTTTCTGATATCTTTTTTCAATATTTGTCGAGAATTTACATTCATTATATTAACCTCTTGTTCAGTAGGCAGAAATAAGTTCAAGATTTTTGGAATGATGTATGATATATTTCGTTGTCCGATTTTGGTATTATTCAAAGATGTTTTAACATGAAATTTCCTTTTTTTAGTAAAATGTTCATGGTCGATATTATTTAGTAGGTGTTTGTTTTTAAGTATATGTTTGAGTATGCTGCTGAGAAATGTTTGTCTTACATCGCATACTCTTGCTTGTGAAAAAAGTAAATTGTTCGAGAAGGTTGGATCTTTTAGATACATAATTTTCAGAACTCGTTTCTGTACCGTTTCCATCTTCTTCAAGTGAGTAGCAGCAAAACCTCTCCAGCTCAATATGGCATATTGAATACGAGATTCCACCCACTAAACATGATGCATAACAAAAATATTTTTCAGATATAACTTTTGTACAGTTTTGTGATATTGGCAAACTAACAGTATATTAATGTCATCTTGACGTTTCCAACACAGTGTTTTCAACTATATTTTTATGTAACATCAAAATAATATAACCAATAAATATTCATTAGATAATACATATAATGTTGATTATATGTTGCCCAGATATGTCTTAGACAGAGTAGTTATGTTATTTGTTCGATATTTTTATCTAACCTTCTCAAATCATTACTGACATGTGTACAGGGATCCTTGAAATTAATATTATCTTAAAGGTTTCTTTAATGTAATTTTTGGGTAATGACCACGTCATGACGTCATTCATCTACGTAACTTAAAAAAATAATATCCACGTTCAAACAATATTACCCAGTAAATATGAAATAAATATATCACTGACGCCATCGTTCATTTTATCCTAATAATCATGGCGGTCATGGTATGAGTTTTGAGTTCATAGAATTAAAATATATTCAAACTACTTAAAAGTGATTGGAATCAATAGGATTGCAAAACTCATTATTTTCATGGTAAGATTATGATTTTCCACTTCTCCATCCACTAATTGTTATTTTAGCATTTAGGTTATGTAGTGAATGTAGTGCTATCTACTACTGATTAGAGAGTATCTACATATGATGCTATGAATAGTAGAAAAGCTATCAGTTGTGATTCCTGCTAATCAGATATTGGACAGCATGGAAATGGTTGCTGACATCTGGAGCTAAGTCAAATTATTTTGAACCGATTGATCAAGGAATTTTTGGAACTGAAACCAATGAATTTAGCTTGCTAAAACAACAATATTGGAGCTGCTTAATTTGTAGGTGAACTCAAAATTATATATTTTATACAGAGTGTTCTGATCTTTCCTAAATTTATTAATCTATGATAATATTAACGTTTCTTGAGTTTGTAGAGAAATCACTTGAATTATTTAATACAAATTATCAATAAACTAACTGCATTTTCTCTTTCTTTTCAGTTTGGTAGTGTCCTTTCACATTCCTCTATCAGTTTTGATGTACAAACTGGTACTTATTGAATGATCAGATTACAAAAACTTAAATAGCAGTTGTTGTTTCCGAACTAATCGAAGATGAGCCCTTCTGGCCTGGGCAAAGAAAAAAATCCAAAAGTTTTGAATTAATAATTATGGACATACTGAAACGTAAGTAATTATTTTTCTTTTACCTCTAGGGGCAACATAGAATTATTAATAATTATTGGATGGTCGTTTTCTTATATCCTAAAGATTAATATGAGTTTTCAGTGACTGTAATGACTATACATTTAAGAATATGTAAAAGATGTTTGCAGTTCAATCACAGATGAAGAGTTTGACTCATAGTGATGGATTGGATGACATCAGCAGAGCAGAAACTAAAAAGAAAGGAGAAGTGACCGAGACAACAACCATGTAATTATTGATTCAGTGATATCTGTTTTTATTTTTCAAAAGAAATATAGGTTTTCATTCAATATTATTCTTCTAATAACACTTAACTTTGGTAGATCTATCAATAAATTTTTCATCTGATTCAGGTGGTAAGTCATATTATTAGGTACTTTGGTCTGTTCATAGTGACTCAAGATTACATTTTTTATACTGTTAAGTGTTAATGATGTAACTGTCTTGTTTTATAACGCTTTATCCATGAGATTTTAATCATTGACAATAAAGTATTTTGATTGATTGGTATGTTTTACATCATTACCCCCTTATATACATATTTTATTTCATAGTATACAGGGTAGAGCTTATACTAATTGTTTACCAACACTTATTTTTCTACACTTAAAGTTGTATTTCTGGAATTTCAATCGTCACTCTTTGGTAGATGAATAACTTTATTAATTGCTATTGTTGTTATTCATCTACTGAAAAGTGACTACTGAAATTCCAGAAATACAACTTTGAGTGTAGAAAAATAAGTGTTTGTAGTAAAACTGCACTAACTAATTTTCCTAATTTATTTAAAACACTATTTACAACAATTATTCACTAAAACATTGACTTCAATAACTATTTCAATTTATTTGTACTGTGGCTATCTATCCGCGAACTCTGGAACTGTAACTAACTCTGAATTCTGACTGTCCCGCTTAAAGCAGTTTCCATTCACGACTCTCGATTACTCAGGAGTATAGAACATTTCATCTAGATGGCTCTTCGAATAGTATCGAACAATCGATTTATTCCAGCTTGTTCTCGGCGATCCGTACGCCAGCAGATATGCAGTTGTAGTTGAACGAGGGTGCATAATTAATTAGATCAGGGCCGGTCTCGGGGCCGGTCTCGAAATCGTAACATTGCCCCCTTCTTAAAGACGTTTCGCCCCGAAACGTCATTCTTGGAGTGTGAAGATATCTGCAAGATTCTCCATGTCTGCACCTGGACGTTCGCTGGAAGTAGCACTCCACAGTCTTCAAGTTGGGTCGAGGAAGATGGTTGCAGCACACCAGAATTTTGATGCCGCTGGATCTGAATATTGTCTCCAACATGCTTCTTATAACTCTCCAGTCCAGCCCATCAAGCCCACAGGCCAAGTTTGGGATTGCCAGGTCTACAATATTCTGGTCCAGCATCGTGTCTCTCAATCTCGTAAGGCTCTTACAAACATCTTCATAAGACGGCTTATCTCGAGAACGCTTCTTGATATCCAGATAGTAGATGTTTCTCTGGCCTTTCCTCAGCTGTAACACCCCTCCAACTTCCGGGTTCTGTTCTCTCAGTTCCTGGATTCGACCGAACTTCTTGGAGAAAACTACTGCAATGCCTCTGGACATTTGGAGATCTTCTGCCACAGAGTGAGCTAACGCGTAATTGGCAGGCACCTTGAAAAGATCTCGTGACTCCTCTCGGGTTACCCCATATTGAACTTTCTGTCCGTTCGAGTACAGGGACATGAACCTCTGAAATGTCATTTCGTCCTCCGGTGATCTGACGGTGCGGACTTGATCGTGGTTTCCGGCGTAAGGGGACAACCTATTGAAGTGGACTACTCTAGGTTTTCCTCGTGGTGGCTTATATATGCGGTAGACTAGGTCGTTTATCCTTTTCATGATCTTATATGGACCTTCCCACGAGTTCCGAAGTTTCGGTGATAGTCCACGGCGACGATCAGGGTTGTATAGCCAGACAAGGTCACCTGTCTGATATCCACCAGCATCCGCCTTGATGTCGTAGGTCTCCTTCATTCTGTCGCTGGCACTCTGGATATTCAAACGGACCCGTTCATGGATGTCGTCCATTCTCTGTCACAGTTTGCTGACGTAGTCATCTCCCGCAGAGTCTTGTCCTGGTGGCGTCTCAAACTTCAGGTCACATGGAAGTCGCAGCTCTCGGCCCATAATAACACTAGCAGGGGTTTGGCCGGTTGACTCATGAACTGCGGAACGATACGCCATCAGGAACAGATGGAGGTACTGGTCCCAATCCTTCTGGTGGTCAGAGACTACCTTGGACAGGTGGCGGTTTATCGTCTTATTCATCCGCTCCACCATTCCATCGGACTGCGGATGTAGAGCTGTGGTCCTCGTTTTCCGGATGTTCAGCATCTGACACATCTCCTGGAACAGGTTTGACTCGAAATTCCTGCCTTGATCCGAATGCAGTTCTAACGGGACACCGAGTCGACAAATCCACTCCTTCACCAAGACGTCGGCAACGGTGATGGCTTCTTGGTTGGGCAGGGCATAGGCTGGAGGGTCTTCGTCACTCCCAGATGTCCTCCGGTGACCCCATCATGGATTTCTCGGAGCACTTCCTGTCTTCTGCTCCTGGGAACTACTACCTGACGTCTTTCTTCCCCGCCATCCTCCGACTCCAACAAACGCTTCAAAAATCCATTATCTAAGGTGAAAGAGTTCCATTGGGACCAATAAGTTTCAACGACTGGAGAACAACTGGCTATTTCCTGCCACGACGGTCTTCGCTCACTCTTCTTCCAGCCGATGACTAAACCAAGATCTGGATCTTTCTCTTGGTCTTTCTGGATCTTGTGGTCATTCCAGTTATCATCGACCGCCGTGGTTCTGCAGAGTGTCGACTCCTTTTCCTCTGTTCGTCGGCAGTGCGAACAGTCGTCTGGACATGGTCTTCGCGATAGGGCATCCGCATTCTTATGGCTGGTCCCCGCCCGATGTTCGATCTCAAAGTCGAATTCCTGGAGCCTCTCAATTCAGCGTGCCACTTGACCCTCGGGATTCTTAAACTGTAGGAGCCATTTGAGAGCTGCATGGTCAGTTCACAGTAGGAATCTTCGTCCATACACGTACTTGTAGAAGTGCTCAACTCCCTTGACAACAGCCAACAGTTCCCGCCTGGTGACACAGTAATTCCGCTCCGGTTTACTGAGGGTATTGCTGAAGTAACCGATGACCTTCTCTTGTCCTTCTTGGATCTGAGACAGGACAGCTCCAAGCCCCACGTTACTGGCGTCCGTGTCCAGAATGAATTTCCCGTCTGGAAGGGGGTAGCTCAGGATTGGTGGGTTGATCAAAGTTCCTTTCAACTTCCTGAATGAATCTTGGCATTCATCTGACCACTGGAACTTTGTTTGTCCTTCCGTGAGCCTGGTCAGTGGTTTTGCGATGTTAGCAAATCCCAGCACGTATCGGCGATAGTAAGTGCACAAGCCAAGAAAACTTCGAAGCTGGTGAATGTCTTTCGGAACGGGCCATTCCTCGTCTATCCTTGGGAGAAGGTAGCTGTCCTTTTTCGTCACGTTGTTTAGTTGACGGTAGTCTACGCAAAACCGTGTTGATCCATCTTTCTTCTTCACCAACACGACTGGAGAGGACCAGGGACTGTCGGATGGCTCGATGAACTCCGTCTTTCTCCATGTCGCAGACTATTTTGTCAGCCTCCTCCTTTTTGGCGAGAGGAAGTCTTCTGGCTGATTGCCTGATTGGTCGGGCATTTCCAGTATCTATCTTGTGCTGAACCACCTTTGTTCTACCGGCTCTGCCTACTCCGGTATCGAAGATGTCCTGATACTTCCTGACTAGTTCTCTCAGTTTAGGCTTCTGTGCTGGCCCCATGTCCTCGGACGAGATAGCAACCAACTTCTCCAATTCTGCTGGCATGTTACTGGCTTGGCTAACAGTGCCACGTACACTCCTGATTACAGAGGAAATTGACGAGCAGTGCCCCAAAATCGTTCTCTTCTTCAAGGTCACCGGGTAATAATTGACATTCATTACCCTTACTGGCACGAATTTATCAGCACGCAACAAGGTTTTTCCTAGTGCAATTCCTCGTCCAATTTTCTCATCATGTAGCTTGGGCTCGAACATTACCACGTTTTCACTGCTCGCACCTCCATCCAGGCGAGCCTCCAAAATGGTTTCAGCCCTCTCCGGTACGCTTACGTCTTCAGCCAGCAGAACTCGAACCATTTCTTCATTTCTCCCATGAAGTACCAGCTCTTCTCCGTTCACACGAAGGACGCCGTCTTTAAAATTCAGCTCGAATCCTCTAGAATTCATGATGTTCATTCCAATTATTATCTCGTCCTCGATATCCGCTACCAGAGCCCGGTGTTTCACTGTAGTGCTGCCCAAAGTCACTTCAACTGGAAGTTCACCATACACAGTTGCCGGCTCTCCAGTTGCTGTGCGTAGCTTCCAATTCGACGATTCAATTCTTGCCGGTGTTTTGGCAAATGTAGGTCCAAGGATTGTCCTAGTCGCACCCGTATCAAGGAGCATGGTGCGAGGCTCGTTGTTAATGAGACCGTCTACGAAGACCGCTTTGTCTTGTCTTTGAAGTACAGCGACATATGCATTGTTAACTGGGGCTCGTTGGATACGGGCTGACGATTGCTCCTTCTTGACCTTCATCGTTGATGTCGATTTTTTCAGTGTTGGACATTTGCTACGCACGTGCCCAAGTTCTCTACAATTTCGGCATCGTATCAGTCTTCTCTCAGGCACAACTTCCTTCAGCACTTTTCGCATCACAGCTTCTATTATATTAGTAGGCTCCTGTCGGTCTTCCTCGATCATCCGGACTCTACTCTGGCTTTTGCAGGATTGCTTTGCTGCTTCGAATTCCAGAGCGCGTGCCAATGAATCCACGAGATGTGCGGGGCGAGCTAGTGTTAAGGCTTGCCGGATTTCCTGGTTACGAAGTCCATCCAAAAATGCCTGCCCCTGGACTCCGATGATTAGAAATGTTTTATAGAATCGAAATGTGACGTCATATTCGAAATATCGGTGTATGCTTCCCATTTCTAATGTTCGAATATGACGTCACATTCTCGACACATTTCGATGCTATGAAACATTTCTAATCATCGGAGTCCCTGTGCAGGACCGCTAGTCGCTTCATTACATTTTCCGGTGTAGCTGGGTACGCAAGACGAACCAAGCGTGCAATATCCGCTTCAAATTCTTGCAACGATTCGCTTAATTTCTGGCATCGGTTCTTCAGCTGTGAGTGATATACGTGTTCAAGGTGGGCTTGGCCATAGCGAAGATCCAAGTGTTTTACCAGCTGTTCATAGTCCTCCTGTTGTTGGGCGGTGAGCGTTTGTAAAATATTTGTTGCTTCGCTACGCAATGCCAGTGTCAATGCTAAAACTTTTTCCCCAGCATTCCATCCATTTGCTTTGGCAGCAGCTTCGAATTGTCGGTGGTAGTTTGACCATGGAGTATTTCCGTCGAACTGAGGCGGTTTCAATGAGAGCTTTCCTGGTTCCGTACTGACCTTGAAATCTTTGATGTCTTTTTGAACTTCCTCCAAGTTCATACTCAGGTCCAGCATTGGGTTTTTGTTGTAAATTTCTGGGGTGTGCGCAGAATTCATTCGCTTTTCCAGCTTACCGATTGTTTCCTTTATTCTGCCGATTTCTGTCTCGATTCCGCCTTTTATCTCATCGTGGAGCGTTTCCTTAATTTTTTTCATTTCTTCCTCCATGTCATCTTTGATTTTCTCCATCTCTGTTTCAACAGTTCCCATTCTTCCTTCCAACCGATTCACCACACCGCAAACTTCTTTCAAACTCTTCGAATTTTCTAGAAGCTCCTCCCTCAGACCATTTGAATTTTCCAGAAGCTCTTCTCTCAAATTCTCCGAATTTTCCAGATGCTTCACTTCTAGATTTTTCGAATGTTCTTCAAGCTTTTCTTCTAGGTTTTTCGAATTCTCTTGAAGCTTTTCTTGAAGTTTCACTTCTAGACAATTCGAATTTTCTAGAAGTTCTTCTTTCAAGCTAACAGAATTTTCTAGAAGCTTCTCCTCCAGACTCTTTGAATTTTGAAGAAATTTATCTTCCAGACTGACCGAATTTTGTTGAAGTTCTTTCAGACTTACGGAATTTTGTTGAAGTTTGTCCTCCAATGATTTCGTGTTCTCGTCGAGTTGTTCATTATAGAGCTCAAATCTATTCCAGAAACTTCGAACAAAAATGTTTCGGGATCTTCTCCTTCTTCAATCAGTCCATCTGAAAGTCTTTTCTGGAGTACGGCCTTCTTTCCAATTGTTTCTAACTACCGCTCCTCTAACTCCTGCTTCAATTCACTAACTTTAAGGTCAACCAGGTGAACTCTTCTCGGAAACATTTTGTCTCTTATTGTCTTTGCCGAGATGTCAGTCTATTATTTATTTCACACACAGTTTTCAGTTTATTGTCCCGCGACGCGCAAAACTGTCCACTTTGCACTCAAATGTTCAACGGGTCCACTAACTGTCTATCAGTTTTTCAACGCGACGAACACTTTAACACTTATTTATTTTAAACATCACACTTCTGACGCCAAATGTAGTAAAACTACTTTTCCTAATTTATTTAAAACACTATTTACAACAATTATTCACTAAAACATTGACTTCAATAACTATTTCAATTTATTTGTACTGTGGCTATCTATCCGCGAACTCTGGAACTGTAACTAACTCTGAATTCTGACTGTCCCGCTAAATATACTCCCAAGCAGTTTCCATTCACGACTCTCGATTATTCAGGAGTATAGAACATTTCATCTAGATGGCTCTTCAAATAGTATCGAACAATCGATTTATTCCAGCTTGTTCTCAGCGATCCGTACGCCAGCAGATATGCAGTTGTAGTTGAACGAGGGTGCATAATTAATTAGATCAGGGCCGGTCTCGGGGCCGGTCTCGAAATCGTTACATGTTGATAAACAATGAGTATATGCTCCACCCTGATGTTACAATGTTACATTTTACAAATGTTGCAGAGATGTTTTGAGTAACATTATATGTATGTAATAAAGTCACATTAAAGTTGCGCAAAATATGATACATTTATGTAATGTTATGTAATTAACATTACATTGTAATATTTAAAAGAGGCACAAAGGCATATGGACGCAAAGTTATGTTTAAGTTATGTTTTTATGTTTACTGGGCACTAGAGCGAAATAAATAATCTTCAAGTGATGAGTGTCAAGCATTTTACCCAAATATTGAATCTGACCAGCATATTTCTTAAAGTTTTTGTAACATTCTCAGTATGAACGTCCCATCTCATATGAATATCATTTGTTACACCTAAATATTTGATGGTATCTTTTCTGGAAATATCAATAACTGATCCGTCATTACGTATATGTTGAAATTTGGTAAGTAATTTTTGTAAGCTGCAAAAGTTATAAATTTAGTTTTGTCAAAGTTTATTGTTAATAGTTGATGATTAAACCAGTCAGATATCTGTGACATATCAGACTCTACCTTGTCTTTCAGGTCATTCAGGAGTTATTATTATTATTTCCTATATTTCTTTTGTTGAACGATTTTTTTCTGTGTAGTCTTTAAAGACAATACAGAGCTAGATGTTACCACGATTCCTAGAAAATATCCTTACTTAGGTATTTATGAACCATTTTAATACATCCTCTTCCTGATACATATTGTTATATAAAGGTTAAAATCTGACAATCGCCTTATTTTTGTAGATTTTGATGCATTAAATCGAACAAAGTTCAAAGATGTACCGGAGTATCCTTCACTCCATACATTCCCACAAAGTGGAAAGTATGAAGCAAATATCTGACAGAAAACAAATGCTCGCACTTACGGATATTTGGGCAATGTTGGTTTTTCCCCTTCTGCGAACTAATCAATGATTATGTGTCTAGATAATAGATTTATCGGTTCAACGCAATTTCCAATATAACCGATACTACGTTTTGAAATAAAACACATTGTAATTGCTTCCTAGATGACGCGGGGGGCACATCAACTTAAAAATTAGAAAAATCATAGGGTGTGAAGTGTCACGAAATTCTGAAAAAATTACTTGATTGAAAAGATAATTGAATTATCTTTTCAACGATGTGACACTTAACCCCCATGTCATTTGAAATTTTTCAGTTGATGTGCCTTCCGCCTTATCTATCGAGCAATCACAATGTGTTTCATTTCAAAAAGTAGTATCGGTGATACCCTCCAAACGGTTTTTTTTATGTTTGGGGAGCGGGACTATTAAAAGCCGCACTGCATAGTTAAATTTGCTGTTTGGTTTGTAGGCCTTCATGTTTGTTTTTTTCTCCTCGTATATGTTATGCCAGTGCCTCACAGGGCAACTTTTGTGAGCTTAAGCTCATGTTGTTGAGTGGCCTAACAACTTAGTATGGATCATCCAGCCTATCATACAAGGTTGCTAAGGTTCGTCTAATTACCGTTACAGTAATTGCTGATTCCAAGCTTATCTAGAACCAATAGATTGACAAAGTTGAGAGAATATCAACTTCAAAGTACTTGACTTCCCCCATATATCATTAGTTCTTCACTTCTTTGGAGCTATAGAAAATGTTATGTTTATTGAATTAAAATCATTTTTGGAGCTATTTGTGCCTAACTGACTGTGTATACAATTACATATTCAACACTCTCTGTTACCTCCAGTTTGAAACTTCGTTCAGGGCGCTTTGAATTTATATGTACTATGATGTCTAGATTATCAACATATTCTAGAATGGTGAATACCCCGGTACTGAATTTACTTATATTCTCGTCCATCACAAGATTCCACGGAGATGCTAGACCCTTCCTTCTAGCATGCCCTCGTACCACTTGTAGCAAAAGTTGAATCAATTCCTCACCATCCAGTAACTTCGTTGCTAGGTATTAAGGAAGTATTCTAAGTGCTGTTCCGAAAAATGCAAACACAAATCTGATTATAGTGTGAGCTGATAGCGATACTGCAAACTGGCTGAGGGAGACATCCCTTCTATGAAACCCTGACGGTGTTGGAAAGTGATGTACAACCTACTTTTATGATGAGAGAGGACAAATGTTGGAAGGCTCTTTTGTCTATAGACCAAAGAATCCTTACAGGAAGTGAAAGACCTTGGTATGTCTCTCTACTTTGAACTGGGAAGACCTAAATTCGGAGCTGAGGGAAAAACACCGAGGAAAATTATGCTAAACAAATTTAAAGGAAAAGGTTCTGGCAACATTTTCACGGAGCGGGATAAGCCCTCTCAAAATGCCAATGTCACACGAGAGGGCAACATACTGGAGGAGGAAGCCTCGGAGGAGGCAGAGAAAGAGTTTATTTCGCAGAATCAGCGTTCTGTAGTTGAACCTTCGCCTAGCGCCATGATATACATGGGGTTCGACAAAGAACTAAATCTCTCTTGCAAGAACCTTGGCTACATGGAGCGAGGGTAGAATATATACAAAAAGAGGTACCAAACCTCGAGCATGTATTTTCTATAGAATTGAGGTTGAATATTGTCACAGGTCTCCTAACCGAGCCAAGAGACGAAGTCATCACCTATGCAGCAAGGGTAAATCTCCAACTGATCATGGGATGCAATGCAAATAAACAACATGTGGGAGAGCACAAACATTAACCTAAAAGGTAAGTCATTACTACAATTTATTCTAACAGAAAGATTATGTAAGTTAATAACCAAATTTTGATGAAGGTTTACGAGCTGGCATATATGGAGCCAAGCCGAAAACAATAATATCATTGAGCTTAGGTAAGTATGCGACGATATTTCAATTGAAAATCGTTAAAATAATTAATAATAATTAAGGCAAGAATTTTCAAAAAAAAAAATACTATTAATTTACTAACGATAGTCAAGCGATGATAAAAGCAGTCAACTCAATGCAAGTTTACCTCAAAAATTATTTGGGACTGCATAGAAGCACTAAATAAAGATCTGGACAGTCGGAACAATCTGACCCTAGCCTGGTTATGAAGTCGAGAAGGGGCAAATGAGGCCTTGAATGGTCCAGAACTGTTTTGCAGTATCTGAGCAAAAGCTGTACTAAAAACAAACACGAAATTATGGATCCTACAGAAATCTCAAGAATGGTGTAGAACAATTTACCCGAAATGAGACAGTCCAGAGTTTTGAAAAAAACCGTTGCCAACATTCACAGCATATCTACTAAGCCAGAAAGGAAGCACTATATATCCAAATCAAGTCGGCACCATTGCCAACTGCGTTATTATTGATGTTACGAATTCGGTTAAATGGGCAAACTAGTAGCATTTTTAATGGCCTTCTCGATGCCGAAAACAAAATCAAAATTGACAGTCGCGTTTTTAGAATGTTTCATAAAATGATATTTCTTTCAATGGAACACCCTAATTCGTAATAACATTCTCAACAACATTCTCAGCAAAAAATCTCATTTGACTAAAATTTCTAACACTGGGAGGAGGGAAAACAAGATCTACCGGAGATCTTTTAGTCTATGGAGTCTCGTAACGAAGACAGGCCTAAATAGAGAACTCTGAATGATTTTTGAGGGCAGACACAATAGATCTGAAAAGGTCGCAGTGTGGAGGCTTTTAGCAAGGAAACCCTAAACAAATTTAATTTACCCCCTTTCTTCCAGAGTTCTCTTCATTTCCTTCACCAAGCAGTGAAGAGACACTATTGACAAGAATGGTCGACTTGCATATGGGTATGAATGTCATATGGGATTGAGCCAGTCCCTGATATGCTCGTAAATCAGTTTTTTCAACCAAGATCTTCGGTGTGACGTTTGAATGTAATTTTCTTTCTATTAAATTCAATTAAGTTATGCTAGTAGATAAAACGTATTTTCGTGTTTTTCATCCACGTAGGAAATTTAACTAATCGACCTGCATTCTTGCATTTGAACATTGCTTTGATAATATTATATTTGACTGCTAATAAATATTTATACCAAGTGACACGAAGTTACACAGAGTCAATTTACTGTGTTGTTTCCGAAAATACTGTTACGTTATCCGTAAAATTTATATATTTCTGCCATGTACAGTCGCTTGCCCACCTACTAATAGCTCATATCTAGATCATAAACCTCCACTGCCGCTAGTGGAAAAATGAGAAAACTTTGCTTGTTCCTTGACCAAGGTATTTTTAAAATATTCAGTTGGAAATTGACAATGATAGATGAACTGTGGAGGTAACTGAAAGATTTTCGTAAACGCTACAAGCGGTTGTAATCCATATGTTCACGAAAACGGATTCGTAATAGTGCTGATTTGGAAGGTTCAGAATCCCGTTTTCTTATCTCTCCGGAGGATATTTACATCGGTTTTTCCAATGTATCTGAAAACGTCTTCGAATTATTAGGGTTCGATAATCGGAGGTGAGTTTTCAAGTATTATTCCTTGGTCTCGTCACATGACTAAAATATATCCCATAATACGATAAATTCAACAATAATTTGATTTCAGGCGTTTTTTTTGGTTCCACCAAAAAAGAAAATAAACAGAAAAACCCGCAATCATTATACAAACATCGGTTGATGCCGACAGACGTCATTTGGGACGGGGAAATGAGATAAATATTTCCTGATTTTCATCCACTTCCTTGACGGAGTAGTGCCGATAGCAGCCCTGGAATCGAGGCTAAGTACCGCATAGCGGCATTAAGGACGTTCGTTTGATTAACAAAAATAAAATAAAATTACTTTTACCAATACTATCACATTACCAATATCATGTCTTTCTTTCAAGTCTCTCGTCATACATTTCTAACTAGAGAGTAAGGTTTTCCCCCTCGTTGTGCAGGAAATTGGAAGGGTAGTTTTCTTTTCCCCTTAGACACCCAGTCCAGTTTTCTCCGTCGTGCACGACCCCCTACCGTGGTTATCTATTTATTAGTTAATGTTATTTTCTTTACCCATTGCACAAACCCTGTGTAGGAACACGTCAATATACCCATTTGTCAATTTTTCTTTACTTTTCTTGGGGATTTATGGTATCGTGGATGATTTATAGGTTTGGATCTGCTTGATATTTATTACATTGCGGTATAGGGTTAATATTAAATCTGTTGGCGCCCCCTTGGAAATTAAATCTTGTATAACTCACCCCTCCTCTCGCTGTCTAAAGGTGTGAGCAATTAACCCTATCCAGTTTTTATCTAACGTATAGGTACCCCATACATGAACTATTGATTGAAAATAGGTATCAGGAAGAAAAATTACGTAACAAGGAATTTTGGCGCCCAACGTGGGGCATAATAAAAAAAAATATATGTTTTGATAAATTTAATTTTGAGTTGTATTGTTTATTTGTAGTTCATAGTTATTGTTATTGTCAGGAAGTTTCCTTGCCAAGAAAGATAAGAAAACAAACAAAACCAAAAATATATATAAAAATCATTTGATGTTGTGAACAGTAGTTAGTACCTAGCTATCTTTATACATTTTTGTATTATATTTGTCCAAAGACATGGTATTGGTTTTTTGCATTTGTGTTGATTGATTTGATTCTTGATGCATAAACGATATTGTCATAGTAAGGGAGCATACACTAATTTTGGTGAATTTGTTTACATTTATTTTCGTCTTTTCGTTTTTGGGAAATTTATATAAAAATGGATTTCTCAAGATTGCTCAGAGATGAATTGGTATATGAACTCAATGTAAGAGGTATCACAAAAACTACAAGCGAAACCGTGAAAACCATGCGTACGAAATTAAAAGTGAGATAGTGTGCCCCGGGGTGTTGGTTGTTTAATATAATTCTGGGATTTTACCTATACAGGAAGTACTAAACAAGTAGGTAAAGTATACACCAACCGTTCCTGCACTAAAGAGGACCTAGCAGACTTCCAAGTATAGCAGAGAAATATGCCCCGATAAGGGATACGTTACACATCGACAGGATAGAATCCACACCCTGGATGTCTATATCACTCCCTAAGCATTAAACAGATTCGCTTTGGAGAACTAGAAGGAGAAGTTTATTACTTGGTAACTGGTGATTCGAAAGTTTGACTTTATGGACACCTAGGACAACAGTGATGAACTCAGTACACAGATTACTCTTCTGTAGTCGTAGTAGAATATTTCCTCAATAAACTGACACTATAATTAATCACTCTCCAGGACAAAAGGGGGCACAATAGGGTTTTTTCCAAAGAGTGGTCCCAAGCGTCAGATGTCAACAAACTGAGTTTTCCAACTTTCAAAAGGGATTTGTAAGTGAATGGGGCATCCCGCTGGTGAAAAGGCTGTCCTTGAGGAAAGATCAGTTATCTTAGCACCTTTTTCTGTGAGTTCCAGATTCAGGGTTCACATAGATGCAGAGCAGGATTCCATTTTTGGGCAAAATACATCGAATTTCATATCTCGTAGCGGTAGTTATGGAAACCATTTTTTACTATAAATACCAGGCCGAAAATCAGGAGATGGCAGTTCGTCTGAGACCTTCAAGCAGACCACAACTAGGGTCGAACCTGAACCTAAATGGTACCGGGACTAACGGAAAGATGGATTCACCTACATGATCAGATGGAACACTAGGGATATTATTTTAATATAGTTCTCTTTCACAGGTACCAGAACTGACAAAGAGATGGAGTCACCAACATGATCGGGAGAATTACTGCTAGATCAAGAGGCTGCACAGGTTCAGAGTTTAGACTTGCAACCAAGCATCCAGATTATCCAGAACAGAAATCATTCACTATCCCTCATTACTTCTTTTAAAATTTGAAAATTATTAAATTAAATTCAGAGTTTATTAATGGGAGAATATCTAATCAAAAATTCATTCAGAACTATTTGATGTTTATGTCTCCAGGGTGTAATGAAATATTATCCGGGTTGTTTTTCCTATCTGCCGCTAAATTGTGAGATGGTTGAACTAAGTATATTTACGTTTACTGCAATGTTACTCTCATATAGATATGGATCCTTCCTCACAATTTGAAAATCAAAAAGAAGCATGAACAGAATTCGCTCACATTTTGCAGTGCACAATAAGTCAAAAAGATGGGTTGGACGGTATCGGGTTGGTTACAGATGACGTGCACCCAAAAAGATTTTTTAACCTGACCAAACTCCATGGTTGTGGGAATTTGGATGTACTTGATGCCCATTTGCACAATTGGCGACAATCTAATTTCATCGAATCTTAATAACTATTCAGACCTTTACATATTGGAGATGTTGTACTTATTCAGTTTAAAAGCTCTCAGATATTTTCTCAAGTTAGAGTTTGCTTTTCGGAATTCGATTGTTTGAAAATTCTATTCTCAAATGAAATTATTGGAAATATAATACTTGATATTCGATTACAAAAATTGATAATGTATTTCCAGAAGTTGTAATATAAAATTTATTCTTCTTCCGCATTTCATTTCTCTTCAGTTGTGCAGAACTTTGTATCCTGAAAGAACCAGAAAAAAAAAACACAAGTGAGAAAAGGGTGTTGACTCGGAAAGGGGCTTTCCTTCATAAGGCTGGGTGTCTGGAAAATAGGAGTGAGCTTCTTTTATGAAACTAGGCTACATACTTCATACAGGGAGCTCATTTCTCTCCAGAGCAACAGGAGAGTCAGACGATCAACACGACAGTATTTTAGACGATCAGATAAGGCAGGGTTACGTTCGGTCACAAAAGAGTTCGTAGAAGGGGAAGAATTTGGTTCTGCTGTTTGTCATCCTTCATGCAAGCTCAATGCTGTGGAGGAATTAGAAATTTGTGATGAAAAAATTAATTCCGTTGCCGATTTTTTGAATTCTCGAGACAGCATTAAATCAAACAGTCATGATGCTCGCTTTGTAGAGACGAAGCTGAAGCATTTCTATGCTAGACTGAAGAGAATCAATATTCCGGCCAATGATGCAACTTCAGCTCGTATTTTCCAACGATTATGCAAGTTGGAGGAACAATTAGAAGACAAAGTTGTTCTTGGTGATGGAGTAGTTTCTACTACCTCTCCAGCGCCGGTAGTAAATACAGTTTATAAAACCCATTCCACTCCTGTCTACAAATGGGACATATCTTTTTCTAGTAAACCGAATACTATAATTGTTAATGCTTTTTTAGAACGCGTTTGGAGTATAAAAAATCACGGCACGTATCAGACCAGGATTTAGTCGATTCTCTGGAAGACATTTTGAGTGATAAAGCTCTTCTGTGGTTCCGATCGGTTAGGAAAAAAATAGATACTTGGGATAGGTTTGTGAATGAACTTAAAACAGAATATTTGGGACATGACTATTGAGTGAATCTTTGGGAAGAAATCCGAAATAGGCAACAAAAGCCAAACGAAAAAGTCGGCGAATATTTTGCTTGTATGGTAAACATGTTTAACCGTCTCCCTGTTAAATGTAGTGAGGACGATAAACTTGCCACCTTACAGCGAAATATTGGACCATACTTCATTGAAAGATTAGCTCTTGTAGAAATAGTGTTGACAAACTCTTAAAAAATTGTAAACAAATCGAGATTTCACGTGAACTTGCATACAAATCTAAGACGCAAGATAATGTTTGCCTTTTGGAACCCAACTTAGCCTATAACGGTCTACTTGAAGACCCACCACCGGTTCATGAACTACATGTTGATCAGGCTGAGAGCTGTAATAAATCATGTTGGAATTGTAAGTCTACTCAACACAAGTTTTCTCGGTGTATGGAACCTAGAACCAAAAAGTTTTGTTTTTGTTGTGGAAAAACAGGTGTAACGAAGTATAATTGTTCCTGCAATCCAAAAATCGACAAGAGAGGCCAACGTCAAACCGGTCAACGGTCTCTAAGATAGATATTTCTTCAAAACCGGTTGATGATTCCTGGGAGTCATGGAAAATATTTGTCGGTGGAGAATACCGAAGAGAAAAGTGAGTGCCTTGTTCACTTCGGTTGGTTCTGATCCTAGACCCTACTTGGAGGTTACGATCTATAGTGTTCTTTTCAGAGGTCTTCTAGATTCCGGAGCATCTCGGATTTGTATTGGTAGGGATGGTTGGTATAAACTAGCTAAATTCAATTACACTTTAGAAAAAAATATTCACACTGTTTTGTTGGCAAATGGGGAAAAATGTGAGGTCTTAGGTATAGTTAATATTCCAATAAAATTGGAATCAAGGGTTAGGTTGATAAAATGTTTAGTCGTGTTGGATTTACGAGCAGAAATTATTTTTGGTATAGATTTTTGGGAGATATGGACATTATCTCTTCTTTCAAAAATAATTCATACGAGTTGGGGAAGTCATGTGATTTTGTTGATAGCGTTTATTCAAAAGATTATTTATATCCTGATCAAATCGAAATGGTCAATAATTTAGTTCAAGGATACTTTGATCAAATGGGAAATGGTTTGGGTTGTGCAAAAGGCATCACTCATGTTATCGATACAGGAAACAATACTCCCATCAAACAAAGATATTACCTAGTTTCGCCTTATATTCAGAAAGTCATAGGTAAAAAGATAGACGAGATGTTATCTCTAGGCATTATCGAACCGTCGAAATCTGCATGGTCTAGCCCAGTAGTGATGGTTAAAAAATCTAACGGAGATTACCGATTTTGTATTGATTTTCGTAAAGTCAATGAGGTAACCCGTCGAGACGCTTACCCCCTCCCTTATGTTAATCACATTTTGGCCAGATTAAACAATGCGAAATATTTCTCGCCTATCGACATTTAAAGTGCTTACCATCAAATTTTGCTCGAAGAGTCCAGTAAAGACAAAACAGCTTTCACGGTGCCGACTCGAGGCTTATATCAGTTTACTAGAATGCCATTTGGACTTCATAATAGTCCGGCAACGTGACAGCGTCTCATTGATACTGTTTTGGGGCCTGAATTGGAAGAATTTGTCTTCGTGTATTTAGATGACATCATCATCGCCACTCCCGATTTTTCAGGTCTACTTCAAACTCTCACACGAGTTTTTGAAAAGCTTTTAAGCGCGGGACCGTTAATCAACAAAAATGTGATTTTCTGAAATCTGAGCTAAGGTACTTGGGATATCTAGTAACGAAAAATGGACTGGATACTGATCCTACAAAAATCGAATCCATGGTGAATTATCCAACACCCCGTTGCGTTAAGGATGTCAGACGCTTCATCGGCATGGTATCTTGGTACCGTCGCTTTATTCCAAACTTTTCCTCTTGTATGTCACCTTTAACAAAATTGAGTCGGAAAAATTGTAAATTTGCTTGGTGCGATGAGTGCGAGACTACTTTTCAGGACATGAAACAGCTCTTGATTTCCGCACCCATACTCACGTCACCGGACTACACGCGTGAATTCACAATCCAGAGCGATGCGTCACAAACAGGTTTGGGATGCGTGTTGACCCAACATTTCGATGATGGGGAAAGGGTGATCTGCTATGCCAGTCGAACTCTCACGGCTCCTGAGACCAGATATTCAACAACGGAGATTGAGTGTTTGGCCGTCCTATTTGGAATTGAAAAATTTCGACCGTACATAGCAGGTTCGAAATTCACCGTAATAACAGATCATGCGTCTCTGAAGTTTTTATTCAATTTGAAGAACCCATCTGGAAGGTTAGCTCGTTGGGCTTTGAAACTCCAAGGTTATGACTTCCAGATAATCCATCGTAGTGGAAAACACCATTTCGTACCAGATGCCCTGTCTAGGATGATGGTACCGGAAATATCCCTGATTGATATGGATACAGTGAATTGTGGAGAATGGTATCGGAAACTTCGTTCGAATATTCTGACCAGTCCTCAAAAATTTCCAAAATTGAAGGTTGTCAAGAATTTGATCTACAAGTTTGTCAATACAGGTTTTCCATCACCCGATGCTGATTCGGACTGGAAAGTCGTAGTCCCCAAAGACCATCGTCGATCAGTTCTCTTAGAGAATCATGATGACGTGACAGCTGGACATTTGGGCTATTTCAAAACGCGAAAACGTATTTCTAGTCTTTATTATTGGCCCGGTATGAGCAGCGACATTTTAAAACACGTGAGAAGTTGTGAAATTTGCAAGTCTCAAAACCCAGAACAAAAGAAGCCTTATGGACTAATGTCCAGTAGAGTAGTATCTCATCCATGGGAAGTAGTTTCCACGGATTTGATAGGCCCTTTACCTCTGTCACATAAGCAAAATAGGTTCATTTTGGTTGTTACGGACCTGTTCACCAAATTTACCTTGTTGAAGTCGGCGACCGGAGAAGCATGTACCCGCTTCATAGAAGAAAATGTATTTATGGTCCCTGAAAGAGTGATATGTGATAATGGTCGACAGTATGTGTCCCACAAATTTCGGAAGATGTGTGAATCTTACGATTGTCGGATTGTATTCAACACCCAATATAGCCCAAATGCCAATCCCACTGAAAGGGTCAATCGAGTGTTGAAAACCATGATCAGGATCTATATCAGTAGTTCACATCGTAAATGGGATGAAAAATTGCCAAATCTTGGGTATGCTTTAAGGTCGGCGGTTCATAAGATCACAGGTCATAGTGCTTTTATCTCAATTTTGGCAGAGGTTTACTTGTCTGGTAAGATGTTTCGAAGACATCAGGAATTTCAAGATAACCAGCCTCTAGACTTCGCTTCTAGGGACGAGTTATCAGATCATGTTCGAGAGGTACAGGAATTATGTTCAGAGGTTCGATTAAAACTTAACAAGTCCTACTCTTCCAGTGCAGAGCGCTATAACATGCGTAGACGCCCTTTAACCTTGGCTGTGGGCCAAGTAGTGTGGAAAAAGAACATTCAGCTTTCTGATGCATCTGCTTACTTTCAGGGTAAATTAGCTCCAAAATATGTCAAATGTCGGGTGTTGAAAAAAATATCAACGAATGTTTATGAACTCGCCAACTTCGAGACAGGAAAATCTTCGGGTTCCTGGAATATAAAAGATATCAAATTAGATTGATGGAGATACCCATCGTTTCTGAAAGAATAATGGTATCTATGCGGAAAAAAAATAAATGTTTTTTATGAACTTAGGGGAGTGATACGTTACCCGTAAAATATATATATTTCTGCCATGTACAGTCGCTTGCCCACCTACTATATAATAGCTCATATCTAGATCATAAACCTCCACTGCCGCTAGTGGAAAAATGAGAAAACTTTGCTTGTTCCTTGACCAAGGTATTTTTAAAATATTAAGTTGGAAATTGACAATGATAAATGAACTGTGGAGGTAACTGAAAGATTTTCGTAAACGCTACAAGCGGTTGTAATCCATATGTTCACGAAAACGGATTCGTAATAGTGCTGATTTGGAAGGTTCAGAATCCCGTTTTCTTATCCCTCCGGAGGATATTTATATCAGTTTTTCCAATGTATCTGAAAACGTCTTCGAATTATTAGGGTTCGATAATCTGAGGTGAGTTTTCAAGTATTATTCCTTGTTCTGAAATGAGGAAATGAGATTAATATTTCCTGATTTTCATCCACTTCCTTGACGGAGTAGTGCCGATAGCAGCCCTGGAATCGAGGCTAAGTACCGCATAGCGGCATTAAGAACGTTCGTTTGATTAACAAAAATAAAATAAAATAAAATAACTTTTACCAATACTATCACATTACCAATGTCATGTTTTTCTTTCAAGTCTCTCGTCATACATTTCTAACTAGAGAATAAGGTTTCCCCCTCGTTGTGCAGGAAATTGGAAGGGTAGTTTTCGTTTCCCCTTAGACACCCCGTCCAGTTTTCTCCGTCGTGCACGACCCCCTACCGTGGTTATCTATTTATTAGTTAATGGATATTTTCTTCACCCATTGCACAAACCCTGTGTAGGAATACGTCAATATACCCATTTGTCAATTTTTCTTTAGTTTTCTTGGGGTAGTATGGTATCGTGGATGTTTTATAGGTTTGGATCTGCTTGATATTTATTACATTGCGGTAGAGGGTTAATATTAAATCTGTTGGCGCCCCCTTGGAAATTAAATCTTGTATAACTCACCCCTCCTCGCGCTGTCTAAAGGCTAGTTGTGAGCAATTAACCCTATCCAGTTTTTATCTAACGTATAGGTACCCCATACATGAACTATTGATTGAAAATAGGTATCAGGAAGAAAAATTACGTGAGAATCGACTCAATATTTTGTCGGATTTCTAGAACCTGAATTCAGGGTTGTTTTTATCTTCTGATTTGCAGTTTTCACCTGATATGTAAACTCATGATGGATCCATCTGGCTGTAGTCTCATGCACGGTGGTGTACAAGGTATTTTAGCAGCAACATCTGGTGTGATGAGTAGTTGACACTTCTCGCAACGGAAAACTCTTGCTAGGGAACACCAGTGCCCTCTGACACTTTCTAGTTCAGGTTCTGCCAATGATTGGATCAGTTTTGTGAATAAACGTGATTGGATTTTGTCCTTTCTATCTTTTATTGCTTCTACTTCTGTATTGGTATACATGGCAGCCAATCTGTAAATCAGTAATATTGTTACCTTGAAAAACTCATCGTACTGTTAATCGAGAAAATATATTTTGTATAATAATAATAAAAATGCTCCCTCAAAAAATCCTTAGAGTGTACCCAAAGGCAAGGCCTTTGCTGGTGTATGGGACGGCTATTAATTTGCCGTAGTACAGCGGAGCGACTTATTTTCAGCTGAAAACATAAATCCTACAAGCACAACCGCCAAAAGTTATCGTTGCGCATTTCAAGCAAACATTAGATGTCAGGATTGGCATCTATGCAACCCACATTGCACTTGCTTTCGAACAATAAGGGATGTACGAATGTAACCATACCGATACATTTGAGAAAAAAAAATCTTCTATACCAGTCCTCGTAATAACGTCCAATGCTGTCTAAATTAAAGCGGACGATACCAAGACCAAATACTAAATCTATTTGTTCAATATTATAGGTGTACCAACTTTTCAGATATGAAGATAATCGTCTTCTTCTAAAAAGCCTGAAGACCAGTGAATTAAACTTATAAAGCAAAACACAGTATACGAACACATATAAAAACCGATAAAACCACAGCTCGAGAAATCAACACAGTTTCTTCGGTCTCTTTTTATCAATTTTTTTTAATTTTTTGTGTAAATTTCCACCTTAACTCGGACAACTTTCAAAATTCAGCACTTTCCATTCTTGAACCCAAATGTTGAAGAAACTGGACGATACAATGGACACAGGACAACCCAAGGTAATCATCGACCCACGTGAAGCAAAAGAAAATGTCCGGAAGGGGCAATAAGACAGCGAGGTCACTACCGGTAAACACAGAAAAAGTACGAATAAAAAACAAGACAAAACTGTACTCGAGAGCGATTAAGAAGAGGATAAGGGATCAGTAGAACAATCAAAAATAAAAAACGCAGACAGAACAACTGGAACAAATGGACCAAAAGAAGAAAGAGACATGAAGGAGATCATAAGGGTTTTTGACAAAATAACGGATAGTGTAGCCAAAGACAATAATGGCAAGAACACAAAGGTCAAAAGTCATTCGCGGAGCAACACAAAACAATCAGAAGACTAGGAGCTCTCCAAACTTCAAATGCCTAAAGGAACAACTTTATCCCTGGAGGACGAGAGCACGGTATAACCAAAACAAGACACCAAAAGAACAGTACTCGAAATGACAACAAATGATATATTGAAACAGGTAGAAACTATATAAGTTCCGGTACTTTCCCAACACATCCCAGAAACAGATAACACAACAACTCTTCGCACCGATAGCGCTGACTCCGACACAAAACCTTCCGCCATAAGATCCCAAATACGTTTACGCATCGGCGACATTTAGACATGCAAATAATCAAACTGCAACAACCCCATGGACCCCACCAAAAGCGCATGAATCCGACAAGCAAAAAGAATGATGATTCATGACAGCCTTAAGAGCGTTCCCCATGTTCGCTAAAACGCCTATTCAAATTGTTAGAAAATGCCTGGTCCGATTTCAATAAAACTTGCACCTACTTGTTCAAAATATTGTACTCTTTCAGGTTCAAGTTATTATCATTTTTTATTTTAAACCATTTTGGCCCAAACTAATTAAAATATTGATTTTTTTTCGAGTCAGACTACTTTTCCTAAAAGTGCATAGCAATTCACTATCTCATATAGAATATACTATAGATCAAAACAGTACAAATACTAAAAAGTGATAAATAAGAAGTGCATAATAAAACAGCCGTAATGTGGCGCCATCACATCAAATCGACGCGAATCAATTCGTTGGTGCAACAGTGACAGTGGCGGAGACTATTTTTTATTGAGGTAGTTACAAATAGTAGAATTAGGTTTTTTAACAAGTAGAAAGAAGTGTTTTGAATTTTATTTACTATCAGCTTCCATATTCGGATTCAGGTAAACACAATTATTGCTTCTATTACCGCCCGAGTAATTAGAATATGATGGTGGTCGCAGTGTTGCCAACTGTGAGGATAAATCCTCACATGTTACTTTGGATTTTTTGGGTCTGTGAAGAAATGTGTGAGGATTTTCTGAAAGTGAGGATTTTTTCCTTACAATGAAAATATGCCTCTCAATATGGAACATGTACTGACACAAGAATAAAAAATTACATGCGGAGGAAGTTACGTTGGCACCATTGAAAAATCATTGTACCACCAGGTAGTGTAACTGCAAGTAGGACGATTATCGAAAAAAATCAGCTATAAATGATTTTGTTGTAATCGAAAATGGCCAGTACGTTGCAACGTGCATAGTGTTCTAGAGAATTGTTTCGTTGAAAGTGATTTAGTGATATTAATAATTGTATCATATTACGAGTTTCTTTTATGCATAGTGTGGCATAGTACTCTTGCAAAGATCCAATATGGGAAGACTAGCACGCACTAAGAGTGGATCACAAAAAAAGGTAGTTTACCTGAGTAAGGGGCGGATTAATAGGAAACTTGCTCAAAAAAGGAGCAAGTTGGGAAAGTGAGTATAAACACATTTTCAACTTCATTCATGAAGAGGATGAAATAATAACTCTCATTTGAATTATTCCTGGAACGGGTGTTGTTATTTTCACCCCAAAAGTTCGGTTTAGGTCAGACTAATAAGATATTTTTATCATAAAGTAAGGGTGTTTGGGGAGAAATTATCTGTTGTACCTGAGCTGTCAGAATGAACATTTTGAAACTCATCGTCATTGGGGCAAATGTATCTGTATCCTCTGGATCAAATTTCATATTTTGTCAATTCGGATTAAAATAAGAATTTCTTATTCTTTGTTTTTGATTATGATTATATATATTTTTTGTATGATGTGGCCATATTGCCAACCGATGCATAATTAGGTTTCATAAAAACGTTAGTGTTGTGTTCCTAATTTTGAATTTGAATATGCGATATGGAAAAAACCATAAATCTAATAGAAGAACAGAAAGAACGAATGGATATCAATGACGATTTGGCCCTATATAATTACACATGCTACTAGGTATAGGATAGCTGAGAATAGTATATTTGATGAGAAAGTCAAGAGTCTGATACAAGATTTGAGGAACATTCCATCCCACGTATTTGGGGAGCACAAAGAATGCCAGTCCATTGGATACTTTAAATGTTCTCCTCGAAATGAAACCAATTTGGTTCCTCTAATGAGACAGTGTGGTTTGATGGAAGATGTAGAATTATGTATGAATCGCATGATTCACAACGCAAACAGCCTCATAACAAATATGAATAATAATCTTGCCGAGCATTATAATAGTATAGTTTGTAAATTCGTGGGGGAAAAGAATAAATTTCTCACTGAAGAGATCGTATGAAACAAGATGTAAGGCTGCTGCAATTTCTTTCAATAGTGAAAATTATTATTCAATCCTGAAAGATAAAACTATTCCAGAGAAAAGAATTCGAAAAAGAAAACTACGGAAAAATAAAAAGAATACACGTAGGCCAAAAAAAAAACAGCGTTACCGGATTCAGATTATGGCCATAATGCTACTTCCGAGCCCGACCTTCCTGAGGACCAATATGGAATTAAAAAAACACAGTTTTTACAATCCCTCGAAAAGACAACGAAGGAAATTGAAGAAATTGAAGAAATTGAACTGAAAACTAGAGGTCAATCCAACAATCCCCATTGGCTTCAAGAAAGAATACTACGACTCACGGCATCACATTTCGGAGGAATGAGAAAAAAAACATCTTGCGCAAACAAAGTGAAACAACTTCTTTACAGTACATTCAAAGGTTCTGAAGCAACAAAATTCGGGATAGAGAATGAACCGTTTGCTATAATAGAATTCGAAAATCATTTTAACGTAAAGGTACGGTATGATATGATAATGGAACTGTAAAAAAATCTCATTTCGCATTTGGTTACAGGTGGATCCATGCGGATTATTTGTGGATGAAGAGGAATTTTATCTTGGGGCCAGTCCCGATGGCTTAATGTCCAAAAAATATTTCTAAGATGCGAAAAAACAAATTATTGAAATTCTGCAGTTTGGATGAAAATAATGAAATTAATTTGAAAAAGAATTTTAATTATTTTTACCAAATACAGGGCCAGATTCACATAACAAAGAGGACAACATGTTATTTCATCATCTGGTCGCCATTAGGAATGATGACGCAAGAGGTACTATACATCGCTCAGTCGTAAATGAAGCTATTTATTTATATTCGAAAATTATTACATTTTTGCAGATTCATCGGGACGATTCCTTCTGGATCAACAATATGGCACCAAAATTGAAATGTTTTTACACGGACTGTCTTCTTCCGGAATTGGTAGATCAGCGTTTTCCAAGAAATATGGAGATCCGAAATCCCCCAAGAAATTATTGATTCCTCCAAGAATAAAAATTATTGTCAACCTAACTTCTAAGCACTCTTGTTTGATTTTTCAAAACCCTCTCATCACCCAAAGATATACTCGTACATCCAAATAGCCCAGATGAATGATCATCGATAAATTTTATATACCCACTATTGTAATTCTTATAAGTGTATTGTAGAAATCTAAAATTGCGCTGTGAAAAGTGTGGATAATTTGCTGAACAAAAATAATCTTGCCGACCAGAATAGTGAGAAATATATAATGAAAAATTTTAGCTCCCCTTATTGGTGGCTGATTCAAAGTTTTTCTAATGGTGCCACAAAAAATATGTTTTGAGAAATTGTAAGCTACTGTTGCAATGAAATATTTTCACTGGAAACTCTCGGTCAGCAAAGTTTCGAAAAATTAAAAGTATAAATTACCCCCAAATGGAAGTGGATTTGAATTCTAAATATGGTGGCAAGAAGGTATTCCTCCATAGATATTATAATAGTTTCATTACCCACCATACAAAATTTACAATAAAAAATAAGGTGATATGCCGATAGTAGCTTAACAAAAATATTTCTAGAAATAGAATAAATAAGGCGGGTTATTGGCAGACTGGTTCAGATAACAGTAGACAGCGTAATGACAAATGTAGAGAAGTGTGAGAAAAACAGAAAAGAGAAAGATAACCATGGTAATTCCTGAAGCTTCCTCTGAAAATGTTCTTTGTCTATACTTTTTAGGTTCCTATAAATTTTTTTTTTGAAACATACTTTCAAAACTAACTACGCTGGACCGGCTATTCTGACTCATTTGCAGAATGTAAATGAATTGTGTTTTTAAAATTAACATTGATAATTATTAGTGGATTTTCATTGTATGTGGAAATACAATGTATATTTTCAATGTGCTTTTTGAATATTCATGCGGTAGTAGAAAAAATAATGTTCCTAATTCATGCGTATAGTGTGTCTTTCCCGCACTTTACTGTTCGCACGAACTCCGCGTCGGGTCAACGGAAGTCGCGTGTGGGAAAGTATCACTTTCCGCAATTATAAGGAAAATAACTAGGTATATCCAATTTGAAAAGGTAGGTATCCATGACAACGGCATGTCATCACTGACGTGGTAATTCATAAAATGCTTATATTCCAGAAATATTCCACAAATTCAATTCATTTATTCAAGCGTGTTTTTTTTTATTCAAAGTACTCATATAACACGCTTATTAGCACAATAATTACCGATAATTTCAATGCACTTGTGCCAATACTCAATATAATGTCTCAACGTGAAATCTGAGAAATCTCTACCCTCCGACTATAACAATATTGACAATATCACTGCAAAGCAAACGAGAACATGAAAAACGTATGTATCGAGGCATACTTGCTAACAGCACATGCCCGTCGCTTCGCGTAGTGAATATATCAAGCACGATAGAAGGAGACGTCCTTTTGCAAGTGTGTCTGTGCTTGTTTCATAAGACACGCCCATTAAACCTTCAGATATTTGTTGGTTAATGCATATCTCGGGTTCGCTTGCAGGTACGGAACGACCTTAAGGAAAAAACCCACCTTACAAACAAAGCACATGAGAGGAAACGAGCCCATGGTCATGCTAACAAGAATAGTCAGGACTGGACGACACAAAATTAATTATTACAATCATCAACGAAAATGACGAACTATTACAAGAAGTCACAGATGAAGAAAGAGACAATGTCGGAACTTTCGAAATGGAAATATAATCTTGGAATTCACACCGAAAGTGATCAGAGCCTTGATGAAAATTAAGGAGATCAGCATTGAATTTGTGGCTACAAGCATCGAGAAGTACATGAGACTGGTAATGTGCTATCACTGTAGCAGATGTTGCGGAATATTGCAAAGAAAAACTAAGATAGAACAGATGCGGCGGACACTACCAAGGAACAATATGTACAAATCAACCAAACAGCGTTGACTGTGAACAACTCAAACTCGCACCTAGAGGACGTGACTATGCCTAGTATATCAACGAAAACTAAAACAAACACATCAAGCACTAACTTTTGAAGCGAACATTGAGATTCCTTTGGGTCGACATCGGCAAGGGTCGCTCAGAAACAGATGAACAACTACACCAAGTAATCAGGGACCGGGAAATTGACAAAGCTCAGCTGTCATCCAAGAGATTAATAATAATAATATAATATAATAATAATACTTCCTCATAAACACTTATAGAGTGTACCCAAAGGCATAGCCTGTGCGGGTAGAGGACGGCTATTATTATTATTTGCCATGGCGCTCCGGGGCGACTTACTGATTTTTGGTGGCGTATTCCCTTTTAAGCTGCAGGAAACCCCGGAAAACCTACAGCAACACCCCGGGTGGTCGGCGTGCACTCCAAGCAAGCACCAGACATCGGGATTGGCATCTAGACAATTTACATTGCCTATCGACTCCTATGAAATTGAGAAAAAATTTCTCGTTTTCCAGGATTCGAACCTGACCCATTGCAAACGAAAGTTTCAATGGCCGGCATCTAACCGCTTCACTACCGAGCACAACACCAAATCAACAAACCACACACAGACACTCTTTACGTGCAACATAGACTCTAAGTCGGAGGTACACTCATCAGCAACAAAATTACGGAAATAGTCCTCTTCGCGAAGCTTATAAAGAAAAATTCAAGCACAGAGATTTATTGAAATCGAAAGCAAGCAAGCAACCATGCATCAACAGCAAAGGCAATATTATCATAGCTGGGGTTAAAATACGTCAAGAATGCAACATAGGGAAAAAATGAGACGGGCCTAAGGTGCGAAGAATTAGTCAGCTGCATAGTAAAAAATTTAAGAAAAGGACCATCATTATATCATTTTAACCCATTAATGTCTATGGTATGATTTATCATGAGGAAGTTATGTTTCATTTTAAATTCACGACGTGTGCATCTTATGTGATAAAAACACTTGTAAATCAAGTCATATGAACAAATAATCACTTGTTAACACTATAATAATTGTTAATACGGTTTCCATCAAAGTTTGTTGCATTCGGAATCAGTTTTACGTAGCAGTGTATTTTCGAGTTCGACAAAATGAGTCACAGGTTATGTTGTTTTATCTGGTTTGTCTGTAATTTTAACAGGAGTAAAGCCATCAAAATATGACTAAGGTGGTCGGTGGATCAGCGGTCTAATGCACAGGCCGCTCGAAACTCCAGCATAGCGATAGTCGGTTCGAATCCGATGTAGGTACGAGAATTTTTCTCAACTACTTTATATCGGATTCGATAGGCGGCCGCATGCCTTGTTGAAAAGCAAGTGTATTGTGAGTTGTCTAGATGCCAATCTCGTCTAGTGCTAGCTTGGAGTGCACACCGACCACCCGAGGTGGTGCTGTAGGTTTTCCGGGTTTTCCTGCAGCTGCAAAGTGAATACATCACCTAAAACATCAGTAAGTCGCCCCGGAGCGCCACGGCAAATAATAATAATAGCCGTCCTCTACCCGCACAGGCTATGCCTTTGGGTACACTCAACGAGTGTTTATGAGGGAGTATTATTATTATTATACACTAAGGAATATTTCCGATCCAACAAAAAGTTTGGCTGTGGCCTGTACTTTATACACTACACCGAAAAAAAAATTGCGTATGATATATCATACGGTAGGCAAATGAATGTATTTTTGTTGCAGAAAGAAATTTTATGATCCATCAGATTCTCGTGATGCGGAAGAGCTTCTTAATTACTTAGAAGAGCTCAATTCGGACGATGAAGATTATGAACAAGTAAATAGTTGTCAAAGATTAGATTTCGTAATATTTCCACCAACAGATGGCAACGAAAGTGACGATATTTGTTGAAATTCAACCCGTATTGTGGTAAAGGAGACAGAATAGAAGGAAAAACTTTAGGTTCTAGTGTTACTGAAACTCTTTGCATCGGCTATTTACCTGATGAGTCAACAGTTTTTATCGACAACTTTTTCAATTCGCTTTCACTACTGGAAACTCTCACAGCAAATAACATTTATTGTATTGGTACTCTGCGATCAGATAGAATTGAAAAAGCTCCACTAACTGATCTGAAAAAGCAGAAACGAGGTACATCGCATGTGTTGAAGGAAACGAAAACTGATTTAGTTTTGATCAGGTGGCATGACAAAAGTCAAGCTACCATCGGGACTAATTATTATATGGAAAATGGTACATGCTTCACAAAAGGATTCAGCAAAAGATGGTCAAAAGAAACGTGTAGATGTCGATTAACCCAACATAATACACCTATATAATCAAGGAATGGGAGGTGTCGACTTATTTGACAAAATGCGAGGATTGTATCGTGTCAGAATTCGATCAAGGAAATGGTATTGGCCATTTATTAGATTTTGTCTCAACGGTTCAATTGTAAATATGTGGATGCTATATAGATTTGCACATCCTAAAATCAGCCTTATTCAGTTTATTCGAAGGATTGTGCTTTCTCTGCTGAGTTCTCCAATGTATTTTAGCTGGACCTAAGCCTAAGTGCACTAGAAGCATCCTGCAAGACGTCAGATTTGACGGAGTCGACCATCAAATTTTCCTGTGTCAAGTGTAATTGGATTACATCCAGACAGCTGTGTCCGCTTATATCATACACCATTAAAATAATTGGCCAACTTGAAAACAATAATTGAAGTTTAAATAATTTATATCAATAACATTTTTATTTCAGGCATTTATACATTATTTTGTTCTGTACCCTCACACCTCATAATGCCAACCCCCATAGGCCTACCGTATGATATATCATACGTCAAAAAAGTCTACTCTAAACAAAAAATAAGTATAAAACATGTTTATATAGTTAATCTAGATGCCAATTGGAACTCTTCCTGGAAAAATAACCAAAATCAACAAAAAAAAATTACTCAGGCATTAATAGGTTAATAGGGGACAGAACTGGATTCAGTTGACGATCTCGAGGAACACTCCAATACATGACTGCGGACAGTACACGAAGAATCAAGAAGAAACTACAACGGAAGGACAAGGAGACTCATCTTGAGAGCCAAAAAACAAATCCAGAATGACATGCCAACTATACTAAAGGAAGTGGAACATGAAAGTATGGAAAAAGCAATGGAAAGACCTCTCCTGCTGGCCGTAACGAAGACAAATAGAACAACATCAATAGACACCCTTATACACTATTACAGGCATCACACCAACACAAACTGACACCAATATAGTGTAACGATTTCGAGACCGGCCCTGATCTAATTAATTATGCACCCTCGTTCAACTACAACTGCGAGAACAAGCTGGAATAAATCGATTGTCCGATACTATTCGAAGAGCCATCTAGATGAAATGTTCTATACTCCTGAATATTCGAGAGCCGTGAATGGAAACTGCTTGGGAGTATATAAGCGGGACAGGCAGAATGGAGAGTTAGTTACAGTTCCAGAGTTCGCTGATAGATAGCCACAGTAGAAATGAATTGAAATAGTTATTGAAGTAAATGTTTTAGTGAATAATTGTTGTAAATAGTGTTTTAAATAAATTAGGAGAATTAGTTAGTGCAGTTTTACTACAATAGAATGCATACATATAGAACACAACAAAATCAGATACACAGACAAAACAAACAGAGAACCGCAAGAACCAACAACATAACACCTAAACATCTACATGGACGCCACTCTCGATCAAGATCATCACAGAGCATAAGAAGTAGACAGCACGGAGGATAACGTGACCTGTATAAACAGGGGAGACCGCATACACGACAGACAGTCCTGAAGGCACTGGAGATGATCGAAGATTAGAGAAGGAATATCATCATCCACACCGACACCAAAAGAGAACTCCAACAAATACATAACCCTCACAACAAAATCACAACACTCAAACAAAAATACACACAATTAAGTTTTCAAATCTTCTCTTCAATATAAATTGGGACGGTTGTAATCAAAAGTTTCAGGGACATACTTTCCTAGAATTCTATAACTGAATATACATAGCTTTGATCTCCTTTGTTTTTTCCGAATATGAGATGAGTATATTGACATTCAGAGATTATGCGCGCATCTTTAGTTCATTTTATATTTTCAAAACAACCTTCAATATCAAATCAAAATTCATGAAATATCCTTTCACCACTGATCTTTTATCAACGTTACTGTTACTTTCACATACCTCATGGTATGTGATTTACTTCCCACAATCTACACAGATTCGGACATTTCAAAACGGAACATAGGGAACACAACACAAGGTGACAAAAAACGAAAGGTATTGAGAGATACAAAAATGTAAATTCATGAATGACAATGAATTTTTACTCCTTTAAACAATTACTTATGTTTAAAAAAAAAATTTATATAAATTTTGGTCAGTTACCTTGTCAGGACCGAATCATTCAAGCACGACAAATTAGTGCTGGTTCTAAGAATTTCATTCATATGTTCATGGCAGAAAAGTAGGCAATTGTTCAATAGAGGTTCCATCTGCAGGAACGCTGCAGAGACGAGTATTGGAATCACACAATGTGGATCCAGCTGTGGAGTATCCTCTTCTTGAGAACTGTCTTTTTTTACCCACTGCATCAACCACTCGAAAATGCCGATGTCACAATGGACAGAAATATCCATATCTTCTAAACGCTGCCCTGAGAAAAAATTCGTTGAAAAATTCATTTCCGCAAATAAATTTCTTAAAACATTACCTAGGGTGACTTCAGCGAAATATCCCATTTTCTCGACTAAAAGGTTTTGATTGCAAAAAAATGTTTTCTTGGTATTTTTTACTTCATCACAAACGTGAATTTCAACTTCCGAGCTGTTTGTTTTAAAAAAATAATTTAAAACACAAATTCTCCTTTCACAATAATTGAATAGGAACCACTTTGAAAACTATTCACTATTTATTTAGCTAGGATGATGAACAGAAACTATATAAATGTCATGTGTTGTGTAGGAAGTATCATACAATAAAAAGTAGGAATTCCAAAACTACCAGTATCTGATATTAAAAAAAAATATGCATCTATGAAAATGAAGGAATTCCATCACAATCAATGGACGTAGACAAATATACAGTCTTTGTATTGTTGTTCAAATTTCAGTCTGTGCTTTGGGGTCTCAGATAGATAGAGGGGTAGTTAAACGGGGGAAAAGTAGCATATCTCAGAGGTCAATTATGTTAATAAACAAAATCTGATCTATATAGCTTAGTTCTTGAGTAATACATAAACAACCTTAAGCCTTAAGTTTCGAAATTCTTCACTTCCCCATATCATTTTATTTTGTAAATATTCTTCCAAAATTTTATACAAAGTATCGTCCAAATTGGGCCACCCTCAACTTTTTATTTTCAAATATGGACCTTTATGAATGATGGTTTTCCGAGTTCTTAGACCAACGTTTATTGAGCGATGTACTCGACGTTTCGCCAACACATGTGGTTGGCATTATCAAGAGAGATGTTGACAGTTACTCCGTTTTACTGTCTACTGTTTGATGTCTGTTGTCTCAACAATATTTAAGTGTAGGAGCATTGGTTTGTGATTGGTCCGCTGGGGCAGGTAGCCTCTTATGGTCATTAGTGCCATTATTGTCCAGGATAGGTACATTCCTCGATTCATTATTACCGTTATGTCGGTCCATATCTAGGTAAGGTGCTATATATTTCAGATTTCTGCAGTTCTGAGAACAGGTAGCCTAGCTTTGTTTAAGCGTAACCCCTCTTCAGTTCTGATAAAGTTATTCGGGTGTTTTTGTATTTCTATTGCTTCTCAGAATAGTCTTGGGTAATATGCGGATGTTGTGTATATTACTTATTAGGTTTCCTCGAATTTTACCCTGTGGTTTTCGTTTTTGAACGCAGCCAGTTCTGCGCCAGCAGATTTTTCTGTGTGGTCCTAGCCGACATCTGGCCTTGTGTTAATTTATTCTCGTATTCGTGGAACGCTACGTGGTTCCGATATAAATACTGCCACAAGTGCATGGAATGCAGTTTACCTTCTGGTTTGTCCTGTACTGGTCTCAAATGATCCTTCAGTTTTTTTGAAGGTTTATATCTGCATATCGGAAGCAAACTGTCCTAAGTCCATTACAGGTAATTTTCACTTACATTTAGTTTTACTTGCAGTTTTTCGATTTACATATTTAGAGGTGAGTATAAATACTATGTAGACATTAAAGAAATAGAGACAAACGTGAAAACATTCTCAAGTCCTTTTTTGAAGGCACATTGTAATAATTATCATTATATATTCATATGTGGTTCTTCTAGGGAAACAACAAAATGGGCTTAGGACAGGGTGCTTCCCGTATACAGATACATAGGCTCAATCTCATGCTTTCGTAGTATACGGCCAATCCGATCAGTGGCTCTGGGAACATACGGTAGGAATGCTTTTCTTTTCTCTATATTGGTTTCGCTGCTACTAGATCGTTGCTGTCTTTTTTGTTTTATACAATGTTCAAGTTCGTATTCTTCATACCCGAGAGTAGTGCTTTTTTCAAGTGTTCCAGTTCCGCTTCCAAGTGCCCTGGTTCGAAAATTCTTCTGGCTCGGTTGTTTTTGGCATGGATGATGATTTGAGGTGCTATGAAGGTAGCGATCTGTGTGCGTCAGTTTTCTATATACCTGCACTGGGACTCTGATGATTAGAAATGTTTCATAGCATCGAAATGTGTCGAGAATGTGACGTCATATTCGAACGTTAGAAATGGAAAGCATAGTACCAATATTTCGAATATGACGTCACATTTCGATTCTATAAAACATTTCTAATCATCGGAGTCCAGGGGCTGAGAACATCTAGAAAAGTTCTTTATAATAATAATAATAATAATATTCCCTCATAAACACTCGTTGAGTGTACCCAAAGGCATAGCCTGTGCGGGTAGAGGACGGCTATTATTATTATTTGCCGTGGCGCTCCGGGGCGACTTACTGATGTTTTAGGTGATGTATTCACTTTTCAGCTGTAGGAAAACCTACAGCACCACCTCGGGTGGTCGGTGTGCACTCCAAGCTAGCACTAGACGAGATTGGCATCTAGACAACTCACAATACACTTGCTTTTCAACAAGGCATGCGGCCGCCTATCGAATCCGATATAAAGTACCTCGTACCTACATCGGATTCGAACCGACTATCGCTATGCTGGAGTTTCGAACGGTCTGTGCATTAGACCGCTGATCCACCGACCACCTTTTCAGCTCCCATGGTGAATTGATTATTCGGGTGTACGCCGTTAATGTGTTCAAGAAATGTATTGAGTTTTAGTACACATCTCTCTTGACTGAATGAGGTAGTACAAACCACATTCAATCAACATCTCTCTTGGTCGAGTACATTGCTCAATAAACGTCGGCCAAAGAACCCGGAAAACCACCATTTAAGCAATGCCGGCCGCAAAAATCTTTCACAATGAACCTGTATATTTACTGTATTTTTATAAATGCCAAGAATCATGTTTCATATTGATGGCGTAAAGTTTCCGTCTGAACTATACAGAGCGTTTTGGAAATATTGAGCTATAACCATTGAAATTCCAATATTTTTTTCCAAATCCCATATATAATAGCTGTAAAAATATCATAGAATAAGAAGTTGACGTTTTTCAATAACAGCTAATATGGAATTTAAAAAATATTAAAATATTAGTGAACTTAATTTTTTTTAAAACACTGTGTATTGAGATGAAAATACTACACGCTAATACGAATTATTTTCCTTTTGGCATTCAAAAAATGCAATAAAAAATACAGGGGAGTATGTGAAAATAAAAAGTTGAGGGTTGTCCATAATTTATATGATATTTTATTGTATTTGATTTTTTATTTGCATACTTGGATAGTATCCAAAAAGGTTCAACAGGAAAGTAAGTACAAACAATTTTTAGAAAAGTATTTGCAAAATAAAAGAAAATAGGAAAAAAAAGAATTCCGAACTGAAGAATCTATGTGAGAATTTTTTTATTCATATAATTAATTATCCTTTTTGTCCTATGAAATACGCTACTTTGACCCCGTGTAACCAACCCTCTATATTTTACCGCGTTACCAAGACCCCAATGCATTAGACTCGAATTTTAAAAGCTCTGTGTATTTTACATGTAGTGTGTCTAACTTCTCATCAACACCACAACTTCCAAAATTTTTGAGAGATTTGCAAAATCGATAGATATATAAGTCAAAAATCACACGGAAGTTTCGGTTGTTTTCATGAGAAATGGGACACACTGTAAAATTCATGAAAACAGCGAGTTATTACACTACACCAGATAATTAGACCAATCTTAATATTTCCTATTCTTGCCGAAATCGTTGAACTCATTCTTAAAGACCGTCTAACAAAATTTTTTCTAAAACACTTCATTATTAATGACCACCAGTTTGGATTTCTTAGAAATCGCAGTTCTGGATGTAGTTCTCAATAGAGAACCTCTGAATAGTCGAACACACTGTCACTATATGTGGAACTTGAGTAAGGGTTTTGATTGTTTCATTCACGGAAATTTGCAGATATAAGTTCAATTTCAATGGGATTCGTAGTACAGCATCAGACCTTTTTTAGTCTCACCTGGACCCAATAGTGGCTGAGGCGTTGCAGCCAACGGTAGTAGCGACCCGTGGGTCCTAGCTTACCGTACATCGACTTCAAAATCACACTTGTTCCTTCGACACTTAACACATACCCATTCACACATTTCAGAGGGAGTGTACTCGGATCGGGTGCTGCGGGACTGGTAGGCTGGTAGCCGGTGATGAATCACCTACTACAGCCGCTCCGCCCGGTTGAGAGGGTTTTCACGAGGAAGCCGATCGAAGGAACTCCCTGCGGAAACTAGGAAATCTGGTCTCCGGTAGGAGCCGATAAGGAGCCTTAGATCGGGTGCTGCGGAGCAGGTAGCTGGTGAAATGAATCTCCCGCGGCCGCCGCACCATCCAGTCGAGAATCTACCAGGACTTGAGGAAGCGGATTGACGGAACTCGCCCTCGCACCAACACACTACACACCCAGACTTTGAGGAGAGCAGCTGAAAACCATAGGCAGGCAGAATACCATGCGTGAGGAGAGCAGGGGAAGGCAAAAAGGGCCCATGGGGGCCTACTGGTACAAATCCCAAAAATTCTTTGGGAAAAATTTATTAGCATATACTTTCATTTATAAAAGTAAGAAAACCCATTTGGCATTAAATATTCTTATAAATAATCTAACGTTGGTGTTCCTTTCATTTCGAATGCCATACTTACATCACACTACTTTTAATGTCCTTACATTACAAAAATGGGTTATTCAAATGTGATTCATAAAATAATGTAAGAGAAACACAGTCCAATAATATGTTCCATTGTTTTGTGAGAATTTAAATACCAGTATCCCTCGAAATTATTGCGAGTTTCAGGATATGCAATAAAGGCTTGAAGAAAGAAACTACGATATTAAAATAGGAAAGATTGTTTGAGAACAGTCAATTGCTTTAAAATTTTTGACAACATATAATTTCAACACAAATTTTATTACCTACAATATATTCATTTATACATCACCATTGTCTTTTGAGATTGATATACCAGAAGTTTGTTGTTTCAAGGTTTGGTGGATAGGGAATGATTGAGTCAAGTTGTCATGTCATCTTTAGTTAGGTAATTGAGATATACTGAAATGAGGCATACCCAGACAAAATAATGAAGTACTTCTGACAATTTCCCTCATATTATATAAACCAATTGAGAACAGGACTTTTTGAAAACGGTGTTTTGTTTCCAGCTTTTGTATACAATTCTATAGTTACGACAATCACGGTAAATATAGCAACGTCAGTTTGACGGTTCAAATCTTCAACTGACATTAATTACACGAGATGAACCGTTCTTGCAATACGCATTTAGTCCATAATATAATGTATTCGTGAAATTTTCTGATCGAATATCCCTTCAAAATGCAGAATTTCCAAAATACTTTCACCTTGCCAGGCACTCAAACTGTGTTGCTGTACAAAAAACCACTCGAGCAAGCTCTCTTGGTGTTTCTAAGCAACACAGTTTTCGTGCCAGCAAGGCAAAAGTATTTTTCGAAAATTCTGCATTTTGTCGGGATATTACTACTGAAAATACCTCTCATATTGAATTCACTGGAATTGTATTCCAGCACTAAATCACTATTTTTAACACCTCTATACACGTGTTGCAATCACCATGCAAGTCTCTCTTCTGGAGGTAGGTCAGTTTGATCAGTACAAAACTTGTGTATTTTATTACCTACTACACCAAATGTTCCAAATAGTATAGGGCAAGTAACTCTTATATTAATCAAAAAAAAACTAATGGCACATTTGCGTTTTGAATATGCCTATTGGTTTTGAAATTTATATCTCCAACTTCAATTTGGCTTTGGTAAGTAGGTAATCTTTTTTCTATGTATGAACTTTGCTTTGAAGTAGGTATTATTATACTCACTCAGTTTTGGATAAATTATTTTTTAATAATACATCACTAGATCTTCTTCTAGCCACAGTTTTTTCACCTGATATAACGTTTCCTAAAGTAGTAGCCTGACTGTTTTGAAACTTATCTGCAAACGCATAATGAATATTTATGTTTTAGATAGAGTATCAACATCAAATAAATACACACCATTTCCTTTTGTTGATGAAGCTTTCTTTGATAACGAGAGATTCTGAACTAGATACGGCAATACAGAATCCAGCAAACCTTCTGATAAAACTTCATTGAGTGTAATTTTGAGAGGGTCTGTGTCTGATGAACAAATTACATTGCTTTGTCTACGAACTACTTCTAGAACAATTGAATTTATGAAAACATACTTTTGGACCTGGTGGATGAAAACACTTTATTCTTATTACACTTTATTATCTGAATTTCTTGCCAAAACTTGGTAGGCGTTATTTCTATAGTTCAGCAATTTCTCCTCATACAGAAGTCTTTCCTATACTCACCTTTTTTATCTTCCTGTAGTGATATACTTGAAGTTTGGCAGCAAACACTATTTTGTATCAATACCATTTGGTTTTCTTTTCGTTTAAGCCAATGTACTGCCTCCATCATACCACCAGATATAAGTACACCCTCGACACTATCTTGGACCTAAGTATGTAAAAAATTCTTTTTTGGTATTCTAGAGAAGATTCCAACCAACCTGATAAGCAGTTTTCAAAAAATTCAAAAACTCTTTTATGGAAATATGGGAAACACCACCATCCATTTTTTTTATAGTTTTTATTTCTGTTGTGGGTGAAACTGGCATTAATTTGCTCTCGGGCTCCATATTTCAGGTATCTGTTCTGTATTGAAAGTTAAATAAACATAAAACATAGCATATTGATCAAACTTTGTTATCGAAGTAATGCATATTAAATTACTTTTACTGATTTAGGTAATGAAAAATCCAAATTAAATATAGCAAACTGGGATTGGGATGTTAATTATCGACAATTTATTTTACCAAGTATCTTTTTTCATATCATTTGATTTGAAATTTGAATCATAAATGATATTCAAGATAGCCAATTGCACTGTTGCCAATCCAAATTGATTGAAATCTTCGAATTTCGACAAAAAATTCCTAAAATCCCCCAATGGCGTTACATGCCTCCGTTATCCGATGACACAATGATCCGATAATGTTACCTCCGGGTTCCTATTGGTTAATTTTAAATAATCAACCAATAGTAACACTTTCGGATCATCGGATAAAGGATGCATGTAACGCCAGCCTCACTGGTTTGGAATCCTCACCATAACCGCTTTCCTTTCCAGTAGTCATTCTGCATCAATTTAGATCTCAAAAATTACCTTCAGTAAAAATTATTTGTTACATTCTATATTTTCTTCCGAAATTTTAAGGTTTGAAATCGCTATTCTATTTAAACACAATTTGACCTTGAGGTCTCCCAAGTACCAGCGATCCTTGTGGTTGTTTCCGGAATAATGAGTAATAGCCTAAATAGTAATAGCCACAATAGGCGGATTTATCGGATTCATAATGCATAATTTATTGTAAATGCGTAATTTTATTGCACAATTCATAAAAGTTCAACACAGCATAAACATAATTTATTCACTAATGTACAATTCATAAATATTTGAACTTCATTTAATGCATAAGAGATTAGAAAAATGTGGTTTACTACTTCTTCAATGCATAAGCGTAAGTATTGACAAGTGAAGGCGGATTTATCGGATTCATAATGCACAATTTAATGCATATGCATAACTTTGAAATACAATTTATAACAATTTCAATACTCAGATTCATATGAATCATATGTAACCATTCAGGAATTATAAATTATGAAACGCATAAATGGTTTCATATGAATCTGAGTATTGAAATTGTTATAAATTGTATTTTAAAGTTATGCATATGCATTAAATTGTGCATTATGAATCCGATAAATCCGCCTTTACAGAGTTTACAATTTCTCATCAGGAGCAAAATTTTTGAATTCTTTGATGAAAAAACCATTCTGCATACTCATTCTCAAAATATAAAACACCGAAAAAACAACACTTTGCCTATAAACCACGGGATTTTTAGTGAAATATGTTGTCATCTTCAAATTTTGAGTCTACGCAAGCGCCTAACTTATTTTTCCTCTTCATTAGTGTATAAAGTTAAAAGTTGAGAACTTCCAGGTTATGCATTATGGAATGTGAATATCAATTATAAATCATGAAATGGATAAATCATTTCATTTGAGTCCATGTGTTGAATTTTGAATTATGAATTCGATAAATCCGCCTTGAAATAATGTATCCGTTTCATCATTTATAATTGATATTCACATTCCATAATGCATAACTATGAAGTTCCCAACTTTTCTTTATGCACTAATGAAGTGGAAAAATAAATTATGCGCCTGCATAAACTCAAAATTTGTAGATGGCAATATATTTCACTCAAAATCCCGTGGTATAGAGGCAAAATGTTATTTTATCGGTCTTTATTTTGAGAATGAGTATGTAGAATAGTTTTTTCATCAAAGAATTCGAAAGTTTTTCTTGAATTGAGAAATTGTAAACTGTCACTTGTCAAGTACTTATGTTTATGTATTGAAGAAGTAGTAAACACAGAACTCATAATTATATATATTGCGTAAGATACATAAAGGCGGATTTATCGGATTCATAATGCACAATTTAATGCAAATGCGTTATTTTAATGTAAAATTCATAAAATTTCAATACATCCATAAGAGATTAGAAAAATGTGGTTTACTACTTCTTCAATGAATAAGCGTAAGTATTGACAAGTGACAGTTTCCAATTTCTCAACACGAGAAAAATTTTCGAATTCTCTGATGAAAAAAACATTCTACATACTCATTCTCAAGATAAAACACCGACAAAACAACACTTTGCCTCTAGACCACGGGATTTTTAGTGAAATATGTTGTCATCTTCAAATTTTGAGTCTACGTAGGCGCATAACTTATTTTTCCACTTCATTAGTGCATAAAGTTAAAAGTTGGGAACTTCATAGTTATGCATTATGGACTGTGAATGTCAATTACAAATTATGAAACGGATAAATCATTTCATTTGAGTCTGTGTGTTGAACGTTTATGAATTGTGCAATAAAATTACGCATATGCAATAAATTATGCATTATGAATCCGATAAATCCGCCTCCAGATTCATATGAAACCATTTACGCATTTCATAATTTATAATTCCTAAATGGTTTCATATAATCTGAGTTGACGGATATAACAATTTTAAACAACAAAACAATTTTTTATGAATTGTACTTTAAAATTATGCATATGCAAAATTGTGCATTATGAATCCGGTAAATCCGCCTTAAGTATGAGTTCTGTGGTAGTAAACCATATTTTTCTAATCTCTTTTGCATTAATTCAAGTTAAAATATTTATGAATTTGTACATTAAGTGAATAAATTATGTTTATGCATCCGCTAAATCCGCCTTATTCCTATTTTTCTTTAAACAATGCCTTTATATATTTCTATGTGCGCAATGGATACTCCATCTGTAATTAATTTGTTGAACTGATATCAGATATTTCTTGACATAAGCGATAGTGTATCTATTTTAACTGTTGCTGCATTATAATAGATTTATTTGATAAAAAATGAGTTCATTATTGATATTCTCCTATTCTTGGTTTCAGAATCAGATAAGCTAAAATGCCGGCAGGAATCAAAAGGTCTCGTATTTGCTCATCAGTGCCACAATGTTGAATATATCAACTATTATTTTGGCATGGTATTGTAAAAAATTATGTGAATGGCTGTTCTTCAAATTTTGAAGTAAGTTTTAATGAAAAATGTATTAGCCATGTAAAGTGGGGATTTTTGTTGACATGCAGGAATGATGTGGACGGGTTAGTTATTAATCCTTCTAGTGTTATAATTATATATGTACATTTTTAGGATCGAAGTTGTTCCATTTATGGTGTCGTGTAGCACGGCAGGTCAAGTCTCGCGAGAGAGAAGTTGAAACCACTCGCTGTGTATCCAAAATTCAAAAATAACTTTGAAATAAGCCATTACATTTTTTCTTTAAAATATTCGCAAAATGGGTTTCCACTAGGTGGCACTCAAATTTTTTTCGGGAAACAGTATCATATCTCCGATATGGATCCGATTAGGATGAGTTGTACAAGACATAGGACAAGTTTATCAACAGCTCAAGCAACTGAACTCGATTCACTTGAACTGTTGGTGAACTTGCCCTTAGTACCACCCAGTAGACTTTATTACCCCTGAACTTCATTTCACCTGACTTTATAATGGGTTTACTAAGAGGTTATAACATGATTCTATTGATCAGGAGCTACTAGAGTTATTCGGTGTTAATCCCTGTACCCGTGTACCGTTTGGAAAGCGGCAAGCGGCTCATTGAATGCCAGCACTGATCTACTCTATGTCAGTTCAACCAATCAATTATAGATGTCGTACCCTTTGAGCAGAATTCGAATTAAGAAGAAGAATGCCTTGTCCTGAAAAAATTTGAATTTAAACGGTTATTCAACTTTTGTTGTAGAATGAGCCATTTTACGACTTGTTTGTAATGTTATTTAACTGTTTTTTCAGTAGTTATATTGTATTAAGTAATATGAGGTAAATTACAGTTTTTTTAGTAGTAATATGGAACACTCTAAGGATCCTATTAGCGTTCGGATAGCTCGAATTAATTCCGAAATTATAGGACAAACTGCCAAATACAATGATATCAGTTTACTGGCCAGAGAGACTCTTTTGGATGTTCTTCAAGCCTTATATGAAGAGTGTTGTTTGGATAATTTACAGAAGTATGATACTAACATTTCTAAGTTTGTCAATAAGTACAAAGATGCTGTTAAAGAAATCAAACAGCTACGAGTTAACATAACAGATTTTGAAATAAAAAATGTAATAGGAAGAGGGCACTTTGGAGAGGTTCATTTAGTTAAAGAGAAACAAACTGGAGATGTATATGCCATGAAAACTGTCAGGAAGTTTGATAATGATCTGAATAGAATGTCTTATGGGGTAGAACGAAATATAATGGCATTTTCAAGCTCGCATTGGTTAACTTCACTTCAGTATTCATTCCAAGATAGTACATATTTATTTTTTGTTATGGAATACCATCCTGGAGGTGATCTTTTAGGACTCTTATATAGGCAAGGTGGAACATTACCTGAAAGTGCAGCAACTTTTTATATTTCTGAGCTGGTGAGGAATGCCCGAAGTACCCTTTTTTATATATATATATATTATTTCTGCTTCTGAAGGTTTTAGCTCTGGAAGACCTTCATAACATGGGCTATGTTCATCGGGATATTAAACCCGATAACATTCTTCTTGATCGCTGTGGACATTTGAAATTAGCAGATTTTGGATCAGCTGCCAAGCTGAACGGAAATGGTCTGGTTAATATGAGTCCTCCAGTTGGTACTCCGGATTATATTGCTCCAGAAGTTTTGCAGTGTTTGGATAATAAAAATGAAGTATCTTCTGGATATGGGGTGAGCTCAAATTTCAGCTTGTGAAGATTTTATAAATATTATTAGAGGTGTTGATATCTTCTATTGTTAATGAATTATGAATCATCTGGCAGTAATTCAGTGTTGAGAAAGTGTTGATTTTCAACTTTTAAACTGTAAACAGTGGCAATCTCACCTGGAATAATGAACGATCTAGCACACCTCTATTGGACAATCAGCCCTACGCTGTATCACTTCTGTTGAAAATAACGTCACCGATATTCGCCATTCCCGTGGTGAATAACGTTGACATTATTTTTAAAGGAAGTGATACAGCATAGGGCTGAATGTCTGTTTTTTTTAAATGATATTTCATGGCTTGAGACAGTGTTTAAACCGAAATTAGATAGTCAATGCCTGTGGAATTGGTATTGCAGCAAAATTTGAGCGCCATCTAGCGTTTTTATTTAGCAAACATGAATATTTGATGTCTATTTGATGCTGTACTGAGGCGCCAAGTACTTATAGTGAATATGAAAATTGAGAGGAACTATAAAAAACTGTAGGAGGTTTCTACTCAATACAAAACATTTTATAAAGTTTTTTCTTTGCAATTTGAACATATTTCACAAACTTGAAAATTTCGATTCTCAAATCTCATCTCTAAAAATTTTATTTGTATCTATAAACTATCCCGTTTTTTGCACCGATCGAAAGTTCAGATTCTAAATAGATATTTTCTTTAAGAGTTACGGGTATTCTTTTTCAATTAATGGTTTACGACGACCTTACTGAGAGACCAAAGTACAAACATTATCTACATGTCGTGTTCCGTCGGTTCCAATTGGTATCCCATATGATTGTTTTACTATCATATAAAATGCTTGAGACTCGTCAAAGGTCCCATGCAGATATTTCATTTATTGTTAGGTTTCTACTAGAACTATGTTATGCTATGCTATGCTATGAAGAAGGTGATACAGAATAAATGTCACACCTGCTCCTGAATTTTGAATATTTGTCCTTAGATTGTGATAAGTATAGAGTCAAAAATACACAGTTATCTGAAAATTACATTCTTAAAATGATCCTGACTTGAGAACTTGACCTTAATAAATGATTAACATTATTAATATTGACACAAACTTGTTACTGCAGTCAAATTATAGCAAAAATAAATAAATTTTACAATTATTATTTTGTATAATTATTTAATTTTGTTAGTAACTTAACATATTCTGAATTTTCTCTGACAAAAAATAATTGAGAGTAACTAGAGAAAGTCTTTTTTAAAAAAAGAAAGGTGTTCTAGACATTTGTCACAATAGAAAATATTAACCAAAAGAATTTGTTGGCAGATTTTATCTCTAAAAACAATAAAATCAAATTGGTTTATTTACATATGATATTCCATAAATTTACTTTTTTTCTATTTCCTTTTCAATTATGTCCTACTGGTATCGAAAATGGCAAAAACTGTATAATTATTTTTTCTTTCTAGATTTCTTGTGATTACTGGTCACTGGGAGTTCTAGCCTATGAATTCACAATCGGCAACACTCCGTTCTCGGGACAAAATTCTACTTCAATCTATTCGAAAATAATGAATCATAATAACTCTCTAAAATTTCCTTCAGATATTGTACTCAGCCAGGCTTATGTAAGCTTTGTAAAATCGCTGATTACAGATGAAAAATCTAGATTGTCCACTGACAAGATAAGGAGACATGCTCTCTTTAAAGATACCAACTTTGATACTTTGAGAGACCAAGTACCACCGTTTGTTCCTAAAATAAATTCAGTTGAGGATACTAGCAATTTCAGCGACATTCAAAGCAAGAAAAAAACGCCTAGTATTGAATCTTTCAAAAAACGAATGCAGTTCTCAGGCCGCAATTTGCCCTTCATTGGTTTTACCTTCACACATGATCCTGAATGTTATCAAGTCCCTTTCGAAAGGAAGGTGTTGGTCAAAGACGAGATTGTGGAAAATCTCAAAAGTGAGCTGAACAGTTTGAGGATGAAGTTGGTAAAGAATGAGGAGTTTGATAAGGAAAGAGAAACATTGGAACGAAAGTTGGAGGAGAAATCAACTAAGTTGGAGAGCATTGAAAATTCGAGAGATAGGTTGGAGAGGGAACTAGCTGCAAATGTTGCTGAGTGTGGGGTAATATTTTTCTGAATGCTTCCACAATCAATTTCAGTCAAATAAATCAGATTGAAACAATACAATATGGTGAAGTCATATTTTTATTTGTTCTATTTCTCTATTTCGAAACCAAAATTATAAAAAAGTAAATTATCAAGTTGTATAAAGCTATCCATTTGTTCAATATTTCATTATAATATCCAACAATTTATGATTTATGCTCAGCCAAACCAACTTATTTCATATAAATAAAAGAAACAGATATTCAAAGATTAATTTTCTCTTGAGAAGTATTTTAATGATATATGTATATGAAGTTGTGTACTATTTATCTATTTTTGGCCAGAAAAAAATGTGAATGTGATCATAGATACATTTTATTCACAATTTAATTTTTTTTACTTGTTGGAATTGAAATTTTAAAGGGGCCCGATAAAAAATGTTTTTTTAACGAATCTGTATTAATTATTGGTTAATCTAATGTTTCCAGAAAAAGTGTCAATATCATGATTTTTATTTTAGTCATTAAAAAGAACTTTGGAACTAGAACGCAAAGAAAGAACTGATCTGGAAATTAAGGCGATGGATTTGATAAAATCGACGAAACACAAATGGGAAATGGCAGAAAAAACCAAAGTAGACGCCCTTATGCTTGAAATTGACCAACAGAAGGAAAAAATTATTCAGCTCACATCAACCAACAACATGCTCGCTGAACAAGTACAGCATGCTCTAAAATTGGAAGGAAGACATAAAGAATCACTGGAAAAGGTTCATATTTTGAACAGACGCAGTGTTATAGGACTTGAATCTCGTCTAGAAAAAGTAACGAGTGAGACACAGGATACAATTTCTGAATTGCAAAAGAAGCTAACTGAAGAGATTCGCCAAAAGACGTTATTAGAAAATAAACTGTCACAAATGAATATTAAGGAATCAATATTAACTACAAAACTAACTCATTGCGAGAAAGATTTTGAAAGTTGGAAGATCAAAATAGATGAAGCAGAGAATGTCATAAAACAACTCAATGAGCAAGTAACTGTGCTGGAAAATGACATTGAAAAAATTGCTGAATATAAGGAAGAAATCACAGCTTTACAGGAAAAAATTGACAATAGTCACAAAACTATTAAGGATGTCGAGAATCGTAATACCCTGTTGCAAATGGAAATAAAGATGATGGAGGGGTATAAAAAGGAAGTGGAAGAAATGAAAAAAACCATCACAAATATGCAGCATGATAAGAAACTTGCTATATTGGAGAGTCAGCTAACTGAGGAGAAGGAGAAATGCTTGTACTTGACAAAGCAGTTGCAGGCAAGTTCAATATTTTTATTCATACCGTTTTTAATGTATTGCTTAAAATATAAACATCTGGTTGAAATAAAACTGTTCAAATTTGTTGCTAATATAGTATGTACCCCATTATTACATGTTACTGTCAGGCACTAGTCCAAAGACTTATTTTAAATTTGAATGCATTTATTTTGACTGTGATATTTGAAATATAACACATTTTCTGTCTTTCCAGATGTATCTTAGAGATCATTAACTAAGAATCATTGTCTGTCGTATGTTCAAATTCATTCACTTTCCTGTTTTGATGTTTGTTTCCTCTTATATAATTTTTTGTTAAATCTTGAAAGTCCAAAATCGTGGCATGAGAATAATCTTGAGATGTCACTTTTCAAAATATATTTAAATGTTTGTTTGAAAATAAAATTAGGAAAGATAACAAATACTTCAATACTTCAAATCCTCATACTGCTGTACCCCTTTCTAGATTTTGTTTAATCTCAGCTGTATGTTCTCCATAAAATCTATCCATCTTCTTATTGAACTTTGCATTTCTTTCATTGATGTAGTCAATGTCAGCATCGTCATTGTGAGTTCGCCTTCTTGAATATTTGTTTTTCTTAGCTATTTGATCCTCTACACTCTTAACCAAATTGTCAATAGCCTTAGGCCTATCTTCATGCAATCCATGCACTATTGTATTTGGTGCAGCATAAAATGCATCGCCATATTTTTCTTTTTGTTCTTCATAACGATCCATATCTTTCGGAGGCAAGTTTTTGATCAATCTATTATGCTGTCGAATCGAAGCAGCCTCGTAATTAGAAAAGCCTTCATCTGGGTTTTTCTTTTTTTTCATTTTTTCCAATCTTTCAGCTTCAACTGCAGATACATTCAATAATTTGGTTCGATCATAATTCTCTCCTCGTTTGACAGCCTCCTCCCTTTCTTTCTGATCATTCAACATCCACTCTGCTCTACGTTTTCTACTCTCCCAATTTTCTGGCAATTTGTTTCGAGCATCTTCAGCAATAACTTCTTGATGGTTCTGGGATCTTGCTTCATTTCGTAATCTATGTAGTTCCCTTAGTTTTTTCATGCGTTCCGACTGCTTCTGGGCAAATGTTAAACCTTCCCCAGATTTCGTCTCAGCTTGATTTTTTGATATGGATCTCATGATAAATGTTCAATATGTATACACAGAAACTATCAACTATACTCGAGCTCAAGAAGTCAAGAACCAGGAAAACCTGAAGAACTCAATAATTCTTATTTACATATTGATACATCTTGACTTCATTAAAATCATTAATCAGGACTTTGTAACAGATATACTCCCATTAATAAAACGTTGGATGCTTTGCAATGGCAATCTGTTCCCCAAAGATAATAATAATAATAATAATAATAATAATAATAATAATAATAATATTTATTCATTCCTCGTTTAAAAGTACAAAATAAAAAAAGAAGAAGAAACTTATTTTTATATAAGTACAATGACAAGGAAAACGTCAGAAAGTTTGTACAGTTAATAAAAAATAAAATAAATAAAATTTTATCAGTTAAAATTCATCTAGTGTGTAGCAATTTTTTTCCCATAAGGCTTTCTTTAATCTTGCTTTGAAAATGTCTAAATTTGGTGAATTTTTTGTCATATCATCTAACTTGTTGAAAAGTTTAGGTCCAAGATAAAGAAAGCTTTTCTGATACAGAGTAGTTCTATGTGTATTTGGCACTAATTGATTTCTGAATCGCGTGGAGTACTGATGTTGCTGAGCAAGAAATTTTGATTTGTTTCTGTATACGTAACTACATAATTCATAAATATAAAGACCGGTGATAGTAAGTATTTTAAGGTTTTTGAATGCATCTCTACAAGATTCTCTCCATCCAATACCGGAAATAATTCTTACTGCACTCTTTTGCAGAATAAAGACTCTTTCAGCAGCTGTCCCAGTCCCCCAATTCAGAATTCTGTACCGCAAATGACAATTTATGGTCGCATAATACAAATTAAGTAGTATCCTCTTACTGCAGAAATTGGCCATAAATCTCAAAGCATAACAGTTTGTTCTTAATTTATTACAAAGTGTTTCAATGTGAGGGGTCCATGTGAGTTTGTAATCCAGCGTGAGACCTAACATCTTAGCAGTTTCACTAGATTTAACTTGCATTTCCTCATTTTCACAGATACCAAAGTTTTCTGAAATATTACCTATTGTGAACTTTATCAAGGACGTTTTAGATTTGTTAAGTGTCAGCTGATTTTTATTTGCCCATATTTGAATTTTTTCATATAAAGTCTCGGTTTTCCCTTTGACTGCTGATATATTCTGATCCTCAACAAGGAAATTTGCGTCATCCGCATACGCCACCACATGAATTGAGGACAAATTGTGGAAATATTCCATCAAGTCATTTGCGTATATCAAAAATAGTAATGGTCCAAGTATCGAACCCTGAGGGACACCCTGCTTACTGGTTACTGACTGACTACTAGTATTTCCAACAATGACTTTTTGGGTTCTGTCTTCTAAATATGATTTCAGTAATTTTAGAGAGACTCCTCTTATTCCGTATCTTTCTAATTTCTCAAGTAATAGCTTATGACTAACACAGTCAAAAGCTCTTGAAAAATCTATAAAGAGTCCACAAATATGTAACTTGCATTTATTACATGCTCATTAAATTCATACAGTGCTGTTTCTGTGCTTTTATTTTTAGTGAAACCGTGTTGATTTTTAGAGAGGAGCTGGTTAGCTGAAAAAAACGACATTAACTGATTTTTTATATCAAGTTCAAAAAGTTTAGATATACTGGGAAGTAAGCTAATTCCTCTATAAATTTCATAGAGATTTCTATCCCCTTTTTTTAAGACTGGAACTACCAATGCCTGTTTTAACAATTCCGGGAAAATTCCATGCTCGGTAGACATATTAATAATATATTTTAAGGGCCTGCACAATTCATTTGCACATTTTTTCAGGAGGTTATTTGAAATTTCATCATGGCCACTGCCATTTGAATTTTTTAGGTTCTTGACTAATTCAATTAATTCATACTCATTAATTGGATGTATAAAGATGGAGTTCGGGCATATTGTAACATTTCTTCTCATATAATCAAGATCAATATTTTCTTGCTTTGAGTCAGTGGAAAATACTATATTGAAGTTATCTGCCATGACAGTGTCTGGTACTTCTCTATCATTTTCATATATTTTAATTTCATTTGATTTGTACCCCTTTTTTTTAATTTTGTTTACCATTTGCCACATGGACTTCGATTTATTAGTTGAAGTAGATATTTTATTTTCTACATACTGTTTGTATCCAGTGTTCAATTTCTCTCTATAAGTCTGATTGTTCTATTTAACCATGAAAATCGTTTACAAAGTATTAAACAATTTGGTACCTTCTTATTTCCAGCAATACATATGTTACGCTTATAATACTCATTAGCATTTTCCCCGTAATAGCAACAATCAAATTTGCAAAACAAATCAAAAAAACAGCATGAAATCTTTATATTTTTAAATGTTTCGACAAGTATAATAAATTACCAAATGAAGTGTATGTCCTCCCTGAATATTTTCAATTGCAAATTATTGAAACCTGAAAAATACGATATAAATAGACTCTTGTTGGCCATTTTAAATTTTAAATTGAATTCCTAATATTTTTTAAATGTTGAATTCTCATTTCATATCGTTTATTATGTTTTTATTTGTGTTTATAATGAGCATCTAGCAAGAATATTATAGTAATACATAAATTATTTTATTATTTGGATTGTATATTGTAATGAATTTGTATATTAGAATTCCTATTTAAACAAGATCTATAGAGATATATGAAGATCTATCCATCTACATATACTGTTTTACCATTTCGAGTCTACTCTCTTGCTGTACTGAATAAATAAATAAATATATATAAATTTTACATTATCAGCCTTTCTCTACAGTCAAAACTCATTATAACGAATTATCTCTCATATAGCAACATATCAGTTTATGATTTTGTTGTCGGCATTAAGTTTATGCATTTCAAATACCGTTTCATAATAATCTTAAATTTTTTTAAGTATCTATGGATTTCCTTTTATTTTATACTACTAACCATTATAGTCAAAAGTCAAGATATGCTTGTCATCAAGTTTTACAACATGTGGAGAAAACTTACATCATTCAAAATTAATGTATTATAAATTTTTATTATGCTGATAGTCCGCCGGATCAACAAATCGGCAATAATGCAAGGGAGCACCTATAAATCATTTTTAATATACAATATTTTTTGCAAAATAAAATTTCATGAGACATAATTGTATATTTTTTTAGGAATCTGAAAACATTTTAACTGAGAATCAAGAGCTGAAAGAGCTTCGTACAAAGTTTTGGAGAATAGAAAAAGAACTAAGAAATGCACAAATTGATAAGCGTATTTTGGAAAGGGAGCTCAAGGATTCACAGTTGGAAATGAAACAATTGAATGACAAAATTGCCAGTCTGGAAAAATCTTCAGTAGAATCCAAACAAGCTCATGAGTCTGCCATTGTAGAACTAAGCAATATTAATGAGACGGTCACTTTAGAGTTACTAAAAATGCAAGGCAGTTACAAAACCGTGCTGGAGAAGTTGGAAGTTGAGAAATCAAAATGTGATAGTGACAAATCTACAATTAATGAATTGAAGGAAATTGTCAAAGCAAAAGATAATCATATAGCTGGATTGAATGTGGAAATAGCTTCCATGAAGAAAGATAAATGTTCTCTTGAAAATGAAATCAAGAAATTTGAAAATGAAAATGTCAAATTTTTGAATTTGATGGAAAATTTACAGAAAGACAAGAGTGAAATCCAAGACGAATTGCAGAAAGTAAAGCGTGAACTGCAGAATGCAAATTTGGTAAGATGGAATTCTTAGAAAATAAAAGTTAACAATAATAATGTAATCAATAACAAAAACAGACCATTCCCAGACATATGTAAAAATTGCTGGATGAGGCTCAAACTGAGCCTGGCAATCAAAGGGAGCCTGAGACTATTCTTTTTATAAATAGATCGGTAGATATCTTATTGTCTCCAGGTACATGTTTATTTTTTTATTAATTTGTTTCATTTATTACATTGTCATTCAGATACTAACTGACAAAAATTCCACTAAAGTATCTATAATAATACATCAATGGCTATTATGTGTTAATTGACACCACATGCCTCAGTGGATATTCGGTTGGTTTTTACCGCCGTAGATAAGTAAACAAGTAATTTCACTCGCCGCCATATTTGTGTCGACATTCCCACCTCGAATTTTGCGCTTAGCCGACCTATTCTGTTCTATGGCGCAACCAAAATGAATCCGAGATTGAAAGCTGTACATGAGACCAAGTAAGACAGGACGTGATACCAAGAGAGACAACAAAAAAGTTTCTGAGAAGCCACCTGTTTCTTGGCTGCCGCAGGGGTCGAGCATGTCACCACTTTTATTTTGGCTATTTACGCACGATTTTCCCATGTTTAATAACACGATAACCGATGATACGGCAATATATGCCCAATCATACTACAGCAACGCGGCCGCGTCTCTTGTTAAGACTCATTAAAATTGGTTAATAGGGCCGTACTTGGTGAAAAATGAAAGAGTGTTGAATCCTGATAAAAGAGAAATCATAAATTTCACAAAGAAACGCATGAACGTGAATATCTCTGGGGGATTTAGATTTCTGGAAAATCGGATTGAGTAGTCCGACTCAGTGCGGTACTTACGAGTGCAATTGTACAGGCATCTTACACTTCATTGACACGTCAGTCTGTCTATCCAACGCGGAGTGGTCACAGTAAAAAGAACGAACCCCCTGATTGCCAGGAACTCCAGACTGGCTATGGAGTGTAAGCTACTTATCTATAAACAAGTCATCAGCCTGCGATGACTTACACCTGCCCAGTGTTTTGCAGCCTCTCCAAGACTCAAATGTTTAGACTGGAGAGGATGCAAAACAAAGTGCTTCGAATCGTCACAAATAGTGACAGATACGTTCCGCTAGACACAAACACGTTAACCGCCATCTGTACAGCCGGCTGCCAACTGACATGGTACTTGTAACGCCGAACGAAATATACGGCGCATTACGAAAACGTCTTTTTTGTTTTTTTTTTCAGTATACACTAATCTATTGTCATGAAACTAAGTGTACATAACATATTTTTCAATTGGAAAATGATTAATGGAACTATTTTGTATTGGTAGCTGGCTGTACAGGTGGCGTGCATGTAAAACTGATATTTGAAATTTGCCATTTGTACAGCCGGCGGCCAACGAATTATCCCCCCACGATGTGTAAAAAGCGAGGAATCTATTAGTGCGGAGGCGGTACTGCAATGCATCAAAAATTTCTGTTACAAAATTTCGGAAAACTTTGGTGGAGTCGCTTGTGGCAATTACAGGTAACGACGAAATTCCGCAACAGGATAAGAAGAAAACGAATATACAGCATGAAATGAAAGAGACTGAAGAGAAGTGCAGAAGATATTGAAAAGTTGGAAAAATATGTGTATACTGCTACAAAAAAATAGCGGCAGAACAAAGCTGGAAACTAGCAGCAGATTCAGCAAAATGAGTGACTACTTATTGCGATACCTGTCCTGAAAAACCTTTCATTTGTATTCCGTGTTTTCCCGATCATTTTTGAGTATATTTTGTTAATAGAATACTTCACATAATGAATAATGACTGAAAATAAGCCTTTCGTTTTTCAATCCATGTTTTTCACATTCGCATGCTCCGATTGCCAAACCAATGGTGCACATGTTTCCCTGCGCGCCGAACAATACTTGTATATGGAGAATTGCACGTAAGCTGAAACGCCGACATACAAATTGAATATAAACACAGGTCTCCTCTTGTGCGCCGGCGTTTCAGTTGGCAAGAAAATGATGCAGTCAGTTGGTCGCCTGCTGTACATAACGATAATTTCAGAATCCCTAGCAAATTCAGTGCGGCGGTTAACGTGTTAAGAGAGCTAGCTGATATTCAAACTATCGAAGAATGTATCAGACAACTGTCTGAAAAATCCTTCAGACACTTCATCCTTGGAAGTACACTAAACAGGAACATGACAGCGATAAGAGCCCACCATAACAGGCCAAAGAAGCACAGAAGAACAGATCGTGGGCTAGTTTGCCAGCCCTCCAGCAATCCCGGACGGGAAGGATTATACCATAACACCTCCGCAGTGCTACCTTCTGCCTTACCCCTACCCTGTAGTGAGATGATGGTTTTATATATTTTAATATGTTGTGAGGGTTATACATTTTTATTGTAAATTTAATTCTATATATATTTTTGAATTTGTTTCTTGGCTGCAAAGTCTACAATAAACTAAAAACCCATTTGATAAATAAGAATATATACTCTTTAGACGAATTTCTCTCAAAATTCGTGTGTGAAATCGGAAATCTGTCCACTTTATCAATATCTGTATAGGTATTTTTTGTATTTTTAATTAAATTTACATTTATTTTATATTCTTGACATTTTCTTTGTTATTGTAAAACTGTACCATTAAACAAACGAAATAAATTATATTATTATTATTATAACTCTCAGCCGACCCCCCTTACCCCACCACATACCAGAATAAGATAAAATCTAAGCCGGTTACATCAAAGGTGCCGACTGAGAGGAAACCTACTTCTGTTTACTTATATACAGTAAGTCGCCCCGGAGCGCCACGGCAAATAATAATAATAATAGCCGTCCTCTACCCGCACAAGTTATATGGTTACTTTTTTGCTTATAAAAATATTTTGAGCTTACCTGTATGTATATCCTGGCTATATATCATAAACAAATTTGAAATATTTATTTTCAGTAACAAAATGGTGATATATTTCAATAATTTGGGGCTTCCTCTTTTTGGTTTTGTTTGATAATATTTACAAAAAGATGATTATTAAGATCTATCAAATGTGTCTAAATAAATTGTTTTTAGAACTTGGAAGCTTTGAAAGAGGCATGTACTCTAATGGAGAACCAACTGATAGAATTTGAGAAAATCAAAGCCTTCTTTGAAACCAGTCAAACTGATTTAATCAGCAATATAGATAAACTCATTAGTAAGCTTTGCGAATCTAAACAAGATATACAAGATGCCAAAAAAACAGCCAACCAAGAAAAATCTCTCAAAGTACTAGCGGAAACCAAAGTGAAAAGGTTAATTGAGGATGTAGAATGTTTGCAGAACGAATGTACATCTTATAAGCAACAGTGTATTGATTACAAACAGTATTCAAGCAATCTTTCCGATGAACTAACTGTGGCAGAAGAGAAAATATCAGACCTAGAAGTAACTGTGAAAACATATGAGCGCCTAATTGATGATTTGAGGTCTGAAAATAGAATAATTAAACAGGAATTGTCAGATTCTATTACCCAATTGAACAAAGGAAAAGAATCCAACTGTAAACTTAAACATCAACTGAATGAAACGAGAAACGAAATGGCAATGTTTGAGCAAAAGATCAACGAATTGGAAAGGATTCTAAGGGAAAAAAATCTCTTCAACAAGGAAAGAGAATTGAAAGCAGAATCAACGATAAACCAGCAAATTAAGTTAATTGACTATTTACAGTCCAAGGTAAGTTTACTCAGTAGTAGAACTATGGAAGATTGTGAAGTAAAAGCTAAGAAACATTTAGCGGCAATGAATTTCATATTACGTGTATCTGTTCTTTTGGGTAGTATAGAAAATAAATATTCAAATAGATCCTAATCATACAGTAAATCGTTTTGAATTCAAAACAGTTATGATACATCTACACACTACCAGACATAAGTTCACAACGGCAATACTTGAATAACCATAAATTAAAAAAATAAATAATCAATTGTACAAATATTGAATAATTTTCTTTTAAAATTTTTGATGGTTTTTGCTTCACAAATGCTTTTTTTTGTTTTTACGAATCAGCCAGGTTTTCGGAGAAATCCCTTCAAAGCAGATCATGTGCAAGGGAGATCAATCCCTTGAAGAATAATTTTTTATCCCTTCACCAGTGTAGGTTTTATATAAATGGAAGGACGTATTTGGCCTTGTCTTTTGTTCCTGTATTTGGTTAATTACAAAAAATTTATTAAATTAAGTTGGTTGAAGAACTTCACTTAAAAATTACTGTCGAGTTATATTTGATCGGAATAAATTCAATTAAATTAATTGACCAAAAACTCTCAAAATATAATACTAGATCTATTTGCTGCAATACCGCCCACAACGCGTGCGCCTGTAAAACGTTGCATACATAATTATCAACATGTGCATGGTTTATTCATAATTTTTTCAACTTTTTTATTCATTAAGTACAACTACAGAGTATATAGAACTCATAATGATAGAGATCTAAGTATACAGGCAGTTTCTTTTATCATGTGGTAACATTGCTATATTCTAAACCGTAATAGATACAAAGACGATTAAATGGGAAAAAAGGTAACTATTGTGGTGAGCAGTAAATTGGTCATAGAAAATTTACGGGAATTCTCGCCCTTCCCAACTTATACAGGGAAAACTGAAAATGCTGTTTTCGGTTTTTACGAATAGAATTGTTATTTCAGAAAATATAAAAAAATGAAAAAGGAAAGTTTTATTGTATTCAAAATGTACTAGAACTACGTAACGATAAATTTTAAATCAAACGTTTCGTGTCAACACCGCCATCATCAACTACTTTTTTCAAATACAGACCTGTCTATTTCATCACAAATATACAATACAATAAAACTTTCCTCTGTAATTTTTTTATATTTTCTGAAATAACCATTCTGTTCGTAAAAAACCGAAAACAGCATTTTTAGTTTTCCCTATATAAGTGGGGAAGGGCGAGAGTCCCCGTAGATTTTCTCTGACCAATGTACTGCTCACCACAATAGTTACATTTTTTCCCATTTAATCGTCTTTGTATCTATTACGGTTTAGAATATAGCAATGTTACCACATGATAAAAGAAACGGCCTGTATATAAGACAAATAAAAAAAATATACCAACATCCGAACAAGGCAGGAAAGTAAATAAATTTTAACATACCACATACAAGGATTGAAAATGGCGTGTGAGTTAATATGTTAATAAAAATTTACAGATAAGAGAAATGATCAGAAATTATGCCTAGGACGTTTTGAATTTTTAATTATATATATTGCCATAGTCACCAACATTATTATTATTAATTTCTCAATTTTGTTAGTTTATTTCAATAAATTTATGAATGTAGCCGTTAATAAATAAAAATAAAAATATAAAAAAATAAATAAAACTTCCTATGTTTTTGTACCACCTGTATTTGTAACACTAACGTTACAGCAGTTTCATCCTATTTGGAAATTTTCAAATGTAGTTTAGTAGATTATTATAATTATTATCAATACTTAGTGATACAATTGAAATCCACTGGAGTTTATAAAAATTTTAATTGAAAGTTCTAGTGTGTTAACTATTGCTGTCACATCACGTTATAATGATTGATTTGTATTATAGAATTTTATGTCTTAATAATTATAGATTAAATCAAAACTATAACATACTATATTAGCCATAATTTTGGATAGGCAAAAAACTGTATATTTATTTATTATATTCAAGATAGACGAACAAAATAACAAAAAGAGAACGTTTACCAATGTTCTATTTGGTAGTTCAAAGAAGGAAAACCAACCTCCTATATCACTAGCCATGAACTACAAAGATTTAGAGTCACAACTACTCAAAGAAAAGAAAGCTAATAAGGCATTCCAAGAAGAAATTTTCAAGCTGAAAGCAGCCACTATTGCACAGGAAAAAAATGTAATAACTGAAAAAACCAAAATGGAGAAACAGAAACCGGAAATTATGTCGCCAAAAAGTAGGCTAGCCATGCAACAGATTGTAAATTCTCCAAGCAAACAGAAAAGTGATCTTTACAGGCAGAATTCCGTGCAAAGAATGCATCACAATATACCACACAGGTGAGTGAGTGAAGTTTAAGTTTATTTTTCTTCTTGATAATATGAAGACAAAGAAATATTTAAACATTGCAATATTTATTGAAGTCACTGAACAATTATTTCCTAAATTTGTATTACAATTGGAACATGTCAATAACTGTCTATTCCTGATTTTTTTTTATGGAACATGATAAGGTACCATTGAAACTAATTTGAGTCATATCAGAAATAAGTAAATCACTTACTGTACATACCCCTCACATGTTAATGTGGTTACAAATCTGTATAGAGGGAGAAGAAATTATTAAAAGTCAAAGTCAAAATATACTTTATTGTCTGAAGTTATAAAAAACTTATAGACAAAGCTTTTTGGTTTTGGATTAATATTAAAATTGAATTCTTTTTATTTCGTTTTAAAAAGTAGTATGTAAAAAAATTGTTTTCCAATTGATTGTTTTTGATTGATTTCAAAATTTGAACCGAACAATTAATTATCATTATTGTTATATTAACATATGCAATAATATTTATACGTTCAAATTTTCAAGTCTGTCGCTCATCAGCAAGTTTAAAATCGATTGCAACCTTTGTACCAAACAGACAAACAAACACACAAACTAGAATGCGGTTTAATGAACACGTAGTGAAAAAAAAAAGAAAACTGTTGTAGCAGTGTGTGACTCAGCCAAATCAGACCCCAAGGGTGAGGCGTTGCAGTCAATGGTAGTAGCGATCAGTGGGCCCTAGCTGCACACATATTCCCCCGGCATTGAACATATACCTACTCAATCACACATTACAGTGGGATGCAAGAATTTGAAAATCTGCCATCAGTGGGAGCTAAGAAGAGGCCTCGGGTTGGGTGCTGCGGGACTGGTAGCCGGTGATGAATCACCCGCGGCCGCCACTCCGCCCGGTTGAGAACCAGCCTTTCCAGGGCATTCACGAGGTGGCGGATCGAAGAAACTCTCTGCGGGAACTGGAAAATCTAGTCTTTGGTGGGAGCCAAAGAGGGGCCTTGGATCGGGTGCTGCGGGACTGGTAGCCGGTGAAAGAATCGCCCGCGGACGCCGCAACGCCCGAAACCAGCCCTACCAAGACTTTTAAGAATAGGCAGACTGAAAGAACTCGCACCCTTGACAATCATCCACACACACACGCATACTTTAAGGATTTATTTTGAAGAGACCACGTGCAGACTGAGCTAGGTTGTTTCAAGACCATGTCATGGATGAGGAGACAAGGGAATGGCAAAAAGGCCTACTTGCCTGGCTGCAGTAGCGGCCACCCCGCATCTACTACTAATACTACTACTATCCAAATCAGTTGCTTGTGTCATGCGTCAATCGCGGAATATTGCTCAAAAATTATCTTTAGGTATCACATTGTGGAATATACCGGGTGTCAACGAATCTATTAGACAAGTCATAACTTCTAGACCATAAGGTGTATCAAAATGAGATTTGGTATAGGTAAATGGTATGTAAAGACGAGAGTTTTCACATATTTTTCACTTTCCGGTCACTTTCGGTTTCACCGGAAATGGCTCCGGTTTTGAATTTTTAAATGGAACACCCTGTATATTGTAACATTTTTTGATTTCTGAGACAATTCTAGATCAGAATGTAACATTTTCGAAAGTTTTTATATCTGCTTAATTATTTTGGAGTCACTTTTGAAACTACATCTAAGTGGCCATGATCGGAAGTAAACTAATCTAAGGACCTCAGGTGATATCAGAATATTACAATCGCGAAGTTTTAGTGACTAGTATGATAGATATGAATAAGACAAGTTGGCAAAATTACATTTTCGTGTCTAACTATTATTTTTCAAATGGCGACCATTTTTTGACAAGTACTTTCCGAAAAAAGGATATTTTGACGAATCTAACGATATTAATTTATTTGCGATTGGATTACAAATAAGAACATAAATTAAATATTACTGAGGAAAATACTTCATAATAATTTATTTACTTTTGTCAAGTGTGCCATGGATAAGCACTTCCCGAAAAAAGGATATTTTGACGAATCTAACAATACTAATTTATTTGCGATTGGATCAACAAATTTAACAAAATTAGCAATAATTTCAGCGATGCACTTACATTTTTTCAATATCCTAATTTCTTAAAATTTTCACTATAGTAAATTTTCAAAGTGCATTCCTCCTTGTTGAAGACACATTTCAGCTCGTTCAATTGTTTCTCTCAACACGTTTCGTAACATTTGTGGCGTTATACTTCTAAATGCCTGTAGAATCTTTTTTTCTGAGATTTCGAGAGTGGTTGGGGCTATTGCATAGTAGACCCTTTCTTTTACATATCTCCAAATGAAGAAATCTAGCACAGTCAGATCCGGTGAGCGGGCAGGCCACCGTACTGGACCATTGGTTGCAATAACTTGATTATTGAAATGCTCTATTAAGTAATCGAGAACGTATGTGGTATTATGAGGGGGTACTCCATCTTGTTGGAAGTAAATTTTCCGTAAAACTGCTAAAGGTAGATTATTAAGATGATCCTCGATTTCATTTTGAAGAAAACCTAAGTACCTAGCCCCTGTTAACTGACCTTGAAATAATATTGGTCTAATTATTTTGTTTCCAACGATACCAGCCCAGACATTGACGCCAAACCTTTCTTGAAAATTGTCCTCTCTCATTGCATGTTGATTTTGTTGGGCCCAGTACCGAGAATTTTGCTTATTAAACAAGCCATTGTTTGTAAATCGTGATTCGTCGGAAAATAGAATAAAGTTGATGAAATTTGGGTTAACTCTATGATTTTGAAGCAACCAATCACAAAACACTACTCGTCTATCGCCATCGTCAGCATACAAATGTTGATGTAACTGATATTCAAATGCTCGTTATCCGTGCTTTTTCAATATTTTTCTTGCTGATTCGTGATTTATCTCCATTTCTCGACTAATTTCTCAAATAAACCGTTTTGTCAACCTCAACCATAGCAAGAACGTTAATCTCAGTCTCCTCATTTATGATAAACCTCTGTTCTGCCTCTCGATTTCCCTCTTGCCTAAAACGATTCTCAACATACGGAAAATACTGATGGGATGGATGTTGCCGATTGGGATATCTCTGAGCATACAACTCAGCAGCATTCCTTGAATTTCTGTGACATTCTCCAAACAATAGCAACATATCCACTTTTTCATTTTGAGTATACATTATTTTGACGGACAATTGAACTAAAATTTAACGAAAATCAAGAAAATTTTACCTTCTGCTCTTAAAGCTTATGTCACTGTCATAACCTAAGTGAGTGTTTTGTTCTCCAAAGAAGACTTGATCGAAATAACTGCAAAATATTATGCACACTTGACAAAAGTAAATAAATTATTATGAAGTATTTTCCTCAGTAATATTTAATTAATGTTCTTATTTGTAATCCAATCGCAAATAAATTAGTATCGTTAGATTCGTCAAAATATCCTTCTTTCGGGAAGTGCTTATCCATGGCACACTTGACAAAAGTAAATAAATCATTATGAAGTATTTTCCTCAGTAATATTTAATTTATGTTCTTATTTGTAATCCAATCACAAATAAATTAGTATCGTTAGATTCGTCAAAATATCCTTTTTTCGGAAAGTGCTTGTCAAAAAATGGTCGCCATTTGAAAAATAACAGTTTGACACGAAAATGTAATTTTGCCAACTTGTCTTATTCATATTTATCATACTAGTCACTAAAACTTCGCGATTGTAATATTCTGAAATCACCTGAGGTTCTTAGATTAGTTTACTTCCGATCATGGCCACCTAGATGTAATTTCAAAAGTGACTCCAAAAAAATTAAGTAGACAAAAACTTTCGAAAATGTCACATTCTGATCAAGAATTGTCTCAGAAATCCAAAAATGTTACAATATACAGGGTGTTCCATTTAAAAATTCAAAAATGGAGCCATTTCCGGTGAAACCGGAAGTGACCGGAAAGTGAAAAATATGTGAAAACTCTCCTCTTCACATACCATTTACCTTTACCAAATCTCATTTTGATACACCTAATGGTCTAGAAGTTATGACTAATAGATTCGTTGACACCCGGTATATCATGCAAAACATTTTAGGGTATATATCTTGGCGATTATTGTTATGGAACTTGGATTTAGTACAGGCTTTATTTCTTCCTTGTAAAGTTTTACTTTAGATATGACATTGTCTTTTGGTGATCTGCAACATCCATTTGACGAATTCAGTATTTCTGTTACATAAAAGAGCAAAACTCAACATATGGATCACTGATAACCACTCTTCAAAGTTAAAGCCAGTCAAAATATCTTTATTGTCAGAAGTTATAAAATCTTATAGACAAAGCTTAATTCGCCTAATGATAGTATTGAAATGAATTGAATTAATAATTATCAACTATAATGGTGATATACTCCCTACCATCTACACATCACCACCAATATATGCGCTCTGGGGCGATTTGGTAATATATGGGACACATTTGCTAGTTCAACTGTAGAAAAACTCTGAAAAGACCACATATCAACCATTACAGTTCATGGTGAATAAGATGCAACAAAAAAAATTCAGAAATACATACACATTTATCATTAATCAAGAACCTCTTCATCTCTGCCACCCCAGCCTAAATTTATCTTCAATTGATGGGTATGCACATGAAAACAGATCAGAGAAAAAAACATGATTTATTGATTGATTCATTGATTGAATTAGCTGGATGCCCTTGATATTAATACTGATCAATATCGAATTTTTCAGGTTTGACACTAAATATTGCAAATCATCGGCAACATGTGCAGGGTGTTCACAGCCAATTTCGCTTGGTCGAAGTATTATTACCTGCTCTGAATGTAATGTGCAAGCTCATTTGAATTGTAAGAACTCTGTTCCCAATACATGTGGTTTGCCACAAATATTTGCAAAACACTACAAAGACAGCTTGAAACCGAAAACAGAAGAAAACCTCCTTCAAACGTCGGAAAAAGAAGTAATCAATGTTGATGGATGGGTGAAGGTGTTGGGGTAAGATTATTCTCATATTTTTTTAAGTAAGTCATCTGAATGTTTCAACGTAGAACTTCGAAATCATTTTGTAGAAAATCTAACACCTGGGAGAAACGTTATGCCGTTCTTACTGACAGTTCAATAAATATCTACACTGAACATCCAAAAGAAAGAAACTCCACATTGTTGCAAACTTTTCCTTTAAAACCAATCAACAGCCATGGAAAAGTTGTTTCTGAACCTTTACCTTCCGAGATCGGGGTACCTGTAGCTAACAGTGATCTGGCATTTATATTGAAAGTTGAAGTAGCTCCTGACACGACATGTTGGCCACCCAAGTGCCTGATTATTCTCACTCTATCTGCACAAGATAAAGACAGATGGTTTATAGGTAATATTAGTTGTAGTTTAATTTTCTTCATTTTGCCAGTTGATATAATTTTCAGCTTATATTGTTTTCTGTCCTAATTATTACCTAATTATGAATATTTTTAGCTTTACAGAAAATTTATAATGGTGAATACAACAAACCGATGTGTGACAGAATCCTGAGTGTTCCGGAAGATATTGAGATAATCAGTGTTGTAGATTTAACAGAAAACATCAAAATAATAGGCACCGAGCAAGGGTTATATTCTTATTTTGAAAACAGCCTAGTGCTCATTGACGGTTTAAAGGAAATTCACCAAATTTCTGTCATGTCATCTACCAATTGCATCTTGATGATTGTCAATGAAAAGAGAACGCTAATTTCCTGTGATGTTAACCACTTGATCAATCTAGCACAATGTGCTCAATGTTCAAAACCAAAACTCAACTATAAAGATGTAAATATCCCCGGTTTGAACAGTTTCCACATCCTCCAGGTCTCGTCTTTTGCCAGCCAGTCAAAGATATGTGTTGCCACTGCTAAGCAGCTGATTATACTGAGTTATGATTCAGAAACTGACTGCTTCTTGCCTGCAAGAATATTAGATACTGCAGAACCTGTCAGTTGTGCTTTGTTCACTGAAAACAGTCTCATTGTTGGGGCCGATAAATTTTTTGAAATCGATCTAGTGACCTTTAGAGCTGAAGAGTTTCTGGATGCAAGCGATAAGAGATTGAAGCAGGCAGAAAGGTATTTTTTTTTCTTCCAATATGATTTCTTTATGTCCAAATGTAGAGTATTTTGTCCAATTTTTTCCCCATATTTCAAGCAATCTTTATTATCATGAGGAACATGTGGATTCTTGTAAGCACTTGTTCAATTAAACAAATTCTAAGAGCTAAAACTAGTCAATTTACAAATATTGGACAAATAGCAGGTAAAATGAAGTGATTTGTCCCATTGGTGTACAAGAGAAATGAAGGTAAATTTGAATAACATTTTCTCAATGATCTGAAACTTGAAATGTGCATGTTTTTCTAAACCAACCTGAAAAGTGAGTGACTTATCTTCTTAATATATGGAGTATAAGGTCTGTATGGGTTCCAATAGAGGATACTGTATTTTGTTTGTTATAAATTGTCTTTTCTAGAAATTAATTTTGATTATCAATTTCCAATCCTAAATAGAGTACCATTTGCGAAATGGTAAAGCATGTTGGGGTGTTTTGTATGGTCTTATTTGCACACTATCTTAGTTTTTTCAAAATTATTTCATGCAATAGTTGTGCAAAGAAAGTTATGTGGATTCATGTCGACTTCTCTTTCTCAAACATGAAATTCTAAAAGTTGATACGCAAACATGAATTGAATTAATTGTCACCGATTATCCTGTCAAAGGTTACCTAACCTGATATTCTGAGAAGGAACCATTTTTTCTTGTGAAAGTTGTACAAAAAACATCCTAAACATGAAATTATCAAAATTCAAATTCAAAAATATATATTGGATTAGATTTACAATAAAAATGTATAACCCTCACAACATATAAATATATAAAATCCACACTAAAACCATCATTTTACCACAGGGTAGGGGTAAAACAGAAGGTAGCACTGCGGAGGTGTTTTGGTTTAATCCTGCCCGTCCGGGATTTCCGGAGGGCTGGCAAACCAGCCCACGATCTGTTCTAGTTGCCCAGAACAGATCCTGCGATGTTTGCAGGTTTCTATACGCTGTGGGTGTTAAGTCGCCGTTCTTTAGGCTTCCTTGCCTCCTCCAAGTTATGCAGGTTGTCGTTTTCTTTCTTAGTTGTAAGACAGGCTGAGTGGCATTTCATTCTCGAGTTTTCAATGATGAAATTATCAATCTGCGATATTTGTCAGTATAAATATTGCAAAGCCTCTGCAGAAATATGCCCCTCTGAGTAAAAATGTAAGGCCCTATCAGTAATTAGAAAGCTCTACTCCTGTTGAACTGGATGCTTTCCAAAAGAACAAAATATGAGAGGAAACAATATATCTGGACCTAAGTCTCAAAAAGGCCAATCTCCACTTTTATCGAAATGGAGATTGGCCCTTTTGATACTCAGGTCCAGATATTAGAATAAGGAACTTTTAAAAAAAAAAACATCAACTACATTGAAAATCGCAGAATTAGAAGCGGCATTCGAACAGAAAAGCAACTTGGAAACCAGATTACAAGAAAATAATTAATAAAATTCTTACTTAGAAACTCATAATTAGCTAATTGCGAGATACTAGAATTCCGATTTAGTAACTCAAAATAATCAGCTAATTCCGAGATGATAAGTGTGGATTTATGCAGCATCGAGTAACAAGTATCATGGAACAAGTTCATGTAACAATCATCAATTATAAAGTTGAACTCTTTATTTTCTAATGACGTGTTTATGCAGAGAATTAAAAACTATCAATTAACAAGTAACAAGTAAAAGTTGGCCAACTTTCAACTTTTACATTAATTGAATCAGATTTTCTTATTGTGCGCAACTAGTATGCAGATGATCGCGGATTGGCCGGTTGGTGAACGATATTTAACATAACTTCTTTCAAAAAAAAAAGAAAAAACTAGGTGTCAGTAGCATTAACAATGCAAAAAGCGCCTCAAAATCTTCCATTTCACTGAATATTTTGAAAGTATTATTATCGAAATAAGAAAATATGTCGTTAGGTAAGGTAAACTAGGTTAGGTCCCATTTCATGCTAATTGTTGATTAGTCTGCATAAATGGTCACATTTTGGCTACTTGTTACTTGTTGCATGATACTTGTACCGTGATACTTGTTACTTGATGCTGCTTAAATCCACACTAAGTCAGAATTCTGACTTAGTATCTCAGAATTAGCTAATTCCGAGATGTTAAGTCAGAATTCCGATATAGTCTAAATCGGAAATCCGACTTAGTATATCAGCGCTAATTCTGAGATTCCAAGTCGAAATTCTGACTCAACATTTCGGAATTAGCTAATTCTGAGACATTAGGTCTAAATTCTGATTTAGTATCTCGGAATTAGCTAATTCTAAGATACTAAGTCGTTTTTTTATCAATAGGTGGCCCGAGTCTTCGTATTTATTTTTGTTGCCTCATTGATAATAAAATTGAGATCATAGGGATGTTCTTCTTGTCTAATTAATCTGTCTTAAGATGAGAAGTATTTTCTGCAGAGATGCGACATTCGCCGTGAATTAATAAGATGTCTACTTGTTCTTCAATACATATTATCGCTAAAAACCACGGATAAGCGATCACTTATTCCACTATGTATTGACAGAACTGGATTGTTTGTAAATGAAGTTTCTTGATCATTTTTTGTTTTTCATTTCTCGAAAAAAACAACATATCTGCCATGAAGTAATTATGTATATAATTATGGTCAATTAACAAATTTGTATTTTCACATTACTTTTTATGTCATTTATGATGTTTTAATTGCATCGCAGTAAGTATTCTATATTTCTAAAAAATCTAGTCGAAAAAAAACAATAAAATAGTTTTAATCTATTCAGAATTTTCTTCAGGATTCCTAAAATGCAAATACAGGGTGTTCTATTTAAAAATCAAGGATGTATGTCAGTTCCCGCTTAATCAAAAGTCCGACAAAATTGTCAGACACGTCAAAATGTGGAATCTGGCGTTTATATTGACTGTATCGAGTTTCATTTTGATATCTTAAAAAACAGGGGGCACAATAGGGGTGCTAGTGATATTGTCAACCGGTATAAAAAAATGGTAATGTGAGAATTGACAATGACTTGAAATAAACTTCAGATATATTGTTTCAAATACCCATTTTTCCGAACAATGAATATCAATATATGGTGAATTACCCCCAGATCAAGCCATATGCAAGTGCAGACAACACTAGACCATGATATGCCATTCAAGGAACATCTGAAGATATAGTGCCCTTCAGCTGTCTGATGATAAGATTGATGCTATTCAATTCTTCACCAGATTGTATTGTCAGCATAAATTAATGTTTTTTTGAGGTTAACTACACGATATTGAACCTTGTAGTACGCCCATAGAAACACTGGTTGACTCTTCAACCCAGCTATTCGCTACTCCACAAACTCCATTCCATATAATTTTTGAATGAAGAGCTCATAATTTACAGTATCAAATGCTCTACTGGGATCAAAATATAGAGCAAGATAGAATAAATTGCATTACTTGATTGATTCATAGCATTGTATAAAGAGTTATAAGATAGTAAGATAATCATATGGGACGATTGGATCCGATGGGAGACGACTTGGTCTCCCAGTCAGGTTGTAGATCATTGTTTGAAAAACAATATCCGTTAGTCGCAATGAAAATACCAACTAATAGGTGGCGATTACATTTTAAAATTTGGTACCGTCTATAAATAACACTGGAAAGGGAATGAAATCATCTCTTCGGAATCTGTTGTTTGGTCTGATTGCGAAAAACGGAATAGTTTTTAGATACAAATTATATTTGGTGATGAGATTCGAGAATCGAGATTCAGTTTGTGAAATATGTTTAAATTGCGAAGAAAACTTCATGAAATATTTTGTATTAAGTGGAAATCTTCTACAGTTTTTTGTAGTTCCTCTCAATTTTCAACTGAAAATGCTAAATGGCACAAGCGTTTTACTCCAATATACTGATTCCACAGGCATTGACTAACTATCTTATTTCAATTCAAACAATTTTCATAGCCTATTTTCTAGATTCTACAGACCAAAATCCATGTTGACACCATTTAACAATTTTTCAGTGTCCAAGAAATTCTTGATACAGATGTTCCCTTCCTATCAAACAAAAAACAATCTATGTTTATATCCTTTACAATCTATATATTTTTTTTTTCAGATGTTACAAAATGGGATCTTTTCCTCTAGCAATCCTGCAGATTTGGAAAAATCCAAAGGAATATCTTTTGTGTTTCAATGAATTCTCAATATTTGTGGATGAGTACGGCAGATCAACAAGGATCACTGAAATTAAGGCAAATCATCTTCCTGTTGCATTTCACTTCACTAAACCATACTTATTTATTGCTCAGTTTGCTGCAATTGAAATTTTAAAAATAACTGAAGAAACTTGTAACACAGATGATAGCAATTCAACAAATAACTTGGAAACTGTCAGGCTGGAACTGGACAAGTACCGATATGTTGGTTACAATAAAAAGGGTATATACGTAGCTTTAGGAACAGAAATTAAGTTTATCGATGCCAAAAAAGTTGTAGAACAAGACAATAGTTCTATATTAACCGAAACGACTGATAACTGTTCTGACAGGTTTAGTTTTAGTAGTTCGATAGTACAAAGTCTCGATGGACATTTGAGTGATCCTGAAGATGTTGATGATCGCCAACAAAAAGTGAGATTTTCACAGACAGACTTTTAAAATATTTTTTTGTGATTTTTAGCGAACATGAATATATAAACAAGTCCATGGTGATTTTTTGTGTAATTTTTAAATCAAATTTCCACCATACTTTTGATTTGTGTCATAAATATATGAATGTTTTTTTTCAAGTCACATTCGTTTGCTTACTTTAAAATGGAGTAAGGCATTTTTTCGTACTTAAGACTTGATCTCCAATGTCCTTGCCTAGTTTTATGTTGATTTTTGCAGAATTATATAATGTTTCTGTGAAGTACTTTATTTTATTAGTGTATTTTGTATTGAACTGAACTAATGTACATTTCAAAATAAATTTTCTAATGCATGAAGATTTTTTTTGCACTGAAAAGGAGACTGTCTCGTACAGAGTTGAAGCAGCTTTAACTCTTATTAATGAATACTTGATAAGTATTGAAGGTAGGGAACTGGCAGGATCTAGAATGAAGTGGGATGCAGGCTGAATTGAGAGAACAGAATAAATTTTGGAAATAAGATCCAATACAGAGTTGAAGCAGTTTATCCCTTACTAATGTGATGGATCTGTGGAAAGTATTGACAGTAAGGAACGTGAATGGTCTAGGTAGAAATTAGAAGATTTAGTCGTCAAGAAAGGACCGTAGCATCTCTGGACAACCACAATAACCAATATTATTTGATACCTCAAATAGAGACCTATTGCTAAAATGAAAATTGATTATAAATAATCCATACATTATATTGGAAGATATTTTGGATTTGTTTAGTTTTCTTTCATTAATCGGAAGCCTTTGCCGACTGGAAGCAACTTATGTAAAAAAACAAAAAAATATTGTTTTCCATTTTCTTTATAGAATAGAATCATCCAAAATAACCCTGCGTATGGGGATTTATTGGATGGTTCAAGTTTTGCACTGAAAATGCTAATACTAATATAGGATATTTTCGAACGGTTTTTTTATTTGATCAAAAAGTAATAAGTAGGGGTACAACGCCGTTTCTAGCGCACTAGTAAAAAATTGCCACTAGATGGCGCGGCAACGTTTCAAGTGCGTATCAAGCGTTTGTGCACCGCGCCACCAGCGCCACTTAGTGACGATTATATGAGCAATGCACATTTTAAATGTTTCCATGGCCCTTGTAGTTTAGGCAACATCCGTATTTTCAGTTTGTACAACCAATCCACCTTTTTGGACTCTTCACTTTTACTGGTTTACCCAAGACTGTAGTTTATAGCTTGTAGGGAATATCAATACATGTGGAATAGTTTCCTCAACCTATTTAATGTCCTGTCACGCATCGCCAAACGCGAAGCTTTGCCAAGAATTTGATATATAACTCTGCGTTCAAAAGGAACAAATGTTGCGAGTTCTTGTTGACAATATTCATATTGTATAGGAAGTAGCAGAATAGATTTATAATCGATCAATTTTTCATTATTTCTTTACAAGTTAATGAATAGATAAAACACTTCACCATACTTGTGGAGTTTTTTATTAATTTTTATCCATAGATCACATAAACTATACCTAATCTTATATTCCAATATATCTAACCTAATTTTTCATTAAATTACACTGAGAATATGTGCACTTATTTATAAGCAGAATAATAAACCAACTGAAGTGGTAACCCATAAAGAAAAATAAACCTTTTAATCAAGATTACTTGACATTATGTCGAAAAGTTATACATTAAAAATAATCAATCATTTATATCAACTGAAATTTGTTACATTAAAGTGAACTTTTAAAATATTACTCATCAGAGCCATATACGTTTTCATCAGAGTATGCTATATACAAGAAAAAGTCCTCTTCATGATACTCCTAAAAAACAAAAACATATATAAAAATGTACCACTAATAATAACGTAATAAGATATAAAAAGTAGGAAGGCTTCGAGTTAATAAAACAATCCTTTTTTTATTGTCAGAATATGAAATATTCATTAGTTTGGTAGTTTTTTCACGTATTTGCCAGATTTCTGGATAAACCCTCAGAAGCTCATTAGGATGTAAGAGTGGATTGCGAACCAATCTAGCTCTGTGGCAGACATTGGGTTTGAACCCATGTTCCCTGTGTTGGAACACCACGGCCGCTTTGCTTTGATATTATTTGAAATTACCAATAAATTAACACCATCCATTTTACAATTTTACAAAAAACTGTCCATGAAGAAAAATCCGACAACGTAGGAAAATATATAGAGGGTTCAGTTTGAAGAAAAAAAAACTTTTCGTCGTTTGTGTTTCTTGACACGATTTTTTTTAATTGAATTCAGAAAATTATCTTTTCTCTACCATATCCTTATTTAACATAATTTCAATAGCCCATTAAATTTTCCTGTAGTAATAGGAGGAAAAACGGACTAAATATCGAGATCTACTCTTTGAACTCCGCAGGCTTTACCCAAACCATTCTGTCAAGGTGGTGGTTCTGATAATAGGGGTCCTTGGCGGAATGATGGACACACTGCTCTCAAACTTGAAAATCATACCGGCTTGCCATGATGCGACAGAAAACTTGGCCGGAAGAATGCAGAAGGCCGTTATTCTTGGTTCACTCCGTCTTCTCAGGGCACATGACTCTCGGACCCAGTATTCACTCACTCCACGGACGTGGGGAGTGTTTACTGGGGTTAATGACACACCAGCGCGCCCTCCGGAAGTGTCGGGGCTTCGGAGACAGGGCCTGTCTGGTTAATTCCTAACTGATAAAAGAAAAGAAGGCCGTAATTCTTGGTTCGCTCCGCCTTCTCAGGGCACATGACTCTCGGACCCAGTAATCACTCACCCCATGGACGTGGGGAGTGTTTACTGGGGTTAATGACACACCAGCGCGCCCTCCGGAAGTGTCGGGGCTTCGGAGACAGGGCCTGTCTGGTTAATTCCTAACTGATAAAAAAAAAAGAAGGCCGTAATTCTTGGTTCGCTCCGCCTTCTCAGGGCACATGACTCTCGGACCCAGTAATCACTCACCCCATGGACGTGGGGAGTGTTTACTGGGGTTAATGACACACCAGCGCGCTCTCCGGAAGTGTCGGGGCTCCGGAGACAGGGCCTGTCTGGGTAATTCCTAACTGATAAAGTGTCTTTATTTAAGGCGGAGTTCAGTCATTGACTGCCCTTACACTCATAATAATAATTGTAATTATTTTAAAAGAAATTATAACTAAAACTAAGTTCAAAAAAGAACTTAGGAAATTTATAATCAACAGATAACTCTTCAAGTCCTTTATTATTTCAACTTTGACTGCTATTACAGTCTTTATTTATTTTTTTGGCTTTGTTATGACGTTACTTAGGTATTTACTTATACTTCACATATTATTCTTATCACTCTCTTCCTATGTATTGTTTAATTCTCCATCCATATATATATATATTGCTGCAATTCAATTCATGTAAAAAAAAATAATCCCTCTATAAAAAGAAATGTTTTTTGGGATCAATAAAATGAATAAATAATATACAGACCAAAAAATTTATTGAATTTGGATTCACTTTATAAATTGGAAATTTGTTTTTTAATTAATCTCAACAGAATTGAAAACAAATATACTAGTTTAAATGTTCATAATAATGGAACAAGAAATGTTCATGAACTGCAGAATAATAGAATTAGGACTGAAATTGAAAAAAAAAAAGTATTATGCATGATGGTATACTTACTTATTTATAATAAACCACCGAGCATATTGGATAATATTACATGTTTTTTCAAATTTCATGTACAAATTGAAACAATATTTTAAAAATGAATCTGATTTGGAAATTTATCATATAGTTACAATTTTTGTTTGTTCATCTATTTACGATTTTATTTTGATATTTCCCTAATATAAGCAGCATAATATGTGTCTTGAGAATAAGGTTATTATTATTTAATTCCGTTGGGAATTCCACAGTCAGATCCTATCTCCAGTGCCCCTGATTCATTCGGACATCGCTCTGGTGTCATTAACCCCAGGAAACACTCCCCACGTCCCTGGGTTTTTGTGAAGGGTAGAATTAAAAAAATGCTATACTATAACGAGAAGTGTTATGGCAATACCTAGAGAAATGTTTAATAGACACTGCGAGATTATCAGTGAATACAATAACTTGATGAAAGAATATGGTTATATACAAGTATTGATTGAAAGTTTGAGTGTTTTACAAATTTATCATTTGCAAATTGTCAAAATATGGTTACAAATCAACACTTGCTTTCTCATTATTTACCTGATATAAAGAGCCCATAGTTGCAGATGTTGGTGGAATTACATTATTCACAAAAAAGAATAATGCATCTTCAGGCCTCAAATGAATCCTTTTTCTGATCAAGAAATAAAACTGCCCAACTGTCAAATCAGATGGAACCAAATACTTTTTCTTGTCTACGTCGCCAATGCGTGCTTTGGGTGCTTTCTCAACAATGACCTGACAAGAGAAAATGTACAATGAATACTTAAATTGAGTTAGAAGAGAGAACTGAATAATAACCAATATGATTTGAAGGTCTTTTCGCATATGATATTTCGTCAGAATGTTGGTCAAACCAACACAATAATAACGATAATGACGTTAAAAATGACTGAAGTTGCGGGGGTGTTTCTATGAGAAGTCAAGACACACTTCTATTTTTTAGAACTGATTTTTTTTGCATTCTACTATAACTGTTCTGAAATGTCTGTTTGGATCGCTGCTAGAATGGCGTGCAGTATATACCGGGTTTCCCAAATTTTATGTGAAACAATGTCCTATATATCATCACATATTCAAATTCTATGCCATTTTATGTATAGTTTTTGAAATTCGGTTATGGCGTTGTCAAGTTTTTGCAGTTTTACAAGGTTTCAAACAATCTTGATAACTCATACACGAATTCTGTTTGAATGTTATGGAAATGAATAATCGTTGAAATTTTACAGTTAAGAGTTTAATATTTCCAAAATACTCTATGGTTCAGTTTAAAATACTACGCCAATTTGATAAATGACTCTTGGCATTTGAAAAAAATGCAATAAAAATACAGGATTGAGTTTCTGTCTATCATAGAATTTCATAATCGACATTTATGTCTGTGTCTCTCATGAATTCAACTGTAATGTCATCTCACTTATTTGATGAAAAGTAGAATTATATGGTACACAGAACCCCACATCAGGTCCTCATTTGAAAATACTTCCTATAAAATTTTTATTTGAATATATTTGGATACCCTACAAAAAGTTACTATGGCAAATTGCCAAAATTTTTACAAAATCTTCACAGAATAAAATGATACATGCAAAATAAATATTTCGAAATTTTACATTTTTCGTGCACAACTCCAGAACAACATACGCAAACAGGAATAAATTATTCGGTTGCATTTCGTTCTTGGACTCAATGCCTCTTAAAATGTTTATAAATATCTTTCATTTTAATAGATAGACTTTATTGAATTAAAAATAGGTGGAAAACTCAAGTCATAAATACTTACAATCAGAAATTGCATTCAAAAGTACAGTTTCTGAACTTGACTTACACTAGAATTAAATATTTAATAAAATATCAGTCAAAAGATTAAGAACTTCTAAATGGACACAAAACTACATAATATTACGAGATTGATAAAAATCCCCTAGCTACGCCGCTGGGTCGACTAGCAAGTGCATCGGCGATAATTATTTCCAAGAAGAGCTTTGGCTGGAATTCTGTCGTGAGTAATCTAGACCGGAGCGCGAAGCATCTGGTGCAAAGCTGGACTATATAAAGCGAGAGTTGAGGGAAGTTGAATTGATTAAGATGATTAAGAAGATCAAGAAGTTTATGAAGAAGTGATAAGCAGTTTTTGAAGAAGTAGTAAGTGTAATATTTAGTTAGTTGTATTGTTGTATAGATCTAAGTGTTTTATTAGTCAGTGGAGTAGTTGTATGTTTTTAGTGAAGTTAGAAAATAAACAGTTAGTAGTGTGCTCGGCATTAATATTTAGCACATTGTGAAATTCATCCAAAATCAATTTGCGGATTTGGAAAGAAGGCACCAGGAGGAAATACAAGAACGAGAAAAAGAAAAACATGAACGAGAAGAAGCACTCCAGTAAATTCTCGAAGAACAGAGAAAAGAGCGAGAAAATGAAAAACAAGAAGAGGAAATGAGACGGAGGTTAATAAGAAATTTGATATGGTGCGAGAGGAGATGAAAGGACTAGAAAATCAGATAGCACTTCTCAAGAAGCAAGATCGTCGAGACAGGGTTTCCACATCAGGAATTTCCGTAAAACCACCGACATTTGATGGACAGTCGTCTTGGTCAATGTATCGTCGACAATTTGAAGCTGCAGCAGTGGCTAATGGATAGGGCGAAGAAGAAAAAGCTACTTATAGTAGCTTTGAGAGGGCCAGCTTCAGGTATGTTGCAGACGATACCCATCGAACAGCAAAATAAATATAAAGACCTGATTACTGCATTAGAGTTGCGGTATGGCGATCAACATCGAGAACAACTGTATCGGGCTCAAATAAAAACGCGCAATCAAAAATCAAGTGAGAGTTTGCAAGAATTTGAAGCGGATGTGAGACGCCTAATTCAGCTGGTTTACCCAGAAGCACCGGGAGAATTCAAGGAACAGCTAGCGGTGCAGGTATTTATAGATGGACTGAGAGACACCGAAATCCAGAGGACTCTGCGATTGACACACTTTAAGAGGAGTAGCGATGCCTTGGTACGTTCTTTAGAAGTGGAGGCGGCCTTCAACACCTCGAGGCCGAAAGTACGAGCGGTATCGATAGAAGAACTCGAACAACGATCAAGCGCAGCTACTAGTTCATTCGAGAAGGTTCTGGAAGAGATTAAATCTTTGATAAGCGGAATGAGCACCCAGAAGAACAGGGTGTGCTATAGATGTGGGAAATTGGGCCATCTTATTAGAGACTGCAGGGTAAGAATGCCGCCACGTTCGCAATCACCTATGAGGACAAGATCTTCCAGCGAGTCCTCAAGTGGGCGGCAGGAAAACTAGAATTAGCCAGCATATCGGGGCGCATGATGGCTAGCAATAATGGAGCCCCCAAAGTCATCCCTATTAACAGGCTAAGAAGCACAACCGATAACCTTACCATTTCAGGAAAATTGAACGAAATAGACGTCATATGCACCATAGACACCGGTGCTGCAGTTTCGTTGGTACGCAGTGACATTCTTTGGCCAGAAAGCGTGAAACCTATCTCTTCAAACCTTGTGCTTCGAACAGTCACTGATGAAAACGCACCTATTCAAGGAGAAGCTGAGATTACACTGATTCTTGGGCGACTCACCATCACAAGTACAGGGTACGTCGCAGATATAGAAGATGAATTTATACTTGGGATGGACTTGATCAGTGACTACGGGTTTTCATTTGACAATGAAGAGAGGATCATGAAGTTTGGAGGAGAAGAATTTGTCTTCACAACTCCATCAGAGAAAACAATGTCTGTGAAACTGCGATTAGTGAAAACCGTGAAAATTCCGGGATTTTCGGAGAAAGTAGTTTATGCTGCATTAGATGGAGACCCTGGGTGCTGCGTTGGAATAGTACAGCCATGTGTAGAATCACCACGCGATTTGGTTCTTGCACGAGCCCTAGTACATACAAAACATGCTATTCCTGTGAGAGTTGCCAACATGTATCCCGAAGAAATAACAGCTAAAGAATGCGATATCATTGGAATCTGTGAACCTCTTTCATGGGTAGCAAACTATGATTCAAGTGACCACCAGGAAAGAAAGGAAGCCTCAAAGAGTGTTATGACAATTCTTGAAAAATCATTTGAACACTTGTTGACAGAAGAATTGAGAGATGCTAAAAATTTCGTCAGAAGTGAAAGCGACATCTTTGATTCAACAACAACAGGAAGAACTAACCTGGTCAAACACAGGATCGATACTGGCCAAGCCCATCCGATTCGGCAACCACCAAGAAGAGTTCCATTTGCCAAACAACAAGAGGTGGAAGAGCTTGTTGACAAGATGATGAAAGATGTTGTGATTGAAGAATCATCGAGCCCTTGGTCTGCACCTGTTGTGTTAGTTTCTAGGTAGGATGGATCCACGAGATTCTGTGTGGATTATAGGAAATTGAATGATGTTACGAAGAAGGATAGCTACCCTTTACCAAGGATTGACGACACATTAACAACTTTAGCAGGTTCACGTTGGTTCTCAAGAGCGGATATTGGCAAGTGGGCATACATGAAGACGATAAGGAGAAGACAGCATTTTCAAATGGAAGCGGACTTTATCAGTTTGCTGTTATGCCTTTTGGATTGTGCAATGCTCCAGCAACATTCGAAAGAGTTATGGAGCTGGTCCTGCGTGGGCTCACTTGGAAGACTTGCCTAGTATACCTCGACGACGCTGTAGTCATGGGAAAGACATTTGAAGAACATCTGCACAATTTGCTAGAAGTACTCCATCGATACAGGAATGCCAAACTTAAACTGAATCCTAAGAAATGCTCATTGTTCCAGAAAGAATGGATTTTCTGGGCCACACAGTGTCATCAGACGGCATCCGAACAGAAGAAAGGAAGATACAGACGATCCGAGACTGGCCGAGACCTAAAGACAAACATGAAGTGAGGAGCTTCCTAGGTCGGTTTGTAGAAGGATTTGCTGATATTGCGGCACCCCTACATAAGTTGACAGAAGACCGATTCAAATTCGTCTGGTCCAACGAAAGTGAATGGGCATTTGGAAAACTGAAAGTTGCTCTATGTTCCAGTCCGATTTTAAGTTTTCCACGTCAAAGAGGCCTGTTTGTTTTGGACACAGATGCCAGTAATAATGGGATTGGAGCTGTATTATCACAAGAGCAAGATGGCCAGGAAAAAGTAATTGAGTTTTACAGCAAGATACTGACCAAACCAGAAAGAAATTATTGCGTAACAAGGAAGGAACTACTGGCAATAATCAAGGCTGTAGACCACTTCCACGAATATCTATATGGAAGAGAGTTCCTCATTAGAACAACGCAGATGCCTTGTCCAGAAGACCTTGCTCGGATACCTGTGAGCATTGTGAGCGAATTGAACGTCGCGAAGGAATCAACCAAGTGAAATGGTTGACGACAATTGGACCACAACGAAAATGAGGCAGGACCAAGAAAGTGATCCAAACATTGCAGATTTCCTACGATGGAAGGAAAGCGGAACGGAAAGACCCACCTGGAAGGAAAGCGGAGCGGAAAGACCCACCTGGAAGGAAATCTCCTTACGATCACCAGGTTTCAAGGCATTGTGGGCACATTTGATTCCCTGATTGTTGAGAATGGTCTATTGAAGAGAGCTTGGGAATCGGCCGACGGCAGAAAAGTGATTTCTCAATTGGTTGTGCCTAGGTCGAGAATAAGTGATGTCTTGGAGGAGATTCATGGCAGCAAATCAGGTGGACATTTTGGAGCGAATAAGACTGGATAAAATACGGCAGAGATTTTATTGGGTCCAATGTCGTGAAGATGTAGAGAGATGGTGCCGAAGATGTCCGAAGTGTGAAGCAAACAAAGGTCCCAAGACAAAATCGAGAGGAGAGATGAAACAATACAATGTAGGCGCTCCCTTCGAACGAATCGCCATCGATGTAGCAGGACCGTTTCCGATGACGAATGATGGCAACAAATACATCCTCGTTGCCATGGATTACTTTAGCAAATGGGTTGAAGCTTATGCCTTGTCTAATCAAGAAGCATCCACAGTTGCAAGAGCTCTGGTGGATAACATGTTTTCAAGGTTTGGAGTCCCAATGGAGCTACATTCCGATCAAGGAAGAAATTTTGAATCAAATTTATTCAAGGAAGTTTGTGAATTGATGGGAATTAGCAAGACTAGAACAACGGCCCTCCACCCACAGTCTGATGGCATGGTTGAAAGGTTCAACAGTACTATGGAAGAACATCTTTCCAAAGTAGTAGAGGAGCACCAAAAGACCAGGGATCGACATCTTCCACTGTTCTTGATGGCTTACAGGGCCTCTGTGCACGATTCCGAAAAGCTCACTCCAGCTAGGGGATTTTTATCAATCTCGTAACATTATTGCCCTCTCAATTTTGATCGTCCCGATCAAACAATGTGTCGTTGTGTCCATTATAACGTTTGAGTCTCTATAGGTGAACGACCTTCATTTTCGCTCTCGGGCTGGGTTGAATCCTATAGACCACGTCGTTTATTATCTTTACTATCATATAGGGTCCTTCCCAAGATGGTGTTAATTTGGGAAAAAATCCTTTCTTACGACGAGGGTTGTACAGCCATACTCGATCTCCTTTAAATCCACCAGTATTGGCCTTAAGATCGTATCGAGCCTTCATTCTGTCACTGGTTATCTTCAATCTTTTTCTTGCAAAATCGTGGATCCCATTCAAACTATCTCGCAGTATAATAATAATATAATAATCCTGTATCTCTTTTTCTTCAGCACTTGGTGATCCGAACACCAAGTCACAGGGCAACCGAAGTTCTCTCCCGAAGATAATGCTGGCTGGAGTGAGCTTTGTGGAATCGTGCACAGAGGCCCTTTAAGCTATCAAGAATAGTGGAAGATATCGATCCCACTTCTGACACCACTGTTACGATTTTGCTAGATAATAAGCCGAGCACACTACTAAACTGTTTATTTCTAACTTCACTAAAAATACATACAACTACTTCACTGACTAATAAAACACTTAGATCTATAGAACTAGATAAATATTCCAAACATTTATATATTTCTTCAAAAAACTCCTCATCACTTCTTCATAAACTTGTTCGAGTGAAATGTCTCGCCCTTATATACTCAAGTAGTGTAGCTAGATCATTCGCGATAAATACTTCCGTTGTCCCGAATATTCAATACCAAAAATCTTCTGCAAATTTCCAGGAATCAATTATCGACGACACGCTTGCGAAATCGACTCAGCGGCGTAGCTAGGGGATTTTTATCAATCTCGTAACAATAAGAATAAAACTGGGCCCAGAACTGAACTCTGAGGAACCCCACAATTTATTTGTCCTACTGAGGAATTTACATTGGTCTTGACAATTTGTTCTCTACCTTGCAGATATGATTGTATCCATTTCTCAGAAACACCTCTAAGACCATAGTATTGTATCTTCTGCAGCAATATTCCGTGAACCACCCAATCAAAAGCTTTAGAAAGATCAAAGAAAAGCGCTGCCACGGCCTCGCTGCGGTTGATTTCGGTATATACGTTGAACAAAAAATCACTTGTATTTTTGTTAGTTTGGAATCCAAATTGAGTGTTGCTTAAAATTTTATGTTTAGTGAGGAAACTCAATATTTTCATTTTCACCAATTTTTCTATTAATTTCGCTATGGTAGATATTATACTATCAGGCGATAGTTAGAGGGTTCATCAGTATCACCTCATTTGTGCAGTGGAATTATAATGGATGTTTTGGGTTGAACAGGAAATATTCCTGTACGAAATGATTGATTTATTAATTGCACTGAAATTACCAGTGCTTCATCAGGTAGGTTTTCCATTATATAAATTGATATGTCGTCAATCACAGAAGTTTTTTATTTTTTATCGTTGAATTTCAATTCATAAAGGTCTATTATGATGTACAAATGTATGATTTATTCTATAGCGTTCCATATTCATAGTTGGATCTACTGCTGCTCTACAGTTCTCTCGGATTTTTTCAGCAACAGTACCAAAGTGATCATTCAATATGTTCGGGGAGAAAGGATTTTCATGTGTTCTGGTAATATAATTTTCAGTTTTAAATTTCATTAAGAGCCAAATCACCAATAGTTTTCCGCGATTTCCGCTCATGTTGACTTATCAATCAAAGAACAATAGTACTTTTTATACTTTTGTTTTGACTAAGTACACACGTATGTTTAGAGAAATTTCCGTATTTTGATTATCCTAAGAATAATGCCTGTATTTGGACGCAAATACCGCGTTCTTGCTTAAAACAATGAAAAATATGTTGACCTTTGCATAAGAATCTTTGTCAATGTTGAAGATAATGGGTAATAACGTTAATGATTTTATAACGTTTGGTCAAAAATACGGGATTTTTGCTCGATTGAAGTATTATTTATCTCATATTTCGATATTTTTAAATACGTGGGGGGTCTTGCTTAGGACGGCAGAATTACTCAACCCCATTTTGATGACTGCTCTTCTGTGTTCATCTGTTCAACTTGAATAATCATAATAAATGGTCTCAATTACAAAAACTATAAAATCGAGGGATGAGAATAATCATAATGTTAAATCGATATACACCTACTGCTACAATGTTGAGTTTCCTCCAATGGCTTTATGCAAGATAAAGACTCATATATCACTCAAGAGCTGGGCCGAGCACTATGCAAAGTGCTCGTAATTCTATTTCCACTGCAACAATTATGATGTATGATCACAAATAAATATTAAATTCTATTATATAACATTCATGAAATAAGATGAACATTGAAAATATTCTAAAATGGGGAGACACTGCCAAATGCTTTAATAGAAATCAGGTCATTGATTGTGAAATTTAAAGTTTAATGAAAAAATAAATTAAACCTGACCAGCTGTTATATACAGAATTCTCTATAATCAGTAATTTAGTTTTAAAGTGAGTAAGCTTTTTGTAGAAGAAGTAACAAGTTATTTAGAAAAATATCGATAACTTTTTAAAATAGTTAGAAATTACTTTTGAATTTCATACAATTAAGTTGGAATACATCTGTGGGTGAGTTCAAGAAGGGCCAATGTCAAATTTTGAGTGCTAAATAGGCCGAATTGTATATTTTTTACTTCTGGCTACAATTAAAGTTAATGTAAGTTCTTTACTGTTTAACAGAATCAATTCAGATTTATTAAGTAGGTGCAGTATATGATAATTAATTTAAAAACATTCTGCAACTGTTCATCAGCATAATGCAGAAGTAGCAAAATTGACATAGGCCCTTCTTGAACTCACCCACAGATATAAAATACTGATAAAAAAAACACAAAAATTTGCTTGTAAATAAAATACGGACGGAATTAATAACTTTACTGGAAGAGGAAATCAGATTCAAAACTAGAATTAAGTAAAAGATTTTAATATTTTTCAATATTATTAGTCTGCAGGACTGATTTTAGTCGCCAAGAACAAAATTCAGTTTACTTAACATTTGTTAAATCAAAAAGAACAGAACCTAGTGTAGAAGAGCGTTACTTATTATTTTGTCCTGTCGCCAGTACATATCAATAAATTTCAACATTACCATTAAGTTAATGAAGCTCTCTTTATGGAATAATAATGACGCATAATCGATGGTCTGGTTTAATTCTGATGATAAACTGCTTTATTCATGCAGAATGTGATCTCATTCAAAAAAAGGCTTTTATTTATGACTTGTTTGTCATTCTTTGACTTTTCCATTATAGTCTAACTAATCTCAATCTGTATCTTCATTTCATTTCATGAATCAGTTTCACACTGAAAGCGATTGAAAAGTTTAAGTTTGCTAGCTTTCAGTTAAAAAATTCCAGAGTCGGATAATTGAATGGCACCCTGACAATTTTTTTTTACTAAAATTAATAGGAAAATAACTAATTTTCAAAACTCAACATCTGGGAAAGTTATATCTACGAATGCCATGTATCTCACACTGCTAGAATATAGCTAAATTGAAGTTTCAGGTGTGGTCACAAAAAACAAAATACTCCATACCTACAAAACGAGTTGAAATTATTTTTATATTAAAAAAAAAATTAAACAAGAGAGAATTCTGTGCCATTTATAATTATTTGCTTTGGCAATAATAATAAAAAAAACAAAAATTGGCTACCTCTTGAATACTCAAACCATAAAACATTTCTAATAAAGAATATGATCAACAGTATCAAATTTCTACTGAGGTCATGATTTCATATTGTGATTTATTCCACAATTCAGATATTCATATATATTACTTCACAATCATTCATTGATGGCAGTATATACTTGTTAATTATTTTGTATCTGAAACCATGCTGCGAAATGGATATAAAATGGTGTTGTCATATACCACTCTACATTAGTTCTTCTTCCCACTTCTAGCTAAGAGGACGTTTGCATCTTCCTACGATTTACACATACAAATAAAATGAATATCTCAAAAGTAGATATACTTCAGGTGGAGTAGCTGTGGCAACAGTGAGACTGATCTCTACTGCTGAATTCATAGCATTAATTGGGCTTCATAGCATTAATTGAGCCATCTCTCAAACCGTAACATTAGGAAAGGAAACATTGTACAATAGTCTAGATAAATAGTGGATTATCTATCCATTGTGTATGTGTCATATTTTGGTCTCTTGTTCCAGCCTATTGTAAAACCTATAATCACAGATACAGATATCAATTTCGAATCTGTACATTCATTACAATATATTAAAAACTTTTTGCCACTTTTGAACACTTTGTTTCATATCTATTACCTTTATACATAAAATATTTCTCTTACTGAAGTAGGAAAGATGTGTAATAATCTACTCTTTAGAAATGAACAACTTTGTCAAGGAAATTGAAATGAAAGCTATGTTTCCAGGTCCATTAACAAACGCCCTTAATCGGACCCCATCTTTTCCTAATTGATATCAGGAATCAGGAGTCATGACTCGAGTCGACATAAAATCAAATGACCTTCATTCGCCATTTTTTATACAAAATGACGTACAGAAAACAAAACAAAATTTATTTACGTCATTCAACTGCAAAATTTTCAGGATTTAGAGAAAATAAAATTGGTTTTGGAAACAGTACATGAAAAATCTCTCAATTTTAACATATGGTATCTTTCAAAGTATACCAAAAACATTTTTCTTTGTCCTATGTTGACCATTTAGGTGTACTTACTGGCACTCTGTCAGGATATTTCCTTCTTATTTTCTCTCCTTCTAATTTCCTTTTTTCAAACGGATGTTCTTCTTTATATAAAAACTTCATCGTAATAATTATCACCAAAATTTAAAACTTACAATGAATGCACAAAAGTCTATTCTTTTGAAATAATATCTTACGAAGAAGAAACCAATGAAACCAAAACAATCGATCAATATAGAACATAGAACATAGAACATAGAACGATAGAACTAACATCATATCAGTGTCGCCAGCGTGTTGGTTGGTATCGACATGGTGTGTTCAACATTTTTTTGTATTTTTTTTGAACTGAATTAACTCACTGGCGGATCTGAGTTCTGAATATAAGTACTTAATATTGGTTCAACAACCAGTGTGGATATGCAACTAAACCTGGATTGATTTTTAATAGGAAGAAAAGACACGTTATGCATACCAAAATTATTCGTATTCGTATTTTTCGAATTAAATGTTTCCTCAAACACTCAAACATCCCAAGTCAACACGTTTTTGAATTTCATAAGAGTCATTCATCATCCAATACAACCATGAAACAGAAATATCTTTTATGCAGTGCGAATTTGTGAAAAGAACACAGGCGGCTAAATCAAAGGGCGGCCAAACAGATTGCGATAGAAGAAAAATAATTACTTTCGGGGACTGGGTGGACATCAATTATAGTTATTTGTTTTACTAGGCATAAAAGCACAAGATTTATTGCCGCGGCTGGTGTTTCTTAGTCGAGCGTAGCAAGGCTATGAAACCAGCCAAAGCATTAAATCTGCTTTTCTGCCGTGTGAAACATATAATTTTTTCTTCAAATTTGTTCCAATTCCACGCAAAATCGACTTTTTCATATTTAAATTGCGTTTCATTATCAATATCCAAATAACTAAATTATTTCATCAAAGGTAACTAGGCCCTGCGTTACTGTTCACCGCTGATGACGTTTGTTGAATTTGTTTGTTTACTGTTTACTTTGTCATTGTCAATTTTAATAACCAGTTTGATTTAAATTATTACTTGGAAGGTTGCCTAGCAACGAACTTTTTCTGCCTAGGCAGTAAAATTGGACTTTTTCTGCCTAGGCATTGAAAGTACTACTTCTAAGCCAAGTGTCATTAAAAGGCCGCTTTTAATGTTATTTGGAGAAAAAAGTCATTTTACCATTAGTGGTAAACCGTGAGCGGTGGCGGTGAGCGGTAATATTCAAAAACAAAGGAATTAAGTAGTTGTTTTTTATCGGAAACCGCACAAACAAAGAATAACTTTATTCCAGTTGGTTTTGAAGGAAAAGGGTCATTTCACATTAGGTCCCCAAACATATCAGTGAGATTTCAGTTCATATTCTTGAGGATTTCATTACTTTGGTTACAGCCCCGTAAATTAGGGGAGGTAATAGGGATAAACACGCCCCCCCATAATCCAAGAAAATTCAGTGTTTCAATCAAAATAAACATTTACCTATATATGTTAAATTAAATATATTTAGTTTCAGAATAATGCATCTGTTAATATCGTTAAATTATTTTTTAATTTTTCATATTAAATAATGAAACAATCTGAATTTGACATCCTTTTTTTCCCACCTTTATGATACCCCGCTGACAAATCTAACTATCAATTTAAAGGCGTTTGACTTGAACAATACAATTTTCGCCTGTGGCGCTTTTTTATTTTCTCTCACTTCCGCGCCACAAATTACCCCCCCCCATGGACCAAAGCTGTATACGCACCTGTTTGGTTAAAAAAAATTATCAATTCATGGCCCCCCTAAAGAACTCCCTAGATCCGCCAGTGAAACTAAAACGTAGCCTTTTTTTTCTATGTGTCATCGTGGCATCGATTGCTAAGATCATTAGCCACTGTGTGTTCTGCGGGTAGGCTGTGCTACTGACTCCATACGCCACCTTAGGAGCAGCACTGTTAATTTGAACGCAACAATGAATCGTGCAGGACTCACTCCAGGCAAGCCACGAGATTTTAACAATTTAATCGATGAAATTAAATTGAAAGAATCCCAGCTCGGACTGCGGTCGAACCCGGGACCTTCAGCCAAGAAGCCAGACAGCATATTATTATATTTTTTTCATTATTACCAGGGACCCGAATGAAATATCGGTTCCGGTTCGGATCCAAGGGAAATTGAAAATATCGGTTCAGATTCAGTTACGGTTCTCAGAATATTATTTCAGTTCGGTTCTGGCAATTTTTTTCGGTCCAAACGGTTCTTTTCGGTCTGTTTCCTATAAATGTATGGATTTCAGTAATATATATGCGGAAAATGGTATTTAACAGCTTTTTTTCTACTCCTATAACTATAATGGCATTTTTTTGAACTCATATAAAATTATTTTGTTTTTTTGTTGAAATAAAGTCTTTCCACAAAACAAACCTATTTATTACCATCATTACCTTCGCTATTACCAATCATAGCAAAATAACGAAAATGGCGAATAACGGAATTGGCGAATAACGGTGACGTTATTTTCAACGGAAGTGTTACATCATAGGGCTGAATGTTTCTCGTTAAATTCAATCTTTATTTTTTAAACAAGTGGAACGGGAAAAACTGCGCTCGTGATCATTGTGAGCGCTTGTAGAATCATTTTCATTGAATGTAATTTTTGAAGCAAATTAATGCCAAAATAATCCAGTCATGTGTGTTCCGTATTCCGTAATGTCAAAAGTTATGTACGGAAATAAATAAGTAACATTTGGATGAGATTTAGGTTTGGTAATTAATGTGGAGTTGAGAAAAATTTGTAATTTTTTCTGAAATTCTGCAATAATTAGTATTTTAAATTTTTTGACTAATAAATGATTTATTATATCAGGAATGAATTTAAAAACTACGTTTCGAACACAGTGTTTTCAACTATATGTTTATGTAACATCAAAATAATGTAACCAATAATATTCATTAGATAATACATATAATGTTGATTATATGTTGCCCAGATATGTCGTAGACAGAGTAGTTATGTTATTTGTTCGATGTTTTTGTCTAACCTTCTCAAAACATTACTGACATGTGTACAGGGAACCTTGGAATTAATATTATCTTAAAGGTTTCTTAAATGTAATTTTTGGGTAATGACCACGTCATTACGTCATTCATATATGACATGTAATAAAGTCACATTAAAGTTATGCAAACTATGATACATTTATGTAATGTTAAGTAATTAACATTACAATGTAATATTTAAAAAAGGCACAAAGGCATATGGACGCAACGTATCTGTAACATCATGCATATATCTGAATAACATCACCAAGTCATAATGTGATATAACAGTTATGTTTAAGTTATGTTTTTATGCTTACTGGGAAAGCTTGATGAAATACGGAGTTCATTGTTTTACAGTAATTTAGTTCTTGCACTATATAAATCCCCATTGTTCCTAGTAAGGAATAATGTTACATATTCACCAAAGTGGGTTGAACAAAAATTATGTATTATTTTATAATATATATATATATATATATATATATATATATATATATATATATATATATATATATATATATATATATATCATTGCAAAATAGAACAGCCTGTTTTTTTTATTAAAAACATCCTCTACTCAGGTAGATTGTTAGCACAAGAATTAGTATTATTGATTTTGGATCCATTTTTATATTCAGTGAGATTTATCGAAATGTCATACTATTTTTCATATTGGATGAACAAAATTTCAAGTACGAATCTGTTCAATACTATTTCGCAAGTCCTGCCCTCTTATAGGCACCTCCCAAAATGGCGTCTACATACTTTTCCACATCAAAGGCGGCAGGCGGCATGGCCGAGTGTCAGTGCAGATTGTTACCTATGCTGTGATTATACCTTCGACATTTGCATAGAATAGACCAGTTTAGTGTGACGTCACGCCGCTTGAGTGTCAGAAGCCATTATCCAAACAAACCGTATTTACCATTGAAAGAACGTGTGTGTGGTATATTTTTTGATTTTTTGTCCAAATTAGTGCAGATAAATAATCAAAAATATTGCATTCTTTACCATTTTCAACCTATAAATGAAAGTTATATTTAAATATATTGTTTAAATTTTACTATAGTTACTTTGTTACAGAGTAACAAATATTTACACATAAGATACTTACTGTTATTCGCTTTGAAACCCTTTACTAAATCAAATATCTACAAAAATCCAACAGCTTATATAGGAATCAAACACAAGACAAGTTTATTTGGATAATGCATATGAAATAACTCAACAAAATTGACAGGTCTGACGTCAGCAGTCCAAAGATTATATACTTACAAAGGATTGGCCATTTCCTATCTCCGTACGTTGGACAGATTTCAGCGCGACATTTGACGTTAGTGACAACACCTGGCCTGCATAAGAGCAGAAGTAGTCGTCTGTCGTGTATTTTTATACTTTTTGAGAGCGGTTTTTCTTCCTGTTGGTAAAATGTTTCCGTCTTTTTTTAGTGTTTGTTTTTGGTGAATGATTTGACTTTCCGATCAATGGCTTTCCAGTGCCGTAAATATCTTAGTTTGTCGTTGAAAATTGAATCAGCTGTTGGAGTGCGTTTTGAATCCAACTTCGTGAATGGAGACTTATTTATTTGACTATTTTTCTATTTATTGGAAATATTCGAGGTAAATAGCTCTCGAAAAATCTCAATGGTTGACAATTCCTCGGGCAGTGTAAAAATTGTGTTAATTCATATTTTTTTACAGATTATGCCTGGAATATGCTTCTTGTGAGAACAATCAAGAAACTCTCAAAAGAATGTGTTCCAATATAATATTTCATAGATTCCTGTAAGAAAGAGATTTTTTATGTCTTCCACCATTTGCAAAGAATTGATACAATGCTGCAACAAAACAGACAAGTTCAATGTTGGGACTTCTAAAATTTCTTCTGATCATTTCACATCAATAGGTGAGTTAATAACAACAAACTCCAATGGTACCTATCATTCAAATATTTTTTTCAGGCCTTCCATTAAATAAAATACTCAAGAAAACTACATTATCAAAAAATAATTTGGAAAGAATGGCAAAGCAATCCTTCTACTGTTGGAAACTTTTTTATTATCGTTGAAAACCCTGGAAGTTACTTTCCTTATTCCTCGCAAGTATTACATGAGATTGCGCCTTCTTTAGATTTGGCAGAAACAATTTGAAAATACTTATAATCAAGTGTGTGAGTGCAATGTCGATATATAAAAATAAATCCTACAAAAGTCGAAATATGGCAACATATAAGACATCTGCAGCAGCAAAATTGTTGGGAAAAGTTAAAACAAAAAATCAAAAAGTGTACTCGTGACATAGAATAATGGTTCACTGGACTCAAGAAGAGATATCGTTGGCATTCACTCTGAGGTATTACAGCAGAAAGTGATATGTGTTTCTCAGGAAGAACTTGAATTATCCCATACCATCAATTTTGAGTTTGAAGCGTTGGACATCCCTTAGATATTGGTCCTGGATATTTTTGATGTGATTCTAATACATCTAGTGTTATGTAGAATGTAGAACATTGTCAACCACCTTTAAACAAACGTCTAGTGTTACCTGGATTATTTAGAATAAATCACAACTATGGCATAGTCAATCATAAAAATCAAATAAAGTTTGGAATGACATGTATTTTTTTAAATAATTGATTTAATTCTCTCAGGCTAGGTATTTAAAATAACGACTGGAGTTGGTAGAAAATGGAAATAACGAGTTTGTTCTATTTACTACAATAATTCTTATATATGCTCATTCATATTAATTTCATGTGTGCACTCAACTGAATAATCAACATTTATTTAATTATAATAATAATAATATTAATAATACTCCCTCATAAAGACTTGTAGAGTGTACACAAAGGCATAGCCTGTGCGGGTAGAGGACGGCTATTATTATTATTTGCCGTAGAGCTCCTGGGCGACTTACTGATATTGTCGGTGGTGTATTCACTTTTCAGCTGTAGGAAAACCCGGAAAACCTACAGCACCACCCCAATTGGTCGGTGCGCACTTCTAGCTAGCACCAGACGTCGGGATTGGCATCTAGGCAACTCACAACACACTTGATTTACAACAAGGCATGTGGCCACCTAAAGGAGACCTGTGTACTTGAGAAAAAAGATTCCGTACCCGAGCCTCGACGGTCTGTCTGATGCGAACTAGAAGTTCCACTGCTAGAGACCTTAGCCACTGAGCCACTTCAAGTTTTTTTGCTTAAATTTGAAAGTTTCCACTTCCAAGTAAATTCATACCAACAATGTCTTTATGAATCACTTCCTCATAGGTATATTAACGAATGTCACCCCAATTTTTTAATCTCAAAAATTCCTATTTATTCAAAAAGGCCCATTTTTTATAACCATTTTTTACAAATATTTTCAGTAAATCAAAGTGCCTTATCACGAAATGACGTTCAAAACGCGCTTGGCATCAGTTCAATTTATGGGTTATTTACAGCAAACTAGGACATCCAGAGTTCTAAAAAATCATTGAAGCAAAAGAAAATTAACGCATCAACCAGAAACACCCAAAAAATTAACAGGTTTGTCTTATAAATACTGAGATAGAAGTTTTGAAAACCGAGAAAAATGCATGGGCTCTAATGGCAAACCGACATCAGTGCAGGCCAGGTGACGTCATTCATAGCTGGTGGTGAGCGAGGGGGAAGGCAAATAAAATCACCGAATTGGGCCATCCTTATAGTCTATAATCGTTGACACTGGTCAGCACTAAAATGGTGTATTCATCCAAAAGTAAATGTTGTTCAAATTGGTTTTTGTTGCAAGGCTCTTTTTTGGCATAAAATACCTTCCATAACTGACTGATTCCCAAAATCGATCTCTGCCAACGAAGATCTTGAAAAATTTCATCTAAATGTTACTTATTTTCGAAAAATATTTGAAAATTTGTTTATTTTAAAAAATGCGTTTTCTAAAGAAACTGAAAATCACTCAGTATATCTGATAGGTGTTAAAGGTTGCAAGACGAGCCTAATAAGTTGTTGATTTATTTTAAAATTATATATAAGATATTGTAAGATTTTTTCGTGTGTTACATACCTTTCGAATGTCGCTGTATATCCAGTATCTATGTCAAAATGTATGTCTACAGAAAAAAAGCATAGTGGCAATGCTCGAATGATTTTTATCTCTACAATGTCAGCTAACGACCTTTCCATCGCTACAATATCAGTTGACTGTTGTTTTAAATGTTTTCATACTCCTTATAATGTAAACAATCACCTCATAAAATTTCATGAGGCGTTCTATTACTTTTTTTTGGTGTCAAGTTTATGCCAGTAGCTGAGTTATGAACTCAGCTCAGACAATGACACTGGGTGTTGAAACAATTGTAAGCATTACTTTACAAGTATATATTAATTTTTGTTTAAATTGGAAGCTTTTATTTCTTCTGTATTTATCAGTCATGATGAATTTACACGTATTAGATACCACCACAATAGAACGTTTCACTGCAACTCACTCTCCCACAAAAAATAAGCAAGTTCTGTGGACCACTTTAAAAAACAGCTAATCGGAAAACTTTTTTTATTAATCTAATAGTATTGAGTTATCTGGTCATGTTATACAATCCTCAAATTATCAAATATTCAGCAAAATATAAAAAAATAAATTATTTCCTTCAATATTCAATTCCCAATCTTCTCAATTTCGTCCGAATCCTCCGCATTCAAATAATGAATTTTATTTCCAAAATGTTTTTCTATAGCTTTACATATCTCCATGGCCTGATCAGATTCAATGAGATTAATAGCAATACCTTTTTTGCCAAATCTTCCTGTACGCCCTATTCGATGTAGATAGGTTTCACAGTCTGGTTTTCCATTTACATCAACTGGAAGATCAAAGTTGACAACTATGGTAACTTGTTCTACATCAATACCTCTAGAAAGAACATTTGTAGTGATCAGAACTTTTTCTTGGCCTTGTCGAAACCTATCCAAGACATTAATGCGCTGTTCTACAGTCAAGTCACCTGATAAAACTGCCACAGCATGGCCATCTGAAGACATTTTTTCAGATAACCAAGCTGCTGTTTTTCTAGTGTGACAAAAAATAATGGCTTGGCCAACCCCAACTGTTCCATATATATTTGTAACTGCATTGTACTTTTCTTGTTGTGATCTACACCTCACATAGTACTGTGATATGTTCTCCAAGGTTTCTTCTTCTCGCTTCAACCTTATTGTGATTGGATTTTTGACAATATGCTCGGCAAAGTCCATAACCTCTTGATCATAGGTTGCTGAGAAGAACATCATCTGGCAAACAGAACTCAAATTTTTGTGTATTTTTATGCATTGGTCTTGATGTCCCTGGGTAGCAATCATAACATCAGCCTCGTCCAGAACAAAAACACTGATTTTTTTCAGATCAAACACTCGAAACTTCAGAGTCCAGTCAATGACTTTACCGGGGGTCCCAATTATAATATGTTCAGTCAATTTTGCATTCCTAGGCACTTCTTCCCCTCGAACGGCAAATTTCATTTCAATTTCTGGACAAAACTTTGCCATATGAGCTGCAACCTCCCCTGTTTGGATTGCCAATTCAAACGTTGGAGAAAGACATAGGACTTGTGGGTATTTTTTATTAACATCAACTCTACTTAGCATGGCTAGAACAAACGCTGCGGTTTTACCAGTTCCTGATTGAGCCTGAGCTATTAAATTTTGAGGAGGATCAGCAAGTAGAGTTGGTAGAGCAGTTTCTTGAATTTTTGAAGGAGCATTAAACCCCATTTCATACACTCCTTTGAGAAGGTTAGGGTTCAAATTGAGAGCCTCAAATGATTTAACCGAGTATAAAGGCGATTTTGGATCTTTTCTTTGAACTTCTATATCGTTTTTGCTCTCTATTAATCCCTTACGAATTACTTTTGCAAAAAGGCTGGCATCTGCAAGACTGAACTCTTCAGGAGCTTCATCCTCTTTAGTTGGTTCCCTCTCCTTAGGCTCATCGCTGCTTGTTATTTCAACTGCCTCTATCTACCAAAAGATATATTAATTTCAGTATAAAGTATCAATAAATATTTTACAAATTAACCTGAGTGACAATTTCTTTTTCTGTTTCTGATACGTATTTAGCCCAATCCACTTTTTGAGACATACTAATAAATAACTGTTTTGAGTCTTAACTCTTGAATAGACGATTTCAATTTTCAATATTTCGAAGTATTTTCACACAAAACGTTTTCTTTGAATTCAAAATTCAAATTTAAATAACCTACAAACGCTACAAGGCTACAACCCAAACCAAAACATTCTTTTTTCGTACAAAACAAAGATAAAGAAGAATATATGGAAATAATGTCACAAGTTAAAACGGTCACTGAGGTAGTGTCAATTCTTTCGTGACCTTGAATGACGGAACACAACCAAAGATTAGATGCAAATTTGTAAAATTTATTTCTACGAATTAACCACGTTTTCGGAGAAAACTCTTCAAAGGCAGAGCTTCTGCGAGCAAGGCAGATCCGGGACCTACAGCTTACGCACAGCAGGGACGTGCCAAGTACCGTCCTACGCCGTCGTGCGAAATTATTTTTGGCGCCTTTACCCTACCCGGTTTTTTCGTTGTTTTTCCGGGAAATCCATATGACACTGAAAACCCGATAATAAAAGTCCAATAAGTTCATGTTTTACATACGATTCAAGAAAACCCCCCGCATAACTAGGAGGAGGCGGGGCAGACACCACTGAGACTTAGCGCGTACGGCAGAGGCTAACCTACATAACAGCGTAGGGCCTGCCATTGAGCAGGTATGAGCAGGTTTGCCCAGCCCTCTGAAACACTCAGGCGGGCAGGAGCGAACTATCTCTGTAGAATGCAGTCAAACTCCCTCCTTTACCCCATACCCTGTCGCGAAGTGATAGTTTTACGGTGTTTTATTTATTTATCTGTTGTAATGTCGCTATACAATTTTATGAAAACGTAATCAATATATCCTTTTTGCCTTTTGCCTTGCCTTTACCCTATATGTAATAGGCCAAGTTCAATTTTGAAAATTATTACAAACTCTTTAGACATTTAAGGCAAACAATAATTACTTGATTTTTTTTTACAATGAAACAACAGAATGACATTAAAGTTTTTAAACATTCCAAATTTTTAAAAGTCAGTCCCTATACATTCAAAATATATTTAGATATGCAGTATTTTTAAATAGAAATAATAATGGAATTCAAAAATAGAAACTAATCATTTTCACACGAGGCGCGTTTCGCCAACGGAGGGCGCTTTAACCCAGCTAACAATTTTAGATCTCATGCATGTACCAAGTACGACAAAATCTGATTGCGCTCTTATTTAAACTTCCGTAGATGGACTAGAAAGATTTTCCATAGAGGTCAACAACCAATGTACCGGTTACATGCTGATGGGAGGTACCAAGAATATGCGTTCTATGCATACTTTTTAATTAAATGCTTTCTTTCATTAGTGAAACAAGTACATATTTTGTGTATCATCACCAAAAGAAGATTTCCAAAAGATACATGAAATAATGAGCACTTGTCTCACCAATGAAATATTCTGAAAAGTAAATAAAAAACGAATTTTGTTGGAATAAATATATAATCTAGCCATAAGAACGAACACAATAAAATGAAAAACGAATATTAAACATCCCACAAAAAAATAATTTATGAAAACTAACAATAATTCAGTCTTATTGGACCATAAATAACAAATTTTAACGGCTCAAAAATATTTCCATAAAAACAAAAAACACTCTATAACGACTTTAAAAAGGAGTTAATGAACACATATTCATTTATTTTACCTGTTCAACCTTTATTGCTTGGCATGGCGAAGCCTCGAACCTCCCTTTGTGTAATATGATGCTTCCTCATCACAACACCTGGAAGAAACAAGATTTAGTTTGTACTGGCAATAAAAGTGTACTGCAGAAATCAATTGAAGCGTGTGTACCCACCTTCCAACTCTGAGGTGACATCTTTGGTTTTCGCGTAGTCCCAACCAGGAACATGGGTAGGACAATTCCTTGGGCAGAAACTTTTTAAAAATCCTCGTTAGGTTTTTCCAAGTCTCTCCACCTATGAAGTATTTCATAAAAACGAAAAAATTTTTTAGTATAGGTATTAAGTTTCTTCAACAACAATGCAGTTACAGTATATAACTAATATCAAGGATCTGCGGTCGGAGGATTCAGCAGAATATGTTTAATACAGTATCCTTAAAAAGTCAGATCCAAAGTTTTACACCCCGTGACGTCCAGCAAGATGTTTAGGATTCCTTAAGATACATACTATATAGGTAGCATTAAGATTTAATTAGATCTCATTGCAGAAGCGAGATTTGATTTCAACAAAAATATTTGAAAATGCTACAGAATCGTGGTCTAGATACTTTTGAGTGTTACGAATTCCGTGGATAATTTTGTTCCTCAACTCAAATCTACTTTGAAATGTACATGTTGTGCTCACTATTCAGTCACCACAAAATATAGTTCCAATAATGATTTTCTAGTGTTTGATTTTTCAAAATATGGCATTGATGTAGAATGGGAGATTCATATGTTAATTCTATATAATACATAACTCAGTCACATTCAGAGCATTTCTTACAGAATAGCAGAATGCAATGATTTCAAACCTGAAGACACCCTCTTCAGTTGTCCCCTCTGTGGACAACAGTTCGTCACCCGAAAATAAATAAAATATTTATTGGAATTCCTATCTCCCTCTAATCTTGCTGAACAGCATCGAATAGTTATTTGACAAACACTACAAATCTTTCATAATTGATTATGAAATCTTATAAATGCAAATGAGATCTTTTTGCAATCAAAATAAAAGATTCAAAATCCAAAGATATCTTTCAAGTTAGTTGAATCAATATGGCGAAGGCAATGAAATGCATGGAATAATTTGATATTTATTCTGTTGTTCCGTGGTTTGCGCGTATTCGCAAAAAGTTAAAATATTTGAACTTTCTTGCGGCAAGTCTGGCAGCCATTTTATTCGCAGAAAAATCGCGAAATTTGCAAGGGTATGGTATCGCCTTAACACATTATGCATGTTTGGAATATCGGCCTCTCTGAAAAATAAAAACATACTTATCCACTAATTTTTCAATAAGAGAAGGAAAAATGATGAACAATTAACAGAAACCGATAATTAGACTCGCCTTTCTATAAAAAGTAAACATTACCTTAATCGCTAACAGCACATAAACAAGATTGATCACAGAACATATAATTATACATTGATTGGCAAAGCGAGGAGCTATCAAGTCGAATGTCAAAATGCCAAACAACAAATATTGAAATATATTTCCTTTTTATTCTCTCATAAGTAGCCATATAACAGCATATATCTTATCTCGTTTCCTGCTATCGGTTGCGAAGGATCGAACGAAGCCTAATTGGGACTTTTTCAATGTGAAGGTAAGGTTCAATGCAGATTTGAAAAGGAAGTTATTTTCTGTCGGTTCACATTTGGATTACCATTTCAATAACTCGCAATAAGGAACACAAAAAATATGGAATTTTCTATATCGTGGAGAGTATAATGTATCCGTATATGTTCATATCCTCTAGGTACATTGTTATCTGTAGAGCATAGATTTGAATTGATACATACACAGCATGTACTTAATGTTACGTCTCATGTACATTACAGCATGAAATTGTTAACACAAATGACCATGAGAAGATTGTATCATTTCTATCCAACTTTACATCCTAGCTACATGGCATAGATGTAAAATGTGTACATCTGTATTACGTACTCAAGGTTACATCTCGTATACATCGATATCATAATATTGTTAACAAGGGAGAAGTTTGTATCCAACTTTACATCCTAGGTACATCTCATAGATGTAAAATGTGTACATCTGTAGTACGTACTCAAGGTTACATATCGTATACATCGATATCACAACATTGTTCACAGGGATAACCAAGAAGCATTCTCGAGATAAACTCTGTCCTATGAAGATGTCTGGAAAAGCCTCACCAAGCAGTGTATAGCAGTATTTATGGGAAGGCCGTTACTACAGCCAAGACAGTATAGGCCCCCATGGATCCTTTTTGCCACCCTTGCTCTCCTCATCATACTTGGATTCCACCTCTCCCCTCCTCTGGAAGTCTATATAGGTATGTGTAATGTATATATATATAGGTGCTAGTCAAGGGAGCAAATTACCACTGTCCTTCTTCTTGAGTCATATTAGAGCTGATTCTCAGTCGGACAGTACGGCGGTCTTAGAGGTGATTGTTGTTTTTTGTTGTTGTAAAATTGTATCTATCTATCACCAACTACCGATGAACCCGCAGTATACGATCCGAAACCCGTTCTCGGCTCTCACTATTGGTTCTTCAGTTATGGCTACAACTACTTCCCATCTACCTCATCGTAAAAGTCCTGGTAGGGCTCTCTTATGAAGACGAGGTTTTCCAGTTCTCGCAGTTAATTCCTTCGATGTGAAAACCCTGGTAGGACTATTTCTCGATCGAGTGGTACGGTGGCTACGGGCGATCCATTCACTGATGACCATCAGTCCTGCAGCACCCAATTAATTACATGGTGAGCTAGAGCCCACGGGTCGCTACATCCGCCTTGGCTGCGGCGCCTCAGCCACCCTTTGGGTATACCTCACCAAATTAAGAGATGATATGGTGGACGTGGTAATCCCATAATACCGTAGGCACAAATTTTCTAGATCACCTGCCATTTTTTCGAACCCTTCAAATCAGATACTTATCTTGCAGCACTTGCTCTTTGGGCATTCGATACCTCATTATGACTCGTAAAATATTTCATATTTGAAGACATGTCGGATACTTGATCAGAACTACTCAAATAAATTCCCAAATGTGCATTGAAATCACCTATCAACACTCGTACTCCGATACATTTTATTTTGTTCTTACTACACTTACGACACCACTGACCACTGAATCGTGAGGGTTGCGTTCGATTATTAACTCCATCGAGTACAATTTACGGAATTCCGTTCGAAAATCGTGAAGTTGTGTATATTTTACTCCAAGACTGTCGTTCGAAAATACAAGCATTCGTCATCGAGTTAATACTCTCATAAATCGACAAAATAGATAGGTAAATTTTACCCCGATCTCACATTGAAGCAGATCTCACAAACTGTTAGAGTGAGGAAAGACCATATACGTGACATAGTTTATAATTTTCCTAAGAGGGTAGATTAATACAGGAACTTAAATGAGGTATACATGAATGATCAAGTTTTTTTTTAAGTGTTGGCTTTGAGTATGTATACTGTATATGAGGCCATAATTATGTTTTGATGAAAAATTTTGCAAATGGTCAAAAATGTGTGCCTCAATCTGAATTCAACTGTTAACATTTATTTGCAATGCTACCAGTCACCCAATCATGATAAATACTAACATTTGCTTTAGAACTGGCAAACAAAATTCTTGCATAGTTATCTGCTTTTGTCAATCAATGAATGTTTCTCCGGTTCTCCGTACGTCTCCAAGTCTAGTTCATACCCTCGCGAACTTCGCAATTTTTCTACGAATAAAATGGCTGCCGATTGGATGACTGGGAGCCATTTTATTCGCAGAAAAATTGCAAAATTCGCAAGGGTATGAACAAGCCTTCAATCCGGTACCACAGATGTTGTACGTGCCATTTTTCCATATTTAAAAGAAAATAACAAATAAAACAGTACCAAAATGTAAGAGTACCTCAACATAAACTATATTATTTCAACATTTCAAGCATTCAAGCAGTGAATGCCTGAATGGTAATCAACTCCGTTCGTCCGTTCGAATATTGCTTATTACTCCAGAGTAAATTTATGAAACCTTCCAAAACTTTACTCTTGGGAGTTAATATTCGAATGCACCCCAGACCACCTACACTAGAGTAGGTGATAGTGTTGCCAACCGTAGCGGAATTCCGCTACCGTAGCGGTTTATGCACCCTGTAGCGGCGTAGCGAAATTCGATGATAAAGTAGCGGAATATCCTGAAATGTTGAAGGAGTGAATGACAGATAATATTCTACTTCATAATTTGAATCTATTTACTTCAGTGTCGCTTATTTCAGTATGAGTTGTTATTAATAATGAGAGCAACGAACACAGAATTCGTAACCGAAACCATGTAGCTGAGGTAAAAAAACAAACCTGTTAAAGAAGAAGAGTTAAGGTTGAGAGTTCAAAATATCAATCAAAACAAATACCATTGTGTAATTGTTTGGTTTACCGGTGTGGAGTTATCTCATCTTATCAATCTTTCATGATTTTATAAAGCCCGTGGCTCACGGTCAAATAGTTTGATCAAACTGCTCCGAAGTGAAGTAATTTCAATCAGTTTATTTCACAAAGCTTGAAGCAAACCACTAGAAATGACGACACCGAAGGCAGTTGGACCAAACTATTTGACCGTGAGCCACGGTCTTTAGAATTTCAATTATTCAAAGGTCATTATTAAAAATAATGCTTTAAAAAAAACGCGGCATTTTTGAGATATGAGGACAATGCGCAGGCGCCGTTACGTCATAACGACCGTAGCGGCTTTGGCTGTAATGTAGCGGAATTTTTCGACTAGTGTAGCGTAGCGGCATTAGAAGTCTTGTCTATGAGCGGCATGCTTGGTCAACTTGTTGGCAACACTGTGATCCGTGATCCGTGATACCGTTCAAATTCAAAATTCAGGAAATTAACCTCAAACAAAACTAGTCTATTGTTGACATTGCTTACTGCTGATACTTGATACTTGAAATCTTGAAAAGTGATTGAAATGGTTCAAAAAGTTTTGTTTGTATGTCTAGGTAAAGTTTTCTTTTTTCTATTTAGTACTGGTATTCAAAGACAAAGTGTTCAGTGTTTTTAGTCTAGCGTTTTTTTTTATAATCTGCAGAATAATCTATCTGTAGTTGTGGACAAACATTGAAATTCGTTGGAAAATATTGAAAACTGCTTAGAAAATTTGTCAATGCCATTCCATATCCATTCTAGGGACCTAGTAATTTGTAAATATTTCTTTTGAACAAGACAGCGGAGAAGAGGGCCATATTATTTTATTCATTGGACATATCCTACCAGAAATCAGGTTCACTTTTGAAATTTGGCGAATAATTAGTAAATATGACCATACCATATCTCTGAAAAGAAGATTTCACTGCAATGATGGCAGACAAGGTGTAAAAATCTATTATCTATTTTGTTATTTATTTGCAGATTTAGCTCAAGAAAACTTCGAAGAATTCGACAAATTAATTAAAAAATATGAATAAAATTAAAGATAATAAAATCGATCACTGACTATTCAACACATTTCCTCAGTGATGATTATCCATAAATTTCACCCAAAGTTTTTTCAGTAGACCTCTGGTGAGTGCAATTATTTTAAATATCCGCAAAGTTTTCTTTTGTATTGATAAGCTATATCCATTTCATTCCTCAATATAATTTTCCTAACATAATGGCAATGAACATGATATGTTCACTTCATTAATGAAGAGCAAAATTTACTGATATATGAATGGTACCTTGATTGTCATCGAATAAAACTGTGCGACTATCATTTTTCAACTCTTTCAAAATATAGGTAATCCCAACTGCTTGTCTGTAGGCAGCAGATAAAGCCATATCTGGCTTATCCACTAAATGATTTACAGTGAGGACAATTTGCATATGTTACATCACCGAACATCAATATAAGTATTTGGTGAAGATGTTTACTTGTCTATAAGTTTTATTGTCATTGTCCCTTTTTACAAAAGAGATGCTGAACAAAATTGTGACAGAACATTAGCAGAGTAAGTTATATCTGGTCTAGTTGTTCCTATCAAACATTTCTGGTTGAGCTCTATTACTTAACCTGGCAGTAATGTCGATCTTGATAGATATGGCATTACAATCCAACATATTGTCTTTTTTGAGAATTTTGTGAATGTAATTTTGTTGAGATGTGACTGTTGAACCACTCAATATGAATAGACAAAAGATACTTCGATCATCCAAGTACAGTAAAATCAAAATTGTTTTGCAAAATAGTCTCTATAGCATCTGTCTTTTCCTTAGTCTTAGCAAGAACTAGAAATTGTCAACATATATGGCCACCATTTGTAATATTTTCCTCCTTCATTACTGTCTTTGTTTTCATCTTCAACTTTCAAATTTTCTTTTTTTTTCTGCGGTGTAATGAAGATGAGATCTTCCTCAGCACAGAATAACCACATTATTCGCCATCTCGTTGTTATTTTAAAAGTTTTTTATTTGTACCATTTTTAATAATTTGCAGTAAATACATTCATTTTGCGAAGTTTTACGATCATATCTATCTCTCATTATACAGGGTGTTATGTAAGTACGTGACCAAACTTGAAGGGGTGATTTTTTGAAAAGTTTATATAAACATAGGTCCTGTAATGATTCGTGATCAAGATACGCGGTGTCAAAATTTTCATTTTTTTTTTCCATACGGAATGTACCAGTCAGGCCCTGTCTCCGGAGCTCCGATACTACCGGAGGGCGCGCTGGTGTATCATCAACCCCCAGCAAACACTCCCCACGTCCGTGGGGTGAGTTATTACTGGGTCCGAGAATCATGTGCCCTGAGTAAACGGAGTGAACCAAGAATGACGGCCTTCTGCATTCGCCCGGCTAGGATTTCTGCCATGTCACGGCAAGCCGGTATGATTTTTAAGTTTGAGAGCAGTGTGTCCATCACTCCACCAAGGACCCCTATTATCAGAACCACCATCTTGACAGAATGGTTTGGGTAAAGCCTGCGGAGTTCAAAGAGAAGATCTCGATATTTAGTCCGTTTTTCCTCCTCTTTTCGGACGATGTTCGTTTCGCCAGGAGCTGAAAACTCAATGACGAAAATCGTCCTACTTTGATGGTCGAGGAGTACTACATCAGGCTTATTGGCTTGTATTTGCCTGAGGGTGGGGAATGAGTAGTTCCAATAGATTCGGCCCTTCTCATTCTCCACCACGGACTCAATATCCCCCGGAGCATAAGGCAACACCGGTGTCTCGTCTACACCGTACGAGTGTCGTAGATGGTAGTACAACACTCGTAGGGCCGCGTTATGTCTGTGGATATAGGCTGAGACCGCATAAGCTGGACAAGCTGACAGCAAATGCATTATGGTCTCAGCTGCCCCACGACACGCTCTGCATCTAGTGTCAGGGACATCTATACCCATCACGCGACTGCGGTAGACGAGAGTGTTGAAGTCACCATCCTGGCAGGCCATTATGAATCCCTCGGTCTCCGACTTCAGCCCACTTGACCTGAGAAACGAGAACGTCAGGTCTCTGGATAAGAAGACCCCATGCATCGGCTTATCCTTATGTAGCTGCAGGAGCCTCTCACACTCCGCAGCTTTTACGTGGGCTTTTTGCTGAACGGATTCCAACTCGGTGATAGAGTTTGGGTTTGTCCGTTCAGTGTCGAATACGAGACCGAGTTCATCGGCTGCACGGGTTGCTGCCTTGAAAAGAAATGCTCCAATCCCTGCTTTTTCATGATCACATACCAAGCAGAGAAGGGGATCTGAACTCCTGATGACTTTACAGGCTCCATCCAGTACCATTCTGTTATGTAGACACTCCAAACTCAAAAGTCCACGGTCTCCCCGTTGTCTGGGGAAGTATAACCGTGGAACAGACGATTTAGGATGCAAGCTTCTATGAAGATGCATCATTTTGCCAGTTTTTACGTCGAGTTGTCGCAGCTCTTCCTGAGTCCATTTCATTACTCCAAAGGAGTAAAGTAGAATTGGAACGGCAAGCATATTAGTTGCAGCAACTTTGTTCTTCCCCGACAGTTCTGAAGACCAGATCTGTCGGAGTTTGTGCTGATACTTGCCGCCGAGAGAGCTTTTGACAGTAGCTACCTCTTGGGTGTGGCGTTGTTCCACCCCTAGGTAGGTATACGTCTCTCCGGCATCCAGATGATGTAGGATGCTTCGGTCTACGAGCTGAACGTCCTCTCCGTATTCCTCGCATCGTCCTCTTTTGAGATGAACCGTGGCACATTTGTCTATCCCAAACTCCATTCCGATAGCATGCGTGTACTCTTGGACCACCCTTAAGGACTGGTGAAGGTCCTTTTCTCCGTAGGCATAAAGTTTAAGGTCATCCATGTAAAACAGATGGGTGACCTTATGCCTCCGGTTGCTTGGGGTGCCGTAGTTGTATCCGCGGGTTTTCCGTAGTGCAACAGACAATGGCAGTAGTGAGATGCAGAAGAGAAGAGGGCTTTTTTTTTTTTTTTTTTTTTTTTTTTTCAGTGGGGTGGAAATCCTCATGGACTCTGATCGCTCGGTGTCCATCGCGTATCAGTAGTGTCAGACTCTTACTGACTAAAACCACCCCAGGTGTGCTGCACTTGCCAAGCCGTTAGGCCATAAAGCTGCACCTACATCCCATTCCAACGTCAACGTCACGATATCCCTCGCTCCTCCGCCCCGCCACACCCCCCCACCACCGTTGGGTCGTGACCCACCGAATACCGGGCGGGCAATCAGCGGGGAAGATCCTTCCTTCTTTATTCCGCTCATCCTCCACATTCAAACAGCGCCCTCCCTGGTCGGCAGTCTTATTCTATCCGAGCGCCTGCTCTCCCGATTTACTTTCGTCGCTCGTTTATCCCGAAGCCAGGCCACTATTACCGTCGCATTGACACTATGTTGGTTCTCATACTTCTTCATCCTCGACCACAGCCCCCGCCCATTCATTCAATATCCTTACCCATTCATCCTTCACACCATTCGTATCCCTTAGCTGTAACGCTCCAATTCTATCCTCCTCTTCCTCGATCCTCCTTCTCCATTCTACCCTTTCTCTCCGCATGCAATCGTTCCTGATGTGCTCCGCCGTGTCAGTCCCGCCAGTTCCACACTGGCATGGGGTCTCTTGTGCAATTCCGAACCTTGCCAGGTAACCCCGAAAGTTCCCATGCCCTGTGACCAGTTGCACTGCCTTCCTTGCTAATGGTATACACCCCATCCCTACCCTGTTGCACATACCATGTACGCTTCTGCCGGTCCTGCCGCTGTCCCATTCACCCTGCCATTTTTCCATCACCATTCTCCTAATCCTTTCCCTCTCCTCCATTCTGCTATGTCCCAAGTCTATTTGCCATGTGATCTCTTGCAGTTCCGCACCTCTTCTACTCTCTTCATCTGCTCTTCTGTTACCCTCATTCTCCCTAACATGCCCTTTCCTCCACTCAATTTCCGTCACCAATCCCGCTACCCTTCTGTTTTCAAGCATTCTCCTAATACGAGCTGCCCTTTTGCTCTTCGATCTCGCATTCCTAATGGTCTCCACTGCTCCAGGCGAGTCACTTATTATTCTTATGTCCATCTCTCCACCCATCAGTACCCCTTTACCTATAGCCACCATTTCGGCTTCCTGTACGCTTCCCAGCTCACTGATTCTTTCCCGACCCATTCTCCACTCGCTCCCCTCCTTATGCGCCCATCCTATACCCACTCGTCCATCCTCTCTCTTAACCGCGTCCACAAATACCTCTTTTAGCCCTTCTCGGTTCTCCAGAATTGTTCCGATCATCCATGGGTATATTCTGTCGCACCCGTTTATCCGTCCTCTTACTTTTTCTTTTCCGTGCGCCTTCCATTCTTCATACCTCGTTGCTGCCTCTATGTATAGAGGCGCCATCCCAGTCAGCACGCATAACGCGGCTGACGGCGCCGTTCTATATGCCCCGCTGGCCGATAGCGTAAACGGTCTCTGTATCGCCCCCAATTGTCTGATCACCCTAGAGTCCTTCGCTCTTGCTCCCCACACTTGGACGCCATACATCACCGCCGGCTTAACCACTCTTTCGAAAATCAGTCTGACACATCCTCTCCTTAGCCTTACGTCACGGCCCGTCCATCTTCTTAGTTTTCCTGCAACTATAGCCGTTCTCCTTCTTACCTCCTTAAGATGATCAATGTACAGTAGGCCCTTGTCTACTATCATGCCCAAGTATGTGATGTTACCGCCGCACTCAATCCGTTGCTCTCTCACCCTAACCACCGGTTCCTTGTCCAGTTTCCTGGCCGGGACAAACATGCATTCGGTCTTGTTTTCGTTATACCTCAGCCACATTTCATCCTCCCATTCTTGACATTCTTTCCACACCTCCTTCCACATCCTTTCTATTTTCTTTACCGACGGGCCAACCACCACTATCAGTTGGTCGTCGGCGTAGGCCTGGGCCCACACCTTCGTCCCACTACTTACTCTGTGCGCTACTAGCACCCCTTCATTTATCCTGTCATATTCCTTTTCGTTTACTGCCCTCATCCTCTCGAACCACGCTTCCATGACAATAAGCCATAGCGTGGGTCCCAGGCTGGATCCCTGCGGGCACCCCCTGTCCACGATTGCTTCCACGCCTCCACTCTTGACTCTTCTTTCGCCTACAAATTCCATGCACAACTTGCCAATGTTCTCCGGTAGCCCCATCTTCCTCATATTCCATCCTATCGCAGGTCCCCATGCCGTGTTGAAAGCGTTCGACAAATCCAGCGCCATCACCATGCTATGCATACCCTCGTTCTTACTTCTCTTTATTCTCTCCACCATATTCTCAACAGCAGTCGATGTGTCCAATCCCGCCCTGAAGCCAAATTGGCAGGGCGAGAACTTCTGTCCTCTTTCACACCACACCTGTACTCTTCCGCTGAGAAGCCGGTCGAAAGTTCGCCCTAACGCGGTCAGCAAGCTGATCGGCCTTAGGCTACTATCCTTCTTAGGAATCCACACAACCTTCATCACCTTCCATACTGCAGGGAAATACCTCAGCCTAAGGCATGCGTTGAGTATATCCGTAAGATCTTCGCTTATTAGGTTCGCCACGTGTTTCATCACCTCATTAGGTATGCCGTCTGTTCCCGTCGCTTTGTTGTCTTTTAATCCTTCCATTACCTCTTGTACCTCCCTCACCGTGAAGTTGGGCTGCTCCGGTCCCCATCCTTCATCTCCGTCCTCCCTAATGCAGCGTCTACCCATGGTGTCTTTTCCCCTGTCATCGTTCGGGAAGTACTTGTCCAGCAGGTATCTGCTGGTTTCGTGCTTCCCCTCGGTGTATGTGCCATCCTCCCTCTTAGCCGTGCCCGGTATTTCCTCTGCCCTTTCTTTCCTCAGGAGCCCAAACACTCTGTTCCACGGTTTCTCCGATTGCAACCTCTCGACCCTTTCTTTCAGCCACTCGATTCTTGCCCTTGCAATCCCCCTCTTGTACTCATTCCTCTCTCTCCTAAATATACCCTGTTTTCTGATTCTTTCATCCTCTATTCTTTCTTCCTGGTACTCCCTCCTGAGTTTCCTCACTCTTCTTCTCATCCTACCCAACTCATCATTCCACCATTCTCTCTCCTCTTGCTCCTCTTTTGTACTCCTGGGTATTGCCTTGCGACACGCCCGAACAATCAAGGACTGGAGTTTCCCCGCTTCTGCTTCTACCTCCTCACTGCTATCTATTTTCCCCATATCATATGTCGAGAGTATCTCCTCCACCACGGCCCAATTTGTCCTTCCCACATTCAAAAATGTCCTTTTTCGCGTTGTCGGCTCTCCGGCTATTAGAAAACGTAGAGAAGAGGGCTGAGGGAGTCTCCCTGAAACACGCCCCTTCTAAAGATAACCTGCTCTGTTTGAACTCAGACTTGACCAGATGTTATGGTAAATCGAGTCCTCCAGAGCGGCATCAGCAGTTCAATGCATCTCACTATTTGATCGGGTACCGCAAGGCATCTGAGCAAATGCATGATGAGTTCATGCGATGTTGTATCAAATGCCTTGCGATAATCGATCCAGGCCATTGAAAGGTTACGCTTATACTGCACGGAGTCCTGCGGGATGCATCTGTCGATCAGCAGGTTCTCCTTGCAGCCAGCGACCCCCTTTTTTGACCCTCTTTGCTCATATATCCGTTCATACATCGGCTCAACTGCGGAGAGTATTCGCATGTAAAAGATGCGTGTAAACATCTTATAACATGCGTTCAAGTTATCGGTCTGTAGTTCTTCGGATCAGACAAATCTCCGTTTTTGGGGATTAGTACGGTTCGCCCCTCGACAAACCAATCCGGAATCTGCTGCTCCCCATCTAGCCATGAATTGAAAACTCTTGCTAGATGGTGGTGGGTACTTGGAAATTTTTTCCACCAATAGATATTCAGGCCATCAGGACCTGGAGCAGCAAAATTCTTCGAGCCTTTGAGGGCCCGTCGAACTTCTTCCGGGGTTATCGGATTGCGCAGTTCATTGAGATCAGGCTGACGTAGCCTCCTGCAGAAAGCTTCGAACTGCGCTAGGGCTGGAGTATCTACGTTGAGTGGTTGCGGAAATTCGTAAATACCCTTCCAGAAGATTTCTACCCGATCAGCCGCCGGCGGGTTTTCCACAACACGTGGAGGCTCTTGGAATAGGCGAGAAGGTTTATCGCGGAACTTCAAGTTTTCCGCGATGCTTCTCGCCCGCCTCACTAGTGACTTTTTTGCAGCCGCCAGCATTCGTATCCTATCAAGACATTGCTGTTTGTTGGTTAACAGCACGCCTTGATTTAGTGTGTGGTGAGCTCTTCTTAAATTTGCGGCATTCGCCGCACTGCGGGCGTGAAGGGCCTATTGGCCGCCACGTAGTCCGCCACACACTGGATACGAGACGCGTGTTGTCTCGCTGACCTGATCTTAGCTTCCATCTTGTGAATGCGTCGCTCATGCCTCCCAATCAGAGGGTTGGTATCCCTCCTCTCCGTTTGGGACAGGGCCTGAGCGGCGTCATACACGGCAGAGTTGATCTGCCAGATGTCAGCCTCTTCTGAAAGGACATCGTGAATCTCCGCATCCACCTGAGCCAGTTGTTGTGGCTTGAGGGGCTTGGTGTTATGCAGCGCCCTGCGGGTTCTGATGCCTTCCGTTGGTGGTATGATGCGGGCCTCCTCTACAGCCAGATCGACGCGCGGCATATCTGCCACTTCTGTCACTGCGTTACCCGGCTGAGGAGTGGCTCTAACATAGCCTCGAACCCGAAGGTGGGATACATAATCCCTTAGGTTTTGTGCGGAAAAGGCAGCAAGCTCTGGGTGTATTTCACACCACAAAGCATGCATTCTCGCCATGTATCCTCTTCGGGCGGGCTCACTGCTCTCATAGCAATGCAGAAGACTGTTCATCAGTCCACTCAAAGCGCCCGTTTTCATTGCGGTCGTTATATAGTGGCAATTTATCGTTTTGGGCCCCACCACCTTGCCTATGAACCCTTATCCGAGGGGGTCGGTTGTGGGGGCCTCTTGTCCATCGTGAACCGAGTAGTGGGGTATACCGGGGGGTTAACCCAGTATACCCACGGCCGACATCAGAAGGAATGAGCATTCCCTCCAGGGTGCGCCATGGCTTGGATGATGGTTGACCTTCCCTGCTTATTATTATTATCATTATTATTATTATCATTACTGCATTAATTTTGATAAAAATTCTAAGACTGGTTTGGACTATTTATATGAAAAAAAGTGACAGTAACATCCCAGTTTTTGATGGTTTGTAGTTGAAATGTTTTATTGTGTTGTCCCAGAGACTTGCAATAAAGTGAATTTTAATGTATATAAAGTTAGCAAAGCCACTTGCCGGAAAATCGATGAAACCAATTCCAATAATTGTCGAATAATTGGCGAGAATTTGTCGTGAACGAAAATAATTTGTCGTGAACGAAAATAATTTGTCGCGCTTATAGTTTTTTTTATATGGGGTGGCTATGCTAACTTTATATTAAGTTAGCACTGCCACTAATATAAATTGACGAATAAACATAAAATTTTATCACTGTGGTAACCAACAATTGTCGAGTAATTGTCGAAGTCTATTTGAAGTAGAAAAAATGAGAAAAAAACTTTTCTTTACAGCTTATACTCATTTGTATGTTATATTGGAATTCTTGATATTCGGAGAAAATTTTGAGTAAGTGGCAACACCGCATACCGATAAAGATAATTTGAGCTTTTTTCAGGTACTTTTTCCGCTTCAGGAAATTTCAACGTTCCAGGACAAATAACATTTGATCATTCGACAATTGATGAGTTCGTTTTCAGGAGCAGAAAAACTAGTCCAACCAAATTATGCGTGTGTATTACTAAGAAAAGGGAATTTCTCCATTATTTAGCGTTTTAAAGTAATTTTCCGGCTTTTCAAGAATGAAAATTTTCACGACAGATATGTTTTCGATGTTCGACAATTGTTCCTTAAATTTCCGCTCAAAAAATTATATGTAATCATCAAACAGTGCGTAGTATCGAGAGACTGGAAATAATTGAATTTTACCAATAACAGGTACTTTTTCCGCTTCAGGAAATTTCAACGTTCCACGACAAATTACATTTGATCATTCGACAATTGATGAGTTAGTTTATAGGAGCTGAAAAAATAATCCAACCAAATTACGTGTGTGTATTACTGAGGAAAGGAAATTTCTCCATTATTTAGTGTTTTAAAGTAACTTTTCGGCTTTTCAAGAACGAAAATTTTCACGACAAATATGCTTTCGACATTCGACAATTGTTCCTCAAATTTCCGCCCAATAAAATTATATTTAATCATCATACAGTGCGTTGGTAATACCGAGAGACTGGAAAAAATTGAATTTTACCAATTACAGGTAGTTTTTCTGCTTCCGGAAATTTCAACGTTCCACGACAAATTTGATTTAGTTATTCGATAATTGATGTGGTTAGTTTTTAGGAACAGAAAATATAATCCAACCCAATTATGTGTGTATTACTAAGAAAAGGGAATTTCTCAATTATTTAGCGTTTTAAAGTAATTTTCCGACTTTTCAAGAATGAAAATTTCCACGACAAATATGTTTTCATCGTTCCATAATTGTTCCATAAATTTCCGCACAAAAAAATTATATTTAATCATCAATCAGTGCGTTGGTAATACCGAGAGACTGGAAAAATTTTAATTTTAATAATTACAGGTAGTTTTTCTGATTCCGGAAATTTCAACGTTCCACGACAAATTTGATTTGATCATTCGACAATTGATGAGTTGATTTTCAATCACAGAAAAAATAATCCAACCAAATTATGTGTGTGTATTATTAAGAAAAGGGAATTTCTCCATTATTTATCGTTTTAAAGTAATTTTCCGGCTTTTCAAGAATGAAAATTTTCACGACATATGTTTTCATCGTTCGACAATTGTTCCTTAAATTTCCGCTCAAAAAAATTATATATAATCATCAAACAGTGCGTAGGTAATATCGAGAGACTGGAAATAATAGAATTTTACCAATAACAGGTACTTTTTCCGCTTCAGGAAATTTCAACGTTCCACGACAAATTAGATTTGATCATTCGACAATTGATGAGCTAGTTTTCAGGAGCAGAAAAAATAATCCAACCAAATTATGTGTGTGTATTACTAAGAAAATGGAATTTCTACATTATTTAGCGTTTTAAAGTAATTTTCCGGCTGTTCAAGAATGAAAATTTCCACGACAAATGTGTTTGTTATCTGCCACTTCTGCCACTGCGTTAACCGGCTGAGGAGGGGCTCTAACATAGCCTGGAACCCGAAGGTGGGATACATAATCCCTTAGGTTCTGTGCGGAAAAGGCAGCATGCTCTGGGTGGGTTTCACACCACAGAGCATGCATTCTCGCCATGTATCCTCTTCGGGCGGGCTCACTGCTCTCGTAGCAATGCAGAAAACTGTCCCTTAGTTCATCCGTCCACTCAAAGCGTTCGTTTTCATTGCGGTCGTCATCGTTTGGCAGATCATCTTTTTGGGCCCCACCACGTTGCCTATGACCCCTAATCCGGAGGGGTCGGTTGTGGGGGCCTCTTCCTCGTGCATAAAGAACCGAGTAGTAGGGTATACCGGGGGGTTAGCCTAGTATACCCACGGCCGACATCAGAAGGAATGAGCATTCCCTCCAGGGTGCGCCATGGCTGCCGGTCCGGTTTTGAACCGGTTGCTCAGGAAAGTGGTGTCGCAACTCACCAAGGCCTTGGATGGTGGTGGGCCCTCCCTGCTTATTATTATTATTATTTTTTCCATTAGGAATGTACCAGTCAGGCCCTGTCCCCGGAGCTTCGATACTACCGGAGGGCGCGCTGGTGTATCATTAACCCTAGCAAACACTCCCTACGGCCGTGGGGTGAGTGATTACTGGGTCCGAGAATCATGTGCCCTGAGTAAACGGAGTGAACCAAGAATAGCGGCCCTCTGCATTCTTCCGGCTAGGTTTTCTGCCGAATCACGGCATGCCGGTATGATTTTTAGATTCGAGAGCAGCGTGTCCATCGTTCCACCAAGGACCCCTATTATCAGAACCACCATCTTGACAGAATGGTTTGGATAAAGCCTGCTCCTCCTCTTTCACTCAATATCCCCCGGTGTCTCGTCTACACCTTACAAGTGTCGTAGGTGGTAGTACAACACTCGTAGGACCGCGTTATGCCTGTGAATATAGGCTGAGACCGCATAAGCTAGGACGGCAGCCAAGGCGGGAGCTCGTCTCAAACTAGCGGCAATTCGCCGCACTGCGGGCGTGAAGGGCCTATTGGCCGCCACGTAGTCCGCCACACACTGGATACGAGACGCGTGTTGTCTCGCCGACTTGATCTTAGCTTCCATCTTGTGAATGCGTCGCTCATGCCTTCCAATCAGAGGGGTGGTATCCCTCCTCTCTGCTTGGGACAGGGCCTGAGCGGCGTCATACACGGCTGAGTTGATCTGCCAGATGTCAGCCTCTTCTGAGAGGATATCGTGAATATCCGCATCCACCCGTGCCAGTTGTTGTGGCTTCAGGGGATTCGTGTTATGAAGCGCCCTGCGGGTTCTGATGCCTTCCGTTGGTGGTATGATGCTCCTCTACAGCCAGGTCGACACGTGGCATTTCTGCCACTGCGTTAACCGGCTGAGGAGGAGCTCTGACATAGCCTCGTGCCCGAAGATGAGATACATAATCCCTCAGATTTTGGGCGGAAAAAGCGGCATGCTCTGGGTGTATCTCACACCACAGAGCATGCATTCTTGCCATGTATCCTCTTCGGGCGGGCTCACTGCTCTCATAACAATGCAGAAGACCGTCCCTTAGTTCATCCGTCCACTCAAAGCGTCTGTGTTCATTGCGGTCGTCGTCATGTAGCAATCCATCGTTTTGGGCCCCACCACCTTGCCTATGACCCCTCATCCGAAGGGGTCGGTTGTGGGGGCCTCTTCCTCGTTCATTTGGAACCGAGTTGTAGGGTATACCGAAGGGTTAGCCTAGTATACCCACGGCCGACATCAGAAGGAATGAGCATTCCCTCCAGGGTGCGCCTCGGCTACCGGTCCGGATTTGCATCAGTTGCTCAGGAAAGTGGTGTCGCAACTCACCAAGGCCTTGGATGGTGGTTGGCCTCTCTGCTTATTATTATTATCATTTTTTCAATCCGTTAGGAATTACCCAGTCAGGCCCTGTCTCCGGAGCCCCGACACTTCCGGAGGGCGCGCTGATGTGACATTAACCCCAGTAAACACTCCCCACGTCCATGGGGTGAGCCAGGAGCTGAAAACTCAATGATGAAAATCGTCCTACTTTGGTGGTTGTGAAGGACTATATCAGGCTTATTGGCTTGTATTTGCCTGAGGGTGGGGAATGAGTAGTTCCAATAGATTCGGCACTTCTCATTCTCCACAACGGACTCAATATCCCCCGGAGCATAAGGCAACACCGGTGTCTCGTCTACACCGTTCAAGTGTCGTAGATGGTAGTACAACACTCGTAGGGCCGCGTTATGCCTGTGGATATAGGCTGAGACCGCATAAGCTGGACCGGCAGCCAAGGCCGTCGGCCGTGGGTATACTAGGCTAACCCCCCGGTATACCCTAATACTCTGTTCCAAATGAACGAGGAAGAGGTCCCCACAAACGACCCCTTCGGATGAGGGGTCATAGGCAAGGTGGTGGGGCCCAAAACGATGGATTGCCACATGACGACGACCGCAATGACAACGGACGCTTTGAGTGGACGGATGAATTATTATTTTTATTATTATTATTATTATCATACATACTAAAGTGGTGAAAAGTACATTTTTCCAAATGGAACGCCCTGTATATTATCAAATATCCTGAAAGACAATTGAATTTTCTTTCAAATGATGTTCCTATACCTAGAGAGTCATGTTTCCGAAATAAAAGCAAGTTTTCTATAAAGATTGGATTATTTTGCCACATTTCGTATTGAATAAATATGAAATGTCATGGAACATGTCATTACGATAATTCGAAAATTAGTACATTAATAATAAAACGTTTGCGCGTTCACTAACGTAAATTTTATTCACGGCACACTACTATCATTTTCAATTTCCAGTATAGGTGATATTGCCCCTTTGAAATAATCTGTAGTATGCTGTGACCAGAAAAGAGCAAAACAATCTGTTGGTTTGATAAACAGTGAATTTGATTGTGATTCTTTCAGAGTAAAAAAATGGATTATAAATTATTATGCATATTCAACGGGAATGTTGAAGCGCCAAGAAATCAAATCAAGCATTTCCTTTCCATGCCCATCCTCATGTATCATTAAGAAGAGCTACTGTGGATTTAGGTATGACTCGCACTTCGATATGGAGAATTCTAAAGAAACAAAAAATGCATGATTATAAATTCATAAGTGCTCATGCTCTACATAGAGGTGATCCTCCAAAACGTGTTGATTTCTGTGAATGGATTTCAACATGGACTTATGAAAACCCAAATTTCCTTCAGAAAATTATATGGACAGATGAATCTAAACTTTCAAGAGAGGGAATATTCAATCGCAAAAACAATAATTTTTGGGCTACAGAAAATCCTCATTTTATAAAAGAAAATTTCAGTTTAAATGTATTTTGTTTGCTGATGAACAATAAATTATCGTATAGTATTTATGAAAAAAACTTGAATTCAAGAAAATATTTAAATATATTGAGAACAATAGTTAGTGACTTTTTGGACAATTTACCGCTTTATGAATATCGAAGTTGTTGGTATCAGTTGGACGGTGCCCCCCCTCACTTTACACAAGAAGTGAGCAGAGAACTGACTACAACCTTTGAAGATTGGTGGATAAGACGCTTGGGTCCACAGCCTTGGCCACCGCGATCCCCGGATCTAACTTTTCTAGATATTTACTTATGGGGAAGAATCAAAGAGATTGTATATGAAACACCAGTGAATTCGAGAGACGAATTGAAACAGAGGATAATTCGTGCTTTCGAGGAAATTTAACCAGAAGAGGTTCAAAGATCAACCACCAACCATGTAATGACTTCGATTCACGAATGTTTGCGTGTAAATGATCAGCCCTTCGAACACATGAATTAGCGATTAATTTTACCTTCATTTGTTTATTGATTGGAATAAAAATTGAGTTCTACTTAAGGTGAATTATGATCTCTCAACGCAGACACAGGTTTTTCAGATACCCTGAATGCAACTCACGTTTTTTCCGGTTCATGCAATATTAGTTTTTGCCAAGTTTTGGTTTTGGCAAAGACTATGGAAAAAATTTAAAAGTATCGATATCCAACGAGTAGTTAAGAATATGGGACAAATTCCACAAAAATTAATCAGATTTTCATTTGAATAATCATTGCCTTCCACTTTGATTCTTTTCTAATAAAATTTACGCTACTGAAAGCGCAAATGTTTTCTTATTAATGTACCAATTTTCGAATTATCGTAACGATCGTAATAACATGTTTCATGACATTTCATATTTACCCAATTAAAAATATTGCAAAATAATCCAATTTTTATAGAAAACTTGCTTCTATTTCGGAAACCTGAGTCTCTAGATATAGGAACATAACATCATTTGAAAGAAAATTCAATAGTTTTTCAAGATATTTGATAATATACAGGGTTTTCCATTTGAAAAAATGCACTATTCACCACTTTAGTATGTATCGGTAAAATCACAAATTTTCAACGACCCTGTATAATGAAGTCCGAATTCCCTTGGTTATAACTAAAAGACAGGACACTGTCAAACTACATTCAAAATATCAGCTTTTTACGTAGACAAATAATGCAGTAATGAACATTTAATTGAAAAATAAGGAAATTAATGAATTTCTCAAAAACCACTGGAGATAGGTATAGGAAAGTATCATATGAAAATAATCGAAAAGCAATAGCAAAGCGAAAAATGCAATAATGTACAGGGTATTCCATTTAAAATATCAAAGTTACTACGTTTCGATAGAAGCGGCAACGCCGCAGCGTTGAAAATATTTTAGATCGATAAAGCAGATTTGATTATCCAAGAAACCAACATTTCAGAATAATTCTACGACTCTTTTTCCAGGAACGTCTAATAGGCCATCGAGTTTTGGACACTCTGTATAATTGACATACGTAACAAGTAGTAGTAGTAGTATTTATAGGGAAGCTGTTGTTACAGCCAAGCAAGTAGGTCCCCATGGGGCCTTTTTGCCATCCCCTGCTCTCCTCATAGTCTGGGTGTGTAGTGTGTAGGTGCTTATCAAGGGAGCAAATTCCTTCAATCCGCCTCTTCAAGCCCTGGGTAAAGCTGGTTCTCGGTCGGGCGGTGTGGCGGCCGATTCTATCACTATATAAAAATAAATGTAATTCACCAGTTCGATTTTAATAAAGTATTCTTCACACTTGCCGCCTGCTTTGCTACTCCGGATTCAAGAAGGGGATAACAAAGTTGATTCTGTACTCAAAAGTTAAGTACCTACCTAGTGCCTTCCGAACCAAAAGCTGCGAGGGCATTATTTTAATTCAGTGTGATTTCTAGCTAATTGATTGGCCAAATATGTCGGGCACCAATGAGGGAAATGGCATTAGAAACCAATGTTTAACCTTCGTATTCAGATTGGCTACGGAATAAGTCGTCATAGTCACGCGAACTTTCCCGCCTTTTCAATTCCTAGCTATGGGAAAAAACTATTGTCTGCTACGGACTTTATTATACACTGCGGCTTTCAATACTCCCCCCCTGTTAACTTTTGAACCGTTTGACGTACAAACATAATAAAACCGTTTGGAGGGTTTCACCGATACTACTTTTTGAAATGAAACACATTGTGGTTGCTCGATAGATGGCGCCGGGGGCACATCAACTAAAAAAATTTAAATGGCATGGGGGGGTCATCGTTGAAAAGATAATTCAATTCTCTTTCCTACCATCTAAATTTTTTAGAATTTTGTTCTTATGTTTTTTCACAATATGCATTTGAAATGTCAGAAAAAGTGCGGATCTGGCGGGTCTGAAGCTTTTTTCATACCTGACTACGATAACTTTTGATTGATTAGATGAGAAATAACGGGACAATATTTTCTGAATGGAACGAAATTCTAAAATTGTTTAGATGTTTGAAAAGAGAATTGAATTATCATTCCAACGATGTGACACATGACCCCCATACCATTTTAACTTATTGGCCCCCGCGCCATCTATCGAGCAATCACAATGTGTTTTATTTCAAAAAGTAGTATCGATGAAACCCTCCAAACGGTTTTTTTATGTTTGTACTTTAAGGGTCGGTATTATAAAACTATTTTGACAGATAACTTGTGGAGTGACGTCACATGTTGTAGTTAACTTTATCGGGTGGAAGAGGTACCAGTTAAAGTTAACTTTGTAGAAATCGATGGTCTTCGACAGTTCTTCTGTCTATAATTTAGCACTTAACCTCGATTTTATTGTTTTGTATTTTTATTTTTGTTCGCAATTATGTTAGAAAACGATATCTTCGATAAGTATTTTGAGGAACTTTCAAGCGACGATGAAGAAGATGCTGTAAATATTGTTGAAGGCCCCCGCCGATCAAGGATATTTAGAAAACGGTCGGATCATTTCACCTTGTCACCAGAGAGAGTCTGTACGGTTGTTAATAGAGCATAATGAAGCAAATTCACAAAGACCAACTAATTTTCCCACTCATGACTGAAGGCACGATTTGAAGAAGGTACATTTGGTTATAGTTTTTTGTTGGGTTATTCTGGAATACATTGTCAGAGTACCTACAGTGTTACCCATTTTTAATGGAAACACCCCCCTAAAATTTGAAGTTGTAAACCGATTTTAATAAGTTTTTTTTGAAATGTCAAGTACTTAAAGGTCTACCTTGGGAAAAAATTTGAAATATTTATTCCAATTTTCAGGGCATACTACGATATTTTTTCTTAGTCGAAAATCGGGATTTTTTATTAGTGATTTTTTTATTGAAAAAATCACTACGCCACTGGATTCAGAGTGACTTTAAACAGGGGTGACCAAAATTTCATGAAAAAATATTCATCAATAACAAAGTTATGACAACTCAAAAATTCGAAAACTCCCACAGCTAACAGTCACAAAAAAAACCCTATATCAATAGATTTTTCAATTTAAATCTTAGTTGCCATGGAAATGATATTACAGTTTGACACTTGTGAAAGATTTAAGTGTACTATCGTCAACAATATTCACCTCACAGTTCTTCGAATTATTCTGTGTCATTGCTGCAAGATTGAGCGTGAGAGAGAAAATTGAAATTGTACGCCTTTCGGGAGATGACGTTAGAAGTGCTAGTGAGGTTTGTAGAGTATTTAATGAGAGACATCCAGATCGTCCTCGTATTAGCTGCGGTACGGTAAATAAAATAAATAAAATATCCAATGAAACTGGTGCAGTATCAAAAATGATGTTAAAAAGTAATCCTGTACAAAGACGAAACAGGAATGATCAAATCATTTTATAATCCTATGCCAGTATAAGGAATGCCACTTTTAGATTTGTATATTCCACGAGAAACTATTCGGAGATGTCTCAAGGCGAAGAATGTTAAACCTTTCAAGCCAAAATTTTTACACACTGCAAGAAGGCGACGAAGCAAGAATATTGTTTATGGGCCCAAGGGGATATTTAAAATATTTTATATACCGACGAAGCCACTTTCACTAAAAATGGAGAAGTGTCATCACAGAATTGTCGCTATTGGGCAGCGGATAATCCTAATTGGGTAATGAACTGTAAAAGCCAGTATTCCCAAAAAATCAACATCTGGTGTGGAATATTGAACGAACGAATTATTGGTCCTTTCTTTTTGAGGAAAACATTAATGCGCAGAGGTTTCTAGAATTTTTAAACACAGAGTTTGGGATGCTATTCACGAGCTGCCAATCAATGAACGATCAAATTTAATTGTCCAATTAGATGGGTGTTCAGTTCATTATGATAGAGCTGTTAGGCAATGGCTTAACAAACATTTTCCAAACTTATGGATAGGCCGTGGTAGTCCGTTTATAGAGTGGCCACCCAGATCTCCAGACCTCACAGTTTTGTTTTCTCACCCCTCAAGAACTAAGGAACGTAATCAGAAACATTCGTAAGCGCTACGACAAATGTATTGAAATACATGGTGGATTAGTAGAGGCTACTAGAATATGAGTTAGAATTAATTGTTGCACTGAATCGAAACTTTTCAATATTAGTTATCATAGTTACGTTTATTAAATTTTTTTGCTTCATTATTAGTTGAATTGTGTGAATGTAATTCCATTATTTTCATTAAAAAAATTTACACTATTTGTTTTTTTTTCATCTGGTGGCCCTTTATTGTTGAAATCATAAAAAAAAATATTCTCATGGCTATATCTGTTGATATAGGGCGTTTTTTGTGACTGTGTGAGTTTTCGAATTTTTGAGTTTTCATAACTTTGTTATCAATGAATATTTTTTCATGAAATTTTGGTCACACCTGTTAAGAGGCACCCTGAATCCAGTGGCGTAGTGATTTTTTCAATAAAAAAATCACTAATAAAAAATCCCGATTTTCGACTAAGAAAAAATATCGTAGTATGCCCTGAAAATTGGAAAAAATATTTCAAATTTTGTCCCAAGGTAGACCTTTTAGTACTTGACATTTCAAAATAAAATTATTAAAATCGGTTTACAACTTCAAATTTTAGGAGGGTGTTTCCATTAAAAATGGGTCACACTGTAGGTACTCTGACAATGTATATCCAGAATAACCCAACAAAAAACTATAACCAAATATACCTTCTTCAATTAAAAAATCGCTAATAAAAAATCCCGATATTCGACTATTAAAAAATTGAAATATACATTTCAAATTTTATCCCAAGGTAGACCTTTTAGTACTTGACATTTCAAATTTTAGGCGGGTTGTTGCGTCCACACGTTCATGTGTTTGTCTTTATATGTTTAATTCGATTATTACCAATCATTCACCCTTCACTTACTTTTATTTCCACACTATTTCAAACATATTGAGTGTTCACCGGCAACCGAAACCTTTATTTTGCTCCCCGTGTACATTCATTTATTTTGATTAATAAAAAAACCTCAAGATCCGATCCTCTCTGCCCGAGAAAAAAAGGACAGATAATAAAAATAGCGAATTTTCGATTTCGTTCGAAGTACACACAAGACTTCTTAGCATCTCCCGCAATTTTCGACAATTTGTAAAACCGCATATTTCATATATTTTGCTCCCGGTGAATAATATCCCCGGTAGTGAAAAGTGAACTAACTAAAGATCTCTAGCCGAAGAAAGAAGGCCAGGCGTTATCTGACAACACTCCAGACTCTCCGAAGAAACTCCAGTTCCGTCATCTAGAATTGTTCGGGAAGAAACTCCAAGGTATGATCTTGAGGTCTTCGGGTTAGTTCATCCATTTTTTCATCCCCCTTTCAACACCCGCGAAATTACAGTCCATTAGATCACGAGCTTTTATCGAGCTTCCAGATCAAATCGTTGATTTTTTTAGAAGTTTTTCTCACATTCATAACACTGGTGTTTCCATTAAAAATGGGTCACACTGTCTATATGATGATTCCTCTAGAAAACCCACAAAATCAAGCTGAGAGACTCTACAATGAATCTCAAATAAGATTCAGAAATGTTGTATTAAGGCAGTATGATGTATGGAAAAGAAGATTTCATGTACTGCATTTAACACTTATTCGCTTAAAGAGGGAGACTACTATGCAAGTTATCATAGCAACTGCAGTTAGGTCTACATAACATTGCCATAAATATGAGGGAAAAAGAAAATATATTTGTAGAATTGGAAAACTTCAATCAAAATATTCCTCACAATAAAAATCGCGATTTGGTGAGACAGGAATTAATAGATGAATACTTTTATGTTAAAAGCCAGACCTTTGCAGGACACTACATTTGTTGAGTTCTAAAAATCTGTCACCCTTACAACAACCCTTCAGAGACTTGAAAACTTTTTAAAGCTACTGTTTATATTATGTCAATAAATAAATAAATAATTATTTAGGATACTTGATTTAAGTTGAATGCAGAGCCGGTTTTAGAACGCGCTCAACTTTTTCTGGCAATCCGACCACCGCAGATAAATAAGTAAACACCGTTCTTCAACACTATTCAACAGTAAAATTGAACCCAAGTACTATTTCTGTTTACTTAAGCTGTAGACACAGTGGAGGTTTTATGTTATAAGTTTTTTTAAGTTTTGGGAATTTCCGGATTTCGGATATAAATTTTACAAATAAAACAAGATGCAAAACATTGAAAAATGAAGCTTGAATTTTACCAACAAGATCGTTTATGAGGCGTGATCATAATAATAATGGCAATGATAGTTTGGCGTTATAAAAAATATCCATAATAGACTCCGCAAGCGTGACGTCACTTCACCATCTTTGTTTGGGGCCCGTTAGGTTTCGGTTCCAAAAGTGAGTTCAAGTGAATGATAATTAATTTTATTTTTACATCTTTATAAGCTCTTCAACAATAGCAATCGCCATAACCAAGTTCGTTATCAGGTTCACTGCCATAGGAAACGTTTTTGCGAAACCTGTTACCTAAAACTGATTTGTTTGGAACGCGTCAAATGATATTTTGACATTTGTGACGTCACCACTTGCGGGGTCTATTATGAAAATTGAAACTAAAAAACGTAAAACTTCCATTGTGTTTCAGATTTCAGCCTACGGTGCTCTGACGCTCTGGTTATTTTCTTCTTCTTTTGTTTGACCATGATTTTGAAAATAGTACTTTTATAATACTGATATTCTAAAGAAGTTAACTTGACTGTTAAAATTAAAGTTAACTTCAAAAATGTTTATAATACCGGCCCTAAACGTTTCAAAAGTTAACAGGAGGGACGGGACAATTAAAAGCCGCACTGTATTTCTGAATGATGAAATAAAAATGTATTCGAAATCGTCCCCATCTACTGTCATGTACTAATACTTATTTACTAAATATTCATATTGCTTAATTGCTACTTGCTCATTGTTACTTATTTTTTAAGGAAACATTTGTCGATCGCCCATTGCAGATGCTGTATTTCAACATTTAGTGAAAGAAATGGGCACTGCAGATCAGTGGATAGTAGATAGTGCAGCAGTTGGTGGGTGGTATGTAGGAAAATCTCCTGACCACAGAGCAAGGCAAATTTTGAAGAATCATGATGTGGAATACAACGGAAAAGCTAGACAGGTATGATCAAATTCAAGTATTTTATTGACTATTAAAATTTTGAATTGGTATCTCTTCCCAAATCAGGATGTTTCACAAATAAAATGCCATATAAAGTAGATAATATGTTGGGTATCCTCTAGTTCAAAATTGGTGCGTCACAGCTTGGCGTGCTTGGTTGCTGATGTCACATGCTGTGTATTCGTTGACATCACTTTAGATTATACAGATAATCTTTACTACCATGAACGGAACATAGAAGAGAATGGACAAGATCAATTAACTATTACAATAAGAAAAAGCGATAAACCGAAGATCAAAGCTATTAAAGAATGCCAATTCCAGAAGACATACACCAAATTTTCTTGATTTGTGCACCAACTATCGCTGAGACTATACTATACGTCTGGGATTTGCTAACATCGCTAAATCATTGGCCAGGCTCACGGGAGGGCAAACAAAGTTCGAGAGGTCCGAGAAATACCAAGACTCGTTCATGAAGCTGAAAGGAGCATGGATCAACGCACCAATTCTGAGCTATCCCCTTCCGAACGGAATGGTTATTTTGGACACTAACACCAGCAACGTGGAACTTGGAGCTGTCCTGATCCAAGAAGGACAGGAGAAGGTCATTGGTTACTTCAGTAAGACTCTAAGTAAACTGAAGCGCAATTACTGTTTCACCAGGCGGGAGATGTTGGCTGTGGTTAAAGGAGTAGAGCACTTCTACAAGTACGTGTATGGGAGAAGGTGCATACTGAGAACTGAACGTGCAGCTTTCAAATGGCTTTTACAGTTCAAAAATCCAGAAGGTCAGGTGGCACGTTGGATTCAGAGGCTCCAAGAATTCGACTTCAAGATTGAACATCGAGCGGGGACTAGCCATAAGAATGTAGATGCCCTATCGCGGAGACCATACCCAGATGACTGCTCACATTGCCGAAGAGCAGCGGAGAAATAGTCGACACTTTGTAAAACCACGACAGTTAATGATTATTGGGACAAAAACAAGATCCAGAAAGACCTAGAGAAAAATCCAGACCTTGGTTCACTTATCGGCCGGAAGAAGAGCAATCGGAGACAAACATGGCAAGAAATATCAAATTATTTGCCAGCCGTTAAATCCAATGTAACTCCCTGATCATGGGCAACGGGGTTCTGAAGCGTGTGCTAGAATCCGAGGATGGAAGGGAAGAGAGGCGTCAGACAGTAGTATCCAGAAGCAGAAGACAGGAAGTGCTCCGAGAAATCCATGATGGAGTCACTGGAGGACATCCGGAAGACGAGAACCACGGCTCTAGATTCCAAGTCCGATGGAATGGTAGAAAGGATGAACAAGACGATAAACCGTTACCTGTCCAAGGTAGTTTCTGACCACCAGAAAGATTGGGACCATTACCTTCATTTGTTCCTGATGGCCTATCGTTCTGCAGTACATGAGTCAACCGGCAAAACCCCTGCTCATATTATTATGGGCCGAGAGCTGCGGCTTCCTTGTGACCTGAAATTTGGGACGCCATCAGGACAAGACACTGCGGGAGAAAACTATGTCATCAAAGTACCGGAGAGAATGGACGACATTCATGAATATTCAGAGTGCCAGCGGCAGAATGAAGGAAACCTATGACATCAAGGTTTGGCTGTACAACCCTAAACTTCGTCGTGGAAGGTCCGTACAAGATCATGAAGAGGATACACAACCTCGTTGACCGAATCTATAAGCCAACACGAGGGAAACCTAGGGTTATTCACTTCAATAGGTTGTCCCCTAACGACGGAAATCACGACCAAGTCCGCAATCTCAGAACACCGGAGGATGAAATGGCGTTCCAGAAGTTCGTTATATTATACTCAAACAGACAGAAAGTTTGACATGGGTAATTGAAGATGAGCCTGCTGATTACTCGATAGCACACTGTTTGGCAGAAGATTTTCAAATGTCCAAAAAGTTCTGCAACATCCAGGAACTACGAGGACAGAATCCTGAAGTTGTAGGAGTGCTGCAATTGAAGTAGGACCGAAAAAACATCTACTAGCTGGTTACCAAGAAGCATTCTCGAGATAAACCGGCCTATGAAGATGTCAGGAAAAGCCTCACCAGATTGAAAGATACGATGGCAGACCAAAATATTGTGGATCTGGCAATCCCAAAATTATCCTGTGGGGTTGATGGGTCTTCCACGACCCAACTTGAAGACTGTGGAGTGTTATTTCCATAAAACTTCACTGTGCATTTATGGAAAATCTTGCAAAAACCCCCTACTCCAAGGATGCCATTTCTGAACGAAACGTCAAGGGGGCAATGTAAACGAAACTAGAGCCGGACATAACCGCATAATTAGCCAACCTCAGTTTGTTGACAGTGCATGTATGGGTGACTATCACATTTCGATGAACCATTGTTCCAATTTTTTCTAGATAGCTCCATCTGCGGAACAAGGAAGAGTACACGAGATTTTTCGATAAGAAATCCCTACCGATATACAAGCCGGACGCTCCACATCAGAGGGGAATAAGTTGCAGATAGAGTTTGTTAATGCCGTTAATGGACAGCGACAGTGATTAATTGTTGTTGTTTAAAATTGTTTTTTCCGTTAACCAGCTGTCGTCCCTCAGAAACTGATACTTGTGCGAGCCCAAGGATTAATGAAGTCTTACCTTTCAACGTGCGATTCCTAGCAAGAGACCAGTGACCATGCTGGGAATCGAACCCACGCCCCTGTGATTGCGAGACAAGCGCTCTACCATCACGTCCACTCACTAAGGCCCATTAATGTTCGAAATAAATTAAGAGTTATTGTTTAGAGTTAAAATAAATTTGCGAATTATAGTTAAGTTCATTTTTACTACCATATAATCCAAGCTTATTGTAGTACCTTTGTAACACAATATCAAAATTTCTGCTAATTCTTTGACTTCAAAGTAGGTATAATTTTAGTTGTCAAAATCTGATTTATTTATGTTTCAAACTTTTTCCATAAAATATCGTGATGACATCTCATCATAATACATTCTGGATCTTGCTTCCGTGATACTGGGCGAAGTGTGCGTGCCAGCGCGCCACACATATATCGCACTATCATCGAATCCAAGATGATTTTCAATTAAATTCAATTCAACAGCTCACTAAGAAACGAGTAACAATTTGGGACACATAGTTGAATAGAGAATTTTAAGGCTAGAGATGTATATATACAAAAGGACTTGAAAAAATCTGGGGATACTAACGGATTAAAAAGGTCGTTATGCTCAGAAGCGCTATCTATCATTGATTACGTAAATGCGGTTAGTTTCAAATTAGTATCTCTTTAAATAAAAAACTACAGGCTGCTACATGTATCTTGTGTCATCCGGTATATACAGTGTGTCCCACTTTGAGCAGCACCACCTCCGTATTTTCTTATTCGACGAGAGATTTCTATACAAATTTTTTTCAACATATACTCAATGAAATCTACATTTCTGATTATTCATTTATCTCATTTCACATTTACACGGCCAACTATGATCAATTGAAAATGCAAAAAATCAGTTAGTAATATCAGGGATTTTTGTAGAGAAAAGCTAATATTATAAACACGTTGAGAACTCTCTGAAACACATGTGCTAAAATTTTCACGACGGTGTTGTATATAGGGTGTTTTTTATTGAGAATAATTATCCCATGAAAAAAAAAAAATTAAAAAGAATAGTATACTATGAATTATTCATATACCTTTCGAACATCTGTTTAGTATTTTTCCTGCACATATCATACACAGGGTGTTGTTTGCACTAGGAATGAATTATTTTTTAAGTTCAATTATTCTGAAATAATAATAATAATAATAATAATACATATACATAATTACCATTAATACTTCAAAACAAAAAGAAATGAAAGTTCTTTATTTTTTTCATATTTTAGTATTCTCTATTAATCCTCCATTATTGTCTATACATTTTAGAATTCTTCTCCTGTTGTTTGTAGCAACCTTCTTCAAATTAATAGGGGTAATGCCATGACATGCTTCCAAAATTATTTCTTGTAGTTCTGCTCTACTTCTAGGCCTAGACTTATACACGTTTTGCTTCAAGGTACCCCACAAGAAGAAATCAGGTGGGCAAGGTCCCCTTGCTGACCAGTGAATAACTGGACTATTGCGACCTATCCATTTTCTTCTGAACTTGGTGTCCAACCAAGCGCGTACTTCTCTAGCATTATGAATGCTTGCACCTTCTAACTGAAAAGATATGTCCCGTCGTAACTCTATCGGAATGTATTTCAGTCCATCCCATAATTGAGTATTCAAAAAATTGAGGAACATTTGTGAATTTAGGTTGCCTTCGAAAAAAAATGGTCCAACAATTTTTTTCTCTAAAATACCACACCACACGTTGATTTCATGGAAATATTGCCGCTTACATTCAATCACCCAGTGGGGGTTTTCGGTGCTCCAATAACGGGAATTTTGGGAGGAAACTACACCGTTTGTCGTGAAAGTTGCCTCGTCCGTGAATAAAATGTTATTCAAAAAATTTTTATTGTTCATAAATTCTCCTTGGCACCGAAGGCAATATTCCAGTCTTCTAATATTGTCTCCATCCTCGAGAGTGTGAAGGAATTTTGGTTTAAATGGAATGACGTTTTCATTTTTCAAATACCTCCAAATTTTTGATTTTGGTGTGCCGAGATCGAGAGAGCATTGCCTAAGACTGCTTGTGGGATTATGATTGAAATAATCTGAAATATTTATTGTCATTTTCTCGTCTCCGCGCCCCCTTCTTGTTGAATTCAGCACAGTTTGTAAGCTGTTAATACTTATCAGACTCACCGTAGTGTGATTAATGGCATCACGATTTTGATGCCTTCTATTGAATTCAATGGCTGCTTCTCTTGATCTCCTGGTATTATCACCAATGATTTTAATAATCTCTATTCTCTCCGAGAGAGTGAGCTTTCGTTGCATAGGCATAGTTATAATGAAAACCTACACATTAAACAACAATCGTTATCTATCAAGTTATTTGAAAATGTGAATATCGCGTTACTTCCATAGCCATCTTGAGGGTTTTTCCTAAAGGCCAAAGACTATTAGCATTTAAGTAAGAGAGAGGTGGAGAAAGATATACATTATAATGAAGGGTTGTGTTTCCACGGCAGTCTTGTTCATCAGTTTGTGCACTCTCTGGGCATTCTGCAGAAGTGGAGAAATCGATACCTTTCTTTGATAAAGTAAAAGATATAAATTGTCATCCTACAATTTATGGAAACCGAGCTTGATTGGACTCTTGTATATTTCTGAAGGGACCACGGAAAACATAAACATTCGATTGAAGTATTCATAAATTTTATAATGTATTATAGTAATTAATAATTAAGAAAATTTGCGGCATTCAGACAGATTTTTAAAATTCCAGAAAAAAGTTTCTCCTCGGGAAAGGTAAATAGGATCTTGTTGATCATTGAAAACGAATGAGTTCCCACTAATATCTAACTCTCCAACAGCTACAAACGCCGTAGTTTGTAGGTGACTTTACTAACATCAAAAATCCTAGGAAAAAGCGGTAACCCGATTTTGCAGATGGAACGCATGTCTTCTCGGTGGCTCAGTTGGTAGAGCACTGTACCGGAACCCGGTTTTTTGCTATAGCCTTTTCCGGGGTAAGCTCGCAATAATCAGCCTCACGTGAACTTAGACAATAGCAGTATCCGATGGAATGCAATGAACGACACGCATAAGCGTTGCAGGAGGCGTGTTATTATGTCACTACGACCCACATAGGCCCTACAGTCCGACCAACCGCCAACACCAGCGGAGGCGGCAGTCAGCGTCCCTTGATCGGGGCCCTAGGCACCACTTGGCACAAGCGCTCGCCCTCCTCCCCAGCAATGGGGTGAAGGGGGAGGCGGCTTTCCGTGCGTCCGGAACAACATCCCCTGGCATCAGAGCCCGAAAGGGCGAAGAAAGAAGGCGGTGTGTGAATTCTGTTATGTACTGTAGAAAATATTGGAATTTTTACTGTACAATTTCTACAATATATTTTTATTTATTTATTTATTTATTTGTACCGGCAATCCAGAGGTGTCGTGGGTTCGAATCCTGCTCGAGGAGAATCTTTTTTCTGGAATTGAAAAAATCGGTCTGAATGCCACAAATTTTCTTTATCACATTTATATCACAGACACAAATCCTCTTTCATAAATAATTAACTTGAAAAATAATTAAATACTAGTGACAGAAGAAGAATTCTCAAATGTATGAAAAACAATTGAGGATTAATAGAGAATACTGAATTATGACAAATAAATAACATTAATTCAGGATTTTATATTTGTTTTTGATTTGAAGAATTATTAAAAAAAATCGATTTTTATGATTTTCTTTCAATACCTATTTAAAATATAATCGTAGAAATTACCAAATTGTATAGGAAAAGCAGAAAAGATCAAAATTTAATTCGTGTCCATGAATATCAGAAAAATTTACCTTAAAAGATAATTCTTTCCTTGTGCAAACAACACCCTGTGTATAATATGTGCAGAAAAAATACTGATTAGATGTTCAAGAGGTATATGAATATATTCATACTTTTTTTTTTATTACTTTTGTTCGTGGAAAAATTATTCTCGATAAAAAATACCCTATATACGATACCGTCGTGAAAATTAGAACACATGTGTTTCAGAGAGTTCTCAACGTGTTTATAATATTAATACAATCCCTGATATTACTAACTGATTTTTTGCATTTTCAATTGATCATAGTTGGCCGTGTGAAAGTGAAATGAGATAAATGAATAATCAGAAATGTAGATCTCATTGAGTACTAAATGTTGAAAAAATTTTGTTTTGAAATCGGTCTTCGAATAAAAAAATACGGAGGTGATGCTGCTCAAAGTATCAACTTTCTGATGATTTTGAATTTTCATTTCGTTTAAAAATAAAGGATGGTATGCATACTATTGCCCAAAAAAAATCATTATGTAGCGACTTTCTTGTACTTACCTGAAAAACTATGGGATCAAACGTGAGGAATCAGCCAACTTGATAACGAGGAAAAAAAACTGTGCTGTTTATTAAATATCCCATTATACTTACATCGGTTTTTTTCTGAGGGTGAATTTTCATGAATAGAAGTTTCAATAAGTGGTCATATAATAGTAATAAATGGAATAACCCCCAGGTAACTAAAATCAATAAAATACATTTCTCACAAGACTCATCATATACAGGTGCATAAAACTTCAATTACTAAAATTCTATGAGGACGCCATATGAAACCGATTACAGAAGCACACCACGATTCGATGTGTTTAATCTTTACAAAAATCTAATCAGTAGGTACACCAGGTTTTTCAGACATCTTAGACCAAACTAACTTTTTAATTTTTTCAATTACATTTTGATTCACACTTTAACCATGCATACCACGTATCGTTGAATCGAGCTGGATCGGAATTTGGATCTACCGGTTTATTAGTCTGGGGCACCAACTGTTCGTAGTAAGTAGACAACGTTTCCTTGAGAGTTTTCACAATGTGTTGTTTATCCTTGTCCCCAATGCGATTTTTCGTCTCACAAGGATCTTCTAGTAAGTCGAAGAGACAGTATTCATCGCAAGTAAACGTAGGATATGATTCTTTTGGTTTATACTGTGCTATGTCCACTTCTGCTCGCAATTTTTGTATTTGATTTGGTTGTAAATGTTCCTGTTCTAGTTTCTGAATCGCAATGTTGGTAGGGCTGTTTAGTATTTGCTGAATATCGTAATCAGGGTTTTCACATCCTCTGCCGTTATCTCCGTAGTAGCCGTTGGACACACCACCATTATAGGATCCTGTAGAAAAAAAATTGTCATATTTATTTGAACGTACGTTCCGCTAACAAAGTTAACATCACCAGTAGCGATGATTGATTGATTTCTGAATTTAACATTCAGAACTCATTAATTATATTATGTTCTATCTATTGATTTTACTAATTCAGTTGGTACCTGTAACCTAAAGTACAGGTGTCTTCGGAAAGCGAAGTAGGGAATACTTCATTGGTGAGACGAAATGTTTATATTAATTTCATTTCAACTTCTTTATGGTAATAAATATTAGTGACAGTCCAAATTATACAAAATTTCATTGCCTCCAACGCTATCCGAAAACGCCTGTACTGTCTATGTAAATAATAATATAAATTTGTGTAAATATGGGAACTTCAGTGATATTTGGTTATGATGATTTTTAAGGAAAAAAAATTATATATGATAAACAAGAAAAATTGAGAGATTCCCTAATTCTTATGGGACCACCTAGTTCATGCAAAAAATCTCTCTCGTGAAATCATTGGTTTTTACAAGAAACGATTCTATGACAGGCGCCGTGTTGCATGAGTTCATTATCTTCCCCCCACTCTTGATTAATATATGCCTGCAAACCATATCCAGGCGATGCACAGACGGTTCCTGCATCAGCTTTTTGGCCAAAAATGACTAAATGTGAAATGTTCCAAAGGCAATGAAATATAGCAATGAAACCAAAAATGTCACATTTTATTTAATATTTTCAAACAGTTTGACAGCGTTTTTTAATTGGATTATTCTCACAATGAATTGGGTTTAAAATTAATTAAAGAGGCGAAGGTCAGTACGTTTCAAAAATCAGAAATATGTATCTAAAAAAATTTCGTTACTAACTTACGAACTGCAGGGCATTTATTCTTGAAATGCAGAAACTTGAGAAACTTGAAGAGAAAAAGTATCTTTGATTATTTTCGACAAAAACTTCATCTTTTCTATAGACTATTGGGAAAAAAAATTCTGCATTTTTAAGGTATTTTGCTATTTATTTTTTACCATGCTATTATAAAGTCTGTTCGTAAGGTAGGTAACCCTCTCCCTGTTGACTTATGAACGGATTTAATTTTTCCTTAGGTGGATTAAATGGTAGTTCATAAACTACTCTTCAACAACAATAAAAAATATCTGTCTTTCAAAATGTCGTCAACTCGCCATCTTGAAAGATGTTCTAGTGTGCAAAGTGGGCTAGTGATACTTTGCAAAAATGTTCATGCTAACAAAATGGCGGTCCATAATGTTGAATCTCTCATATCATATCTTTCGAATAGAACGAGCACTAGTAAAATTACCGAATCTTTCTGGGTATCCACAAGAGTTGTCTACCCCAATTTTTCGCATAGTCATAAAAAATAAACATTGTTTTTATTATGTCTTTCATTCAAATTCCTTTAGAATATGTCATTCTGATGGATAGATCTTAGATATAAAAAAAAGATCTGATGATTCTACTGAAGCATACAAAAGAGAAACTGGAGTTTATCTTTTTTCTAGTTTACTTGCTAAAACAAAGTACACCTATGAACTGTTAAAAATATTGAATTTGTACAACTTATTTGTGTGGAAAAGAAATGAATATATTGAATGAATACATAATTTTTGAGCCGTTAATAATTTTTGGCCAGAAATTTGCTCCGGGAACCCAATGTACATTCGTTCGAATTATGGCCATCGTTGTTAGGCAAAACATCATTTTTAGCCCCACCATATTGACGTCTCCGAAATTACTTGAGACCGCCAAATTTTTCAGTTGTAATATCACAAGAGAGTAAGAATAAAGTGAAAATAATTTGACAGATTTTTCGAAAACTTGTTGCCAGGCAATAGACACGAGAGCCCGAAGGGCTCGAGTGGCTATTGCCAAATGGCAACACGTTTGAGAAAAAATCTGGAGAATTATTTTCTACTTTATCGAACTCCCGTGTGGTATTCGATAGATTATTTTTTGATGCCCCAATCATAGACCTATTCTCTATACATATCTCTATCTCTCTCTATACATATGGGCCGCAGTGGTGTGCGGGTTGAGTTCTCGCCTCATAAGCCAAAGAGCGTGAGTTCGAATCTCAGCATTGCCACCGGTCTCGTGCATGGCATCACACGAATGCTACGTCTTCCCCTAGCCCGCACAAGTCTCTGACTTTTGAGGGTTGCACGTAGAGGTGCAACCGGTTGACGGATATAACAATTTTAACAATTTTTTTTTAACAATATAACATTTTTATTTCAACAATTTATTTGAATCACTATAAACAGAATTAAGTTTGGAATTTTAAGTTCTCATCATGAAATATACAATTATTATGGATGTTTTGTCCTTGGCTGGAGGATTCCGTAACATTGTTTTGTTCTGTTGGATTGAAAGCTACTGCTTTCTCTCTGTCCCTAGGTTATCAATTGAAACTGTTTCCAAATTGACACGTTACTCAGAATAGTAATCTTACATGCATTTTCGTTGATTTTCTTAAAATTTCATCGAATGATGATGTACTAAACCTAAGATGCCTAAAAACACTGGTGTGCCGACTCATACCTGTAAAACTGTAGACTTAAACGCTGGACATTCGCTTGCTTGATAATGAGAAAACAAATGAAATCGCGGTCTATTTTCCAAAAATTCCGCGATACTTCGTGAACCGCCACCGTCGGTTTTCTTGTTAGGGTGAATTTTCATGAACAGAAGTTTCAAGTATTACGCACGAGCATGAAATGAATAAAACAACATTATCATTCAAATTTACAGAATCACTGTCCGCAAGCAGTTTTATCAGTTAAATTTTCGACTTATTATATAATTTTTATTTTGCTGATATGCAATGTACTGGAATAAATAATAATCACACATTTCACATAAAAGTATTGAAATTCAGCTGCATGGAAATTCACCATTAGAACCTGTCAATCTTGTGCTTTTTGAATATCTGACATCTGCCCAACATGCGCATGCGCAAGTATCTGCGCCATTTTATCCGAGTTTCCCTTTTTAAAGTTCTCTATAATAAAGTAATATATAAAGTAATAATTTTGTAACTTATTTTGAGTTTAATTGCTTTTCAGAAGTGATATGTGTGATGAGTTGTGTGTTACAATGGTCTTTCGCTATTTTAAAAACTGTATGTCATGTAATAGTGAAGATGTTTCTTTTTTGTGCAATTCTTTCTCGACAGAAAATTTATTTTTGGATGATCTAACCACACTGAAAACGAATGGTAAAATAAGAAAACCTAAACAAGCTTGATGATATATGCAAAATTGATAGATTTCAGTAGAAGTGGTGATTTTTTTTAATTTGTCACGAACTTTCGCAACTTGAACTTATGGAATATTTAAAGAAACAGTAGGGTATAACAAAACGCACCCAGTTGATTGAATCGATTTAAAAAAATGTTTGCCATGTTTATTAGAGCATGGCGAGTTAAGAAATAAAAAGTTCCAAATTGGTTCCAAAGTATAATTTACGGATTTTAAGTAGTAGGTACTCACTTTCGGTACTAGACATAAATGAATTATTGTCTTCATATCTCTGAATTTTGTCCACACAAAAACGGATTATGGTCAACTTATTTAGGAAAATAATATAAAATACAGAAAAATAAAGAAACGAACATCATTAATAGTCAATAATATTGCACTACGAAATTTTTTATTCTGTCACAACTATTTTGACTTTCAAACGGTATTTACAATATTTAAAAAAAATAACACATTTGGTGTGGTGTTATTTTTCCAAAAATTTGGTCTTTCACTTCGAGTATGGAACCTATATTGCTTTAGAATGATATTTAAAAAGTTTATTGACATTCCGTCAAATTCAATCAACAACAATCACAATCACTATGTCCCTGGAATATTGACATGAGGACGAGGCGCCATCTCTGGATCCGATTACAGAAATAGACCACGATTTCATTTGTTTTGTCTTCAAAAAAATCTTCAGTCGACACACCAGGGTTTTTAGGCATCTTAACTAAACCGTTTTCGAATCATTTTTCAATTTTCATGCAAACTGATGACAGACGTCAGATCAAAAGTATCAGTTGTCACATAATAAAAACAAAATACCACAAAAAATTTCCGCGGCAATTTTCAAAGTAAAAAATTCCTACTATAATAATGCTGTGATTGGCCTGAACGTACATGAATGCTTTGAATTGATGGTTTCGATTGGTTGCAAGAATTGTCAAAAAATAATTTGGATTTTTTGTTCAGGAGACCGAATTTAAATTTTTTGATGGCTTGTATTAGTTAACGGATTTTTACCAGATTTCTTTAGTGTCGATTTTTTTATTGTTAATTCTTAAAAATTTTATGATTTGGAAATGAACTTTCACATAACTTAAAAAAGTATATTTGAGATATCTTTTATATGTCACACGTCACAAAATATTTATGATAATAAGATCTATTGTTTACGTACCATTCAGCAATTTATATTGACCTCCATATCCTAAAACTCCAGAATACCCATTAACTTCATCAATATTCATCAAGATTTCTGTTCTTTCCGTCGTTTCGTTTCGGAAAATTGTGTTCCATTGGTTTATCCCATCGATGTTTCCTAGATTTTTTGTATTTCCTCCTGCAAATAATTTTATCATAAATTAGGTAGAAGGTTTTTTGAATGACGAAGTTTTTTACAATTCGGAAAAGAGGCAACATGTTGCTCTTTTGAACTTATTTAACAATTAACACAAAAAACGTTTAATAAAACCAACCTATTTGAAGGTTTGTGATACAACTCGATTCAACTGACGAAACCAATCGAGTAAACTCGACTGAACTAATTGAACCATTCGGGCCTCAACGTATCGAATTGAAATGCGCCTTGATATTTCAAATATCAAAGTATCTGACCAATAATCTGACATTTCAACAAATAATAAAATGGTGGTTCGGTATTGTATCTCTTAGCAGTGGTTATGGACCATGGTGGCCGAGATGGTGGAGCATTCGCTTCTCAGCCAAATTAACCATAGGGGCGTGGGTTCAAATCCCAGCTCGGTCACCGGTCCCGTGCACGCTATCACACTTTAAGAGGGAAGGTCTTCGTCTTTCCTAGCTCACTCAAGTATCTCGAAGACTTCTGTGAGTTGCTGAGAGTGCAGGTTGTTGACGGAAATAACAAATGTAACAGTAGATATGAGAAAAATAACAAGTGGAACTTTAATAGAATACTACCTATGGAAACCTTTGAAGAAAAGATTAATCTCATTAGATACTCCGGCTGCTCGATTGTCTCCGGATGAACTCTTATTTTCATTTATCATTCAACATGTTTATCGACTAGTATTACTCCTCGCACCAAATCCCACGTTATACATCTGTCGATGAGTTTTCCTCGCAGACAGTAAATGGACCTTCATGCTTACCCAAAAAACCTATTTGTATGGAGAATGAAGATTAGGTGATATTGTTCAACGCAAACGAACTACAAGCAAAACTACCACTTGGGATCTATTTCTGTAAAGTCATTTTCAAAAAGATAAAGTTTTCAACCTATAGACAAAGAGAAATCAATGGGATTGTTTTAAGTCATACCTATATGACCAAACTATGGAGAGAAAATCCGTTAAGATTATCAGTAATTTTAGTCAATGATGGAATAATTCGGTGGACTCGACTTGGACTGTAATACTAGAAATCCCGCTATCTAGTATCCTAAACATCAATTTACAGATATATTGATTATGGGCCTTGGTGGTCGTGATGGTGGAGCTCTCGCCTTTCAACCATAGGGGCTTGGGTTCGATTCATAGCATTGTCACTGGTCTCGCGTATGGCATCACACGTTAAAAGGTAAGGGCTATGTCTTCCCTAGCTAGCACAAGTCTTTCGAAGACTTCTGAGGGTTGTGCTCGTAAGGGTGCTGTCGGTTGAAGGGAATAACAATTTTAACAATTGGTAAATTTTCATGAACAAGTTGGTCATCTAGGAATAGAAACAGTGGTGAATTATTGGATACTACACGTTAGTTCAGCTTCGAAGAAATGCCTCAATTTTTACCAAGCTTACAAAATACGAAAATATGATCTAGTATCTCCAGAAATGGGTTTCTACTCTGTACATACCTCATACGAGAGAGATTTGGGGACGTATAGTACGTTCAAACAAAACTGCTCTAGAATCATATCGAAAAGCATATTTCTATAGAAGAGAATCTAACTACTTACGTCGTTTATCTATTGTCAACTGAATAAAAATCCGTTGGAAAGTAGTATAGAAACAAGTCTATGAGTGAGCCTTTGAAGCATGCTTAACGACTCTGGCACGACACGAAGCTGAGTGTATCATACGCCATTTTTTATTATACCTGCATCATTACTTCATAAACAGTGCTGATATGAATTCAAGATTAGGATTAAGGTCTGTTATATTTTATTAGATCTAATCATCAAGTTGATAACTTAGTAATAGACATTTGATGTCAAGTATTGTTGACATGGAGGCCTATTTTTTGATATTAGGTATGATAAAACTGAGAATTTAGAACACGGCGAGTTTTGATTTTGAAGAATTTGCATGCTTTTCACTTCATTTGTCAAGGATTATGATGCATGTATAATAAAATCAGTTTTCTCGAGTGTATTGGTTTGAAAAGTTGAAGATGTCTAGATATATAGTGTTGTATATTCGTGTGGCACTTTTAGGTGACCTAATTTCTGGTTCAAAACGAGCGCTCGATATCCCGATGGTTTAGTACAATAACGCAGAAAAAGTTGATCGGTGGCTCAAAATTGTGAGACGTAATTTTATCAGCAAACTTCAACTATAACAAGAAACCGTTCAAAGAGGATACAAAAAAAAAAAACTGTTAGGAGTCGAACCCATGTCCACCGCCATGACAATTCATCAAATTGATCAAATGAAAAGTAATGTATTTGCTCTATAATACACCATCTACAAAAGTCGTGCGAGGTAATAACGTCGTACAGACAATATCGCATGTACATACAATATCGCCACTATTATTCAAATTTTTATTTTTGCTAATTCCGAGATGGAGATACTAACTCAGAATTCTGACTTAGTATCACAGAATTAGCTAATTCCGAGATGTTTAGTCAGAACTCCGAGTCAGTATCTCAGAATTAGCTAATTTCGAAATACTAAGTCAGAATTCAGAGAATTAGATGTTAAGTATGGATTCCGATTTAGTAGAATTAGCTAATTCCGAGATGTTGTTGAGTGACAGAACGTGTTCGAATAAGTCTGACTCAACATCTGGGAATAAACTAATTCTGAGATACCAAATCGGAAATCTGACTTAGTATATCAGGTTAGCTAATTCTGAGATACCAAGTCGAAATTCTGACTCAAAATTTCGGAATTAGCTAATTCTGAAACATTAGATCGAAATTCTGACTTAGTATCTTGAAATTAGCATAAATAAAATTTAATAATAGTGGCCCTTCGTACACTGCCTCTGCTACCGAGATGGTTATTTTTGAAGCTGTAGTTAGAAATATACGAATGCACGCAAAGATTGATAATCACATTAACCGAATGTGATATACCTACGAATATGTTTCTGACTGGACTTCTGCTCTCGCGACAGAAGATCGCCCTTTAAAAAAAAAATCGTCTACTCAATGCGTCTGTTAGAATCACTTTCATTTTAAGTAAACAAATCCTCCTTATCGGCACCATCACTTCTTGTCGTCTACTCCCAATCTAAAGATGTCGGTTGTTGTTCCATAAAACCGAGTTTCTAAACTGAGAGAAAGTGTCTTTGTTGTGCTGCTGGTAAAATTTTGCATCCTTTACTTGGGTGAGTGATGTCGCAACTCATCAGGGCTACAGATTTATGTTAGTCACCTTACTTACCGAACCAGATCCTTATTCTATACTTAGTAATCCTTTATTGTGTTTTAAGAATTTTTGAATTAATCAAGAGGGTAATGAACTTAAATTACCTGCGGCATGGTAAAGAGTTGGCAACCAATCAGTGATATGGATGAGATGTCTGTTAACATAACTTCTTTTTTCCAATAGCGGGCTATAAATCACCCCGGTTCCCCTCACTCCACCTTCTAGTAGTGTAAATTTCAACTAAAAATATAGAACTTTAATTCGATATTGATGCAGTTGAGTATCCTAATAAGAAGTGTCCATCTCTTGATTGCCTAGATTTCAAAATGGGTCCATTCAATAACAAACTTTGAATAAGATTTTCCTCTTCAACATCGTTAAAAATGTTGTTGAAAATAGGCTTTCATTGACATTCGGTAATGGACAGTAGAGAGCCTGTGTACTGGCGACAAAATAGATCAGATCTAGTGACTTATCAAAACTATACCTTAAAGTCTCTGGATCTAGTAGTCAAATTTGATAAGAATGCATGTACTTCATCAACACTAACACATCAATAGGTAAACAATTTGGTTTAAAATGAAGACAAAAGCCCTTCATTGGAAAAGTCTAGTTTGTTTCTCTTCTATACTTATAATTGTGTTGCATGGACCAAACTGGGCGAAAGTTTTAAATTCGGCTCAAAGAATCAAAGAACACATTAGAATTGTATATAACCAAAATTATGATAGCACTATAGAAGTTATAACAAACAATTCCTTTATTATTTATTTATCAACAACCATTTTTTCAATCCAGAAACAAATGTGGAAAATCTACAGATTTTTATCAAAGGAGTATTACGAAATATTAGTGAAGTTTTTCATGTCAATCAACCTTTGAAATAGCCTACTCTTAATGGCAGGGGAGCCCAAGCGGGGATTTCGGGATTTACTGAAGCGCGGCAGATTAATATATAGGGGGATACCTTGTACCCGGTTAAGTACCTCCACCAAATATGAACCTTATAAATAAGGCCGCGCGTCCAGGATAAAGGATCAGATGAGAAAAAAAAAATAAAAAATTCTTGCGCGCGTCAGATTAAGGTAGGGTGAGTTAATTACATGCTAAAAAGTGTATATTCTACTAATCTGACAATTTGAGAGTGACGTAAAGAAAGGGGAGGGCTACAAAGTTGTAAAAAAAATCGTCATCTCGACATTCTCGAGCGTGGCTAAATTTTATTTTTTTTAAAGGAAATAATATAAGGATAATGGAAAATATATAATCTGACGATTTCTACAAGCCGAAATAACAAAAATTCGTCGATAAAGTCTAATGCGTGCAGCTGCGTCATGCCTATATTCCCCTCTCCACGTTACTATTTCTCTCTCACTCTTTCTCTATCTATTTGGCATGGCTAAACTTAGATTTTGAATATAATTTGAACCGATTCGTAACGGTAGTATAGAATATTTTTTTTTTCAAATGTTGTTTTTTTGGAATAACTTTTAAATGGCTTTATCAGCTCTTAATATTGTAACGATTTCGAGACCGGCCTCGAGACCGGCCCTGATCATCCAATTAATGATGCACACTCGAAATGTAAACAAGCTCTCCGCTGACAAACACGTAGAAGAAGCGCGAACGTTTCAAGAAAAAGAAGCTTCGAGAGAGAGCCATCTAGATGAATCGTTCTATTCTCCTGAACAATCGAGAACTGTAAATGCGACTATATAACCGCTGGATGACAGAGGGCAGGGTAGTCAGATATAGTCATAGACAGCCCACAGAGAGTTACAAAGACAGTTCTGGAGTTCGCGGATAGAGATTGACACAGTAGAAATAAAATAGTGAAGTAAATGTTTTAGTTGAATAATTGTTTTAAGTAGTGTTTTATATAAATTTGAAAAAAATTAGTCAAGTGCAGTTTTACTACATTTGGCGTCAGAAGTGTGGATGTTTAAAATAATTAAGTGTTAAAGTGTTCGCCGCGTTGAAAAACTGATAGACATTAATCGCGCCTAATAGACTAGTGACCCGTTGAACAGTTAAGTGTTTGCAGGACAGTTTTGCGCGTCGCGGGAATGAACTGAAAACTTATTGTGTGAAATAAATAATAGACTGATATATCGGTAGAGACAAAATGTTTCCGAGGAGAGTTCATCTAGTTGACCTTAAAGTTAGTGAATTGAAGCAAGAGTTAGAGGAGCGTGAGTTAGAAACAACTGGAAAGAAGGCCGTACTTCAGAAAAGACTTTCAGATGGACTGATTGAAGAAGGAGAAGACCCGGAAACGTTTTTATTCGAAGTTTCAGGAATCGATTTGAGTGCTATGATGAACAAACTGGAGGAAACCACGAAATCCGTGGAAGATAAATTTCTGGAAAATTCGAATAGTTTGAAGGAGGAACTTCAACAAAATTCTGTGAGTTTGAAGGAGGAACTTCAAGAAAATTCGGTTACCTTGAAAGAAGAACTTCTCGAAAATTCGAATAGTCTGAAAGAGGAACTTCAAGAAAATGTGAAGAGCCTGGAAGAAAAACTTCACGAAAACTCGAAAAATCTAGAAGAAAGGCTTGAAGAAAATTCGAAAAATCTAGAATTGAAACTTCTCGAAAACTCGCATAGTTTGGAAGATGAATTTCTAGACCATTCGAAGAACTTGGGAGAAGAGCTTCTGGAAAATTCGAAGAGTTTGAAAGAAGAAGTTTGTGGTGTGGCGAATCGTTTATAAGATAGAATGGGAAGTGTCGAGACAGAGATCGAGGAAATAAAAGGTGGAATCATGACAGAAATCGGCAGTATAAAGGAAACAATCAGTAAGTTGAAAAAGCAAATTGATTCTGCACACACCAGAGAAACGATCAACAAAAATGCAATGCCAGACTTGAGTTTGGACTTAGATGAAGTCCAAAGGGACATAAAAGATTTCAAGGTCAGTACGGAACCAGGAAAGCTCTCATTGAAACCGCCTCAGTTCGACGGAAATACTCCATGGGCAAACTACCGCCGACAATTTGAAGCTGCTGCCAAAGCGAATGGATGGAATGCTGGGGAAAAAGCTTTAGTATTGACACTGGCATTGCGTGGCGATGCCACAAACATTTTACAGGCGGTGAAGCCCAACAACAGTAGGACTATGAACAGCTGATTAAACATCTAGAACTACGGTATGGTCAGGCCCACCTAGAACACGTGTATCATTCACAGCTGAAGAATCAATTCCAGAAATCAAGCGAATCCTTGCAAGAATTTGAAGCCGATATTGCACGCTTTGTTCGCCTTGCATACTCAGCCACACCGGAAAGTGTAATAGAGCGACTAGCGGTCCAGACATTTTTGGATGGGCTTCGTGACCAGGAAACCCGGCATGCCCTAACACTAGCTCGCCCCGCACATCTCGTAGATGCATTGGCATTCGCTCTGGAATTCGAAGCAGCAAAGCAATCCTGCAAAAGACAGACTCCGGATGATCGAGGAATATCCACAGGAGCCCGCTAATATCGAAGCTGTCCTGCGAAAGGTGATGAAGGAAGTTATGCCTGAGACAATACTGATACGATGCCGAAATTGTTGAAAACTTGGGCATGTGCGCAGCAAATGTCCAACATTAAAAAAATCGACAACAACGAAGGACAAAAAGGAGCAATCGTCAGCCCGTATCCAGCAAGCCCCACCGGAAATGGATGAAACCATTTTGGAGGCTCGCCTGGATGGGGGTGCGAGCAATGGAAACGTGGTGATGTTCGAGCCCAAACCCCATGATGAGAAAATTGGACGAGGAATTGCACTGGAAAAAACCTTGTTGCGTGATAATAAATTTGTGCCAGTGAGGGTAATGAATGTCAGCCAGCAGAATTGTAGAAGCTGGTTGCTACCTCGCCCAAGAACATGGGGCCAGCACAAAAGCCCAAATTGAGGGAACTAGTCAGGAAGTATCAGGACATCTTCGATATCGGAGTAGGCAGAGGCGGTAGAACAAAGGTGGTTCAGCATAAAATTGACACTGGAAATGCCCGACCAATCCGGCAATCAGCCAGAAGACTTCCTCTCGCCAAAAATGAAGAGGCTGACAACATGGTCTGCGACATGGAGAAAGACTGAGTCATCGAGCCATCCGACAGTCCCTGGTCCTCTCCAGTCGTGTTGGTGAAGAAGAAAGACGGATCAACACGCTTTTGCGTTGACTATCGTCAACTGAACAACGTGACGAAAAAGGATAGCTACCCTCTTCCAAGGATTGACGACACTTTAGGCACGTTAGGCGGTCCAACGATTTTCTCGATCCTAGATTTGAAAAGCGAATACTGGCAGGTAGAACTGGCCCAGGAAGATCGAGAAAAGGCAGCTTTTACCATCGGCTCCGGATTATGGCAGTTCACAGTTATGCCATTCGGCCTCTGCAATGCTCCAGCCACGTTCGAAAGATTGATGGAGACGGTTTTGAAAGGACTATCATGGAAGACGTGCCTGGTGTATCTCGACGACATTATTGTGGTTGGCAGATCATTCGAGGACCATATAAAAAACTTGGAAGAGGTATTTCAGCGACTGAGAAGCTCCGGACTGAAACTGAGCCCCAAGAAATGTCATTTGTTTCAAAAAGAAGTACGTTATCTCGGCCACGTTGTCTCTAGGAAAGGAGTGGCAGTAGATGAGCAGAAGATCAAAGCCGTTAAGGAATGTCCCGTTCCGAAAGACATTCACCAGCTTCGAAGTTTTCTTGGTTTGTGCACAGTTTTGAAAGGATTATCATGGAAGACCTGTCTGGTTTATCTCGACGACATTATTGTGTTCAGCAGATCGTTCAACGACCATGTGAAAAACTTGGAGGAGGTATTCCAACGACTAAGAACCTCCGGATTGCAATTGAGCCCCAAGAAGTGTCATCTGTTCCAGAAGGAAGTACGATACCTTTGTCACGTTGTCTCTGGGGAGGGAGTAACAGTAGATGAACAGAAAATCAAAGCTGTAAAAGAATGGCCAATTCCAAAAGACATACACCAGCTTCGGAGTTTTCTTGGTTTGTGCACCCACTACCGCCGATACGTGCTGGGATTTGCTAACATCGCAAAACCACTGACCAGGCTTACGGAAGGACAATCAAAGTTTCAGTGGTCAGATGAATGCCAAGATTCGTTCAGGTTCAGGTTCAAGTTGAAAAGAGCTTTGATCAACGCACCAATCCTGAGCTACCCCCTTCCGGACGGGAAATTCATTTTGGACACGGACGCCAGTAACGTGGGACTTGGAGCTGTCCTGTCTCAGATACTAGAAGGAAAAGAGAAGGTCATCGGTTACTTTACCCTCAGTAAACCGGAGTGGAACTACTATGTCACCAGGCGGGAACTGTTGGCTGTTGTCAAAGGAGTAGAACACTTCTATAAGTACGATTCCTACTGAGAACTGACCATGCAGCTCTCAAATGGCTCCTACAGTTCAAGAATCCCGGGGGTCAAGTGGCACGTTGGATTGAGAGGCTCCAGGAATTCGACTTTGAGATCGAACATCGAGCGGGAACCAGCCATAAGAATGCAGATGCCCTATCACGAAGACCATTCCCAGATGACTGTTCGCACTGCCGACGAGCAGAGGAGAAGGAGTCGACACTCTGCAGAATCACGGCGGTCGATGATAACTGGAATGACCACAAGATCCAGATAGACCAAGAGAAAGATCCAGATCTTGGTTTAGTCATCAGCTGGATGAAGAGTGATCGAAGACCGTCGTGGCAGGAAATAGCCAGTTGTTCTCCAGTCGTTAAAACTTACTGGGCCCAATGGAACTCTTTCACCCTAGACAATGGAGTCTTGAAGCGTGTGTTGGAGTCGGAGGATAGCGGGGAAGAAAGACGTCAGGTAGTAGTTCCCAGAAGAAGAAGACAAGAAATGCTCCGAGAAATCCATGATGGGGTCACCGGAGGACATCTGGGAGTGACGAAGACCCTCCACAAAGTGAGGCAACGGTTTTACTGGGCCAATTGTCAAGCCGACGTAAAGACTGGTACAGAAAATGTGCCGTATGCGCTGTCAGCAATGGGCCTCGAACAAGACCTAAGGCCCCGATGCGCCAGTACAATGTGGGTAGTCCATTTGAAAGGATCGCCATTGACATCGCTGGCCCGTTTCCCCAATCTAATCACGGGAATAAGTACATCTTTGTGGCGATGGACTACTTCAGCAAGTGGGCCGAAGCCTATGCCCTGCCCAACCAAGAAGCCATCACCGTTGCCGACGTCTTGGTGAAGAACTGGATTTGTCGATTCGGCGTTCTGTTGGAGCTGCATTCGGATAAAGGCAGAAATTTTGAGTCGAACCTGTTCCAGAAAATGTGTCAGATGCTGAACATCCGAAAGACGAGAACCACAGCTCTGCATCCGCAGTCAGATGGAATGGTGGAGCGGATGAATAAGACGATAAACCGCCACCTGTCCAAGGTAGTCTCTGACCACCAGAAAGATTGGGATCAGTATCTCCATTTGTTCCTGATGGCCTATCGTTCCACAGTTCACGACTCAACCGGCCAAACCCCTGCTAGTGTTATTATGGGCTGAGAGCTGCGACTTCTATGTGACCTGAAGTTTGGGACGCCACGAGGACAAGACATCGCGGGAGATGACTACGTCAGCAAACTACGACGGAAAATGGACGACATTCAAGAACGGGTCCGTTTGAACATCCAGAGTGCCAGCGACAGAATGAAGGAGACCTACGACATCAAGGCCGATGCTGCATGGTGGATATCAGACAGCTGACCTAGTATGGCTGCACAACCCTAAACGTCGCCGTGGACTATCACCGATACATCGGAACTCGTGGGAAGGTCCATAAAAGATCATGAAAAGGATAAACGACCTTGTCTATCGAATACATATGCCACCACGAGGAAAAGCTAGGGTAGTCCACTTCAATAGGTTGTCCCCTTACGCCGGAAACCACGATCAAGTCCGTACCGTCAGATCACCGGAGGACGAAATGACGTTTCAGAGGTTCATGTCCCTGTACTCGAACGGACAGAAAGTTCAATATGGGGTAACCCGAGATGAGTCACGAGATCTTTTCAAGGTGCCTGCCGATTACGCGTTAGCTCACTGTGTGGCAGAAGATCTCCAAATGTCCAGAGGCATTGCTGTAGTATTCTCCAAGAAGTTCGGTCAACTCCAGAAACTGCGGGAACAAAACCCGAAAGTTGGAGGGGTGCTACAGCTGAGGAAGAGCCAGAGAAACATCTATTATTTGATTACCAAGAAGCTTTCTCGAGATAAGCCGTCTTATGAAGATGTCTGGAAGAGTCTCACCAAATTAAGAGACATGATGTTGGACTAGAATCTTCTTCCTCGACCCATCTCGAACACTGTGGAGTGTTACGTCCATCGAACGTCCAGGTGCAGATATGGAGAATCAGATATCTCCACACTCCAAAAATGACATTTCGGGACGAAACGTCTTTAAGAAGGGGGTAATATAACGATTTCGAGACCGGCCTCGAGACCGGCCCTGACCATCTAATTAATGATGCACACTCGAAATGTAAACAAGCTCTCCGCTGAGAAACACAAATTAGTTAAGTGCGGTTTTACTACAATATCAAAAAACCACGTCGATCGCCGCCAGTCCGGTCAGAATCGGTTGATTCGTTCGTGAGTTATCGTTGTCGAAAGAAAACCGAAAAAAGTGGTTTTTTGGAATCACTCTGAAATTTCTAGTTCGATCAATTTAAACTTAAAGATTCTTCATGGATCTTGAAAAACTGTGTCGAATGCTGCCAACCGCGTGAAAATCGGTTCATTTATTCAAAAGTTATTGCGGTTTGTATATAAATTGTATAAACTTCTATCAGACTTTTGAGCTCGGAGAGCTCATAATGAAACAAAAATCATATTTTTGAGATCGAAAAACTCAAAAACAAATCAAGTGAAATGTTGAGCGCTTAGGTATGGAGTTAGCGGGAAGTTGCAGGGATGGCCTTTAGGGTCAACCGTTTTCCTAAATTTTTTTGTCAGATAAGGCGAATCCCTCTAGATAATCGTCAGCTTAGGAGACAGCATATCTAGGATATAAAGATGAACTATATATTTCTTAATCTGACGCGCTTGCGTATATATTATAATAATGGCCGCGAGTTTGCGTCACATCGACATCGTCAGATTATTGCATGGGAGCTTTTTTTTTAAGTTTACTTAACACCCCCTAAAAAAATCTGACGCGCTCGATTAAATTTTTTATTTCTTTTTTCATTTTCAACTCTTACCTACGACCACCCCCATCATGCAAACGATCAGATTAACATACGTACATTATTAAAAATATGTATGACATTGATGCTATCAATATCTGACGGGCTCGAGTATGTCCATGCAACAGTTTTTTTTACAAATTTGAAAATCTGTAGCCGCTTACCCCACCGATGAAAAAGTATACATTACATAATTTTTTTTTCCTTCTTATCATCTAAGCTTTAATACCCAATAGGTCTCTATGACGCTCGAGTAAATCCACATTTAGCATCGTGGGCTCCCCTACTATAATGATCAGATTCATTTTGATTGCGTACTGTTTTTTAATTAACTCATCTTTAGTTAACCATTAATATTCACTATGTTACACAATAAAGTTGTATGAATAATAATTCAAGTCTTGTCTATAGGCCATCATCTGCTTATGGTCAAAAATTTTAATATAGTTATCTTCCCCTAGATTCCTCCACCGTCTCTGAGAATATTATTTTCTAGATCTTTCGTGAAGCTTCGATCGTCGAACGGACAAAATTTTGAACAAAATTATGTTAATCATTTTCATGTACTGTGGGTCTACTTACTCCAAGTTTCATAAAAACAATACTCGTAATTATGAATTCTTTCAGGCACTCCAGTGTTTTTAGTGTAATCTGAGTTTTTGTTTTTTATCCCTCCTATTACTGTAAGTAACTTTTGAACTTCATCAAAAACTGTATCAGCCATAATATTCTTTCAGATCCCTCCTCACATTTTTACTTGAAAAAATCGACATATATCTGTCTCTCTAGATTGAGATACCTATCCAGATTTTTTTAGAATTGAAAAACTTTTTATGGAAAAGATATTGTGTTATTGAAAAAAAAATGGCTATCTCTTCGAGTATGGACTATTACTTACTTTCCTTTTAGTAATAATTTATTTCGAAATTTGTCAAAAATTTCATTTTCTTAAAATATATGGCTTAAAACTTGTGAAAAAAGTCCTAATATTTGGTTAAATACGTAAAATAGTTCGTTGATTTTTTGATTAATGAGTTTGGCATTGTTTAAGTACTGACAAAAATTGATTAAATCAAATTTATATCCTGAATGCTCTACGATACATAAACTTGTTATCAAACACAACAGAAATCTGAAAGGTGTTCCCAGTTTCTCAAAGAAATACATATTTTTATCAACATTCAGTAATTAAAAGTTGGTAGAATGATAAAGCTAATGGTATAAAAGTTTCACGTGTCACTGAAAATAATTTTTTTTAATATATCAGTACCTACATATTTGTAAAATCGAAATAGAAACAATTTTTTTTTCAAAACATTTTTAAATCTGAACAAATTTTGAGAGAAAAAATTTCAAGCGGTTATTTGAAAAAAAAATTGACTAGATACCTCCGAATAGGCCATTTTTTTAATTTTTTTTGAAAATAAAACTTAACGCCCAAGTCAAATTTAAAAACAAATTGATATTCTTTGTTTTATGATCTCAATTTTTTTAAGGACAGTGAACTTTGTCATCAGTACAAAGGTTGTCTCTCTACCATAGGTTAATTGTTGAAGTACATTACCCCTCTTAGTGGCCATCCAGAAGCAAAATTTTGATATGTTCCCGTGGTTTGTGCTCCATTGTCTGAGAAGAATATTATAATGGAATTTTCCAGCATATTTTTTTGTGAAAGTTTTTCAACTATTCCACCCACTGATCTATCCAAATGATTGACAATATCTGGAATATAGATTTATTGGAATGAAAAAGTGGATATGATGAGTTGAATGATGAACTCAATATGAGAGGAAATACTCTGATGTTGAAAGTACAAATATGAAATGCATTATGTCCTGCTGAGAATATGCGTTTTTACTTGTGTTGTGGTATTGAAGTAATGTAGCGCTAGAAATTTGTAATAATTAGTAGAAACACTTTCACCAGCAAGACAAACTTGCGATATTTTCAGTCCTTGGTAACCGCATGATACAGGTGCATTTGTTTGTTTCAACGTCAATACGTGTAGTATTATAAGTAGAGTTTTTTTTGGATTCTGCATTGAATGACATTGAATCAAGAATCATTTACAAAATATCTACCGAAGAAGTACTTACCATTTAAGCAAAACAATCTTTTAATTTGAATATGTAATTGAGAAAAACCTCTCAATTCTGAAATAATAATACTACTGGCACCGGACCGAGGTTCAAGAGCGCAGTGCGCGAGAATTTTTCGCAAATGCATCGGTTTCGATAGGTGGCCACATGCTTTTTTGTAAAGCAACACACTTGCCTAGACGCTCATACCGACGTCTTGGCGCTTGCTTGGAGTTCGCAGAGACCAACCGTAGTGGTGCTGTAGGTTTTCTGGGATTTTCTATAGCAGAAAAGTGAATACCATACCAAAAGTGAAAAAGTCGCTATGGAACGTCACTGCAAATATTCTATTCGCACAGGCTATGCCTTTAGGTACACTCTATGAGTGTATATGAGGAAGTATTATTATTAGTCCTGGTCGTGCAGTAGATAGATCTGTGAGAGATAAAACCGAAATTCGCTGTGGCTAAAAGGGATTTAAAATCCAGAATTTGAAAGCTACAAAAAGTATAAAATCGTTCGATATTTTTCTATAAAGTTATGTCACCGATACCTAACCATAGTCGTAATTTTACCTGCTAATAATCTTCTTTCTGGAGTTTTGATAAATCTGTATTTTTCTTTTGCTTCCGTTACATTTGGTACCCCCAATTCTACTCCATCGTGCCCAGCGTGGCCGGCAAGATGATTTACCATAAGGAAGAGAGGTTTGTCAATGTCGTGTTTTTCTATCACTTCCACAGATTTTTTCGTGAAGAGTTCGGTGGCATACTGTCCCATAAATTCCCACTGAGGTTTAAATTCGTTGTGTAGATCAAATCCGGTAAAATTCTTGAAAAAATTGAATATTTCTCAATTAACTTAGTCTTAATCCCCGCACGAGTCAAGTTTTTATTGAAAAAATAAACTACAATATACAGAGTGTTTCCGAAATTGAAGCGATAAAAAACGGGCTGTTATTTGGGACATAACGTAACAATAAATGGCAAGAATTCTCGTTTTTGAAGAAAAACCTCAGTTTGGGAGGCATTGGTTTGATTCTCCAGGCGTGTCTGCCCGCTGGAAGCGTGTTTCGTTTTGTTTTGTCATCTACTTTCCACTTTATTTATCGCTACAATTTCGGAAACACTCGGGAAGAATGAAAACGATTTTCATGACTGATATTTTATGGAACATACCATTTTTGTCGATTTAGTAACCTTTTTCGTCAAACTTGTTTTAACATGCCTGTTTAACGTTCTTCAATGTAAACAAAATAGACCATTACCTAATGATACCTTTTAATAATCGATTTCATAGCGCAGCCATAAAATGGAATTTTTCTACTCCCTCTTTCAGTTTCTACAATTCTATGATTAAAAATGTTAATAAAAATTTATTCAAATAATTTAAAAGATGACCATCAATGTTCAAAAGAGTTTTTGTCTACTATTCATTTCGTTGATTAAAATATCTTCTAATGAAGAATTCCTTTACTTCAACAAGAGTGAGGTCGACGGAAAAAAAGTTTATTAAAATACGATTAATGATCTCGGACATTAATTGCCTTTATTAATGCACTATAGTTGATTAAATGGCTACTATTTATAATGTGGCAGGGCAACAAAAATTACAGCATCAAATTTTGTGAAGCCAACAAAGCTTAAATTTCGTCTTTCTTTTGTTTTTTTTTTGTCTTCAATTCTCATTCCATATTCATTAAATCGGACAAAACAGTATCGCTGTTTACCATTTCGGCCGTTGGTTGTCTTTCATTCACCATACTTAAATATTCGGTTGTCTTGCATTCACCATAAATATTCCTTAAAATTCCTTAACGCCCAACACCTATTGTTGCAAATCACCTAATCACCTTGGGTTCTCCCAAAAATTTCGTGGAAACTGGCTACATCCAATAGTTATTTCTTTTACCAGTGTTGAAAATGTCCCATGGTGTCAGCAACTAATTATAATACTTTATTCACACTTTATTCAAAAGACAATTACAGCTAAAGTTTTTCAATTATCTTATTACTAGCTGAACGCACTGTACTTCTTTCTCCAGATCAATTCTCAACTCAACATCTCGTCTACTTTCATATACCATTCAAATGTTCTAGAACATCGAACAGTTTGACGTCACAGTGGTCAGACCGTTATGGAATTCAACGGTTCCGAAATCAATTTTTCCATAAGAAACTTGACAATCTGACTCTTGTTATGGAAGAAATATTCCAAAACACTTATGTCTTATGCATTTTGCACGTATTTCATTCCAACGCTTGTTATGGAATGAATATGGAGTTGATTTTGTATAATTCAAAACAGCATAATAAGAAAAAATTGTACAATTAGTTAAAACAAACTTTTTCAGCTAGGTAACTTAACAGAAGATTGAAAAGCAGAAAATAATGATTCATAAAAATATATTTTTCTACATTCATGCAAAAAGCAAAACTTTATTGAACTATATTCCGCGGAAAAAGAAGCTCTTTATTGCACTCATCTGTCATTCTACTTCAACGTGCTGTCATCATGATAAACATAAACGTTCAAACCCACTTCATATTTAGCAGATATTCTGTGAGATTGGCCATACATATTTTATATTATTTTGTATTAATAGTTCAGTCGACAGGTTGAAAAAAGTGGGGTTAGGTGGAAAAAGGTGGAAGTTGATGAAACTTCAGGTGGTTCTTCAGGGATGGTTAATCAACATTTTCTCAAGTTTTGGACCTAAAGGACCCTGTGCGAAAAAAGTAGGGGGGGGGAAACTGCAAAATTTTTGACCTCTCTCCGGTTTTTCCTCGATTATTTTTTTCTCTTACGTCCTACGGAAAAAACATAAAGATACTTTTTTTTAGAGCGTAATTTTATACAATTTTGACTGAAGAAACATGTTTGTATGTGAATTCGCTACCGAGATATGGCACGTCAAAAAAAGGTCATGTTTCAAAATTTGCTAAGAAATGATAAAAAATGCAAAATTACAGCTTATTTCATCTGTTATACCCGAATTATGATGAAATGTTGTAGTAATTATGGTTCTTAGTTGAAGTCACCAACTTTGGACACCCCACTCCTCCTTCCCCCACCCAACCCCAATTCTCAAAAGCTAACTTTCTGATGAAAGTCTACCATACGTATTCACATCATTTTGGTATTGATATCAGTTACTTTTCGGATCGATATCCCCCCGTTCCCCTACATAATTATCCCAGGACAGGAAGAAAAAAAGACGTAGTTCATTCGTGAAAAAAATTAATGTAATTAACAATATTAAGATATTCTCAAGGCATATATTATATTGAGGAATAAAGATATTATAGCTAATCATAGTGGGTAGGTTCTCATTTGTACTCATTACATTTCCTGCCGAGATTTCTTAGCCGCTGGTTCTGCTCGTAACAGCTCGTCGTCCTCCTGAGCGATAAGGCTGTCATTGATGTCGCTGTCGATGTTGCTGTGTGCTCAATCAGCTGCTGAATGGAAAACTGGCATTCATCACTATTCTCGTCGATGTATGAAAATATCACCTGCATGGTTTCGTCAACACTCGGCGATGGGCGGAATCCTCTTTCATGCGATGACTTAGGTGGATGGTGAAAGCTTGCGAGGCACCTTTGATGATACTCAGTATTGACGGCGACTAAATCAGTGTCCAAATTCTGCAACTGGCTAATGCGCTCTTCTATTTTCTTCCCCCAGTCGTCTCCACGCATCCTCGCCTTTTCGATGATTCTATTAGAAATTTTGGGTAGAGTCACTTTAACTGTAGCATTGAGCCTTTCCAAGGGCAACTTTGCCTGTTAGCTCTGAAATCATTAGTGATAGCTTCCTCACAAAGAAAACACGCACTGGTGAAGTCGAATTTCGCAACTTGTGACCGTCGGGTAGGTGCAGGAGAAGGAGCTTTGGATGTGTCACATCCATGACGTGTTAATGCAGCAAGTAATTTCTCATTGTTGTACCTTGTTTGGCAAGTATTGTGCACTCTTACTTCACTCAACTCACGCAGAAACTGTTCATCTGCCGAAAGTATCTTTTTTACACTGGACTCCAACAGTCTGGCAACTCCTCTGGCTTTCACTACAGTTAGTTCACCTGCTTCAACTCCTTTACAAATAAAACAAAAGTCTGATTCATGAGATTTAGACGCCATCTCAGAAAATTACCCAAAAACCAAAACTGTCACTAACACTCGATGCTCCTTTTGTTGGAGGATCAAGTTCTTCCAGGTTATATCACACTGTACTTGGACACCGATATTATGATTTTATTTATGATGTTGTATGGAATGACGTTAAGTTTGGTTGGTTGTTAATGTCAAAATTTTTTAATTAAAAAAGTCACTTCAATATTGGAATTTTTACTGGGATTTGCTGTGTTTATTCTGCAGATTTCTTACGATTTCACACACCTTTCGCTAACAAAATTATTCACTTCAAGAGCTGAAGGTTTCTAATGTTACTTATCTAACTCAATCTTATATATACTCTGAGTGGTTGAACTCTCTCTGTCCCATTTTTACCAATCCCTAATTTTTATTTTCTTATTACCTAATTTGACTATTCTACCTGAGGTACTTTATACCCTTCTATAATTACTATTTTTCGATTTCTTCTTGGAATTAATGAATAATAGAGTCATGTTGAAAGAATAAAATGAAAAGTGATCTAATATGACCTCAAAAATCGAAAACAAATAGATCTAGGTAGCGCAGGTAGAATAGACAAATTTCAGCCTTCTATGTTGAATATTGGCTCATCGTTTGCATTCCGCAGTTCCACAGGAGCAGTGTTCTAACATCTATTGTTTTCCAGCATTTTACTGCTGTAGCTGATCACACACTCCCCTCGGCCCGACACTCTCTTTTCCTTGGGAGGAACGACTTGACACCTGGTGGGCAAGCAGGGGTGGGGGTTATCTAAAGTTGGTGATTTCAAGTAGGAATTATAATAGCAACTACATTTCATCACAATTCTTGTATAACAGAAGAAATAGGGTGGAATTCTGCAATTTGTGGCGAAATTTGAAAAATTACCTAATCTTCGAAGCGCCATATCTCGGTAACAAATTGACACACAAACATGTTTGAGGCAACAAATTCGTAGGGAATTTGACGATCTACAAAAAAGTTTTTGCTGTAGAACGTAAGGCAAAAAAGTTATTGAGGAAAAACCACACCAAGGTCGAAAAATTTGCAGTTTTCCCCCCCTACTTTTTTAGCGCAGGGTCCTCGATGTCCAAAACTTGAGAAAATGTTAATCAACCATCCCTGAACAACATCTTAAAGTTTCATTAACTTCCGACCTTTTTCTATCTGAAACTACCTGTCGACTGAACTATGATGTTAGCAGTCAGAGTTGAACACACAATGCCTTCCCGAGAATAACTCCATAATCAAAACCGATCCGCTATGTTCTAAACCGTCTACCTGCATAGAGCGAACTGTCTGTATTATGACCACACCTGGTGATAACATACGCGCTCATGGCCACTATGATTTTGATTTTTATAATGCAACTGTGGTTATATAAACGTCAGTCAAAATTTAATTCTGATAGTTACAGAACTGAAAGTTTTAAAATGAGTAATATTAATGGAAAACTAGATGATGGTGATGAAATCGATAATAATAATTATTTATTTAAATTGCGTATTTTATTTTCCTTCACCTAGTGACACACCTAAATAAATAATTTTTTGCTTTTTGCATGAACGTAGAAAAAATTTTGTATGCAACTCGTGCAAAAAATGTTTATTGCACTCGACGTGTTGTCCAACTCGGTCTAACGGCCTTGTCGGACAATTTCACATCGAGTGCAATAAACACTTACTTTCTGCACTTGTTGCATAAATAACTATTTTCAATTTACTACGTTTCCGAAATTTGTAATTGTGAATTTTTGATAGTATGTATGGAAATAGTTGTAAGATTTAAAACGCAAAACATGGGGCGCATGCGATAGATGATAACATGTTATTCGCTTTAAATATTACAATTATTTTGATAGCTGCTATTAAAAATTCAGTCTCCAATATCAGAATGATCCTTATGGGATTAAGAATCTGTACGGGATGCGGAGAAATTAATCTTATTCTTTTCAGTTCGTTTCAAAAATGCAGTAAATTGAATTTCTTTTCGTACTTTTATCTTCAGTCTCTGTGAGAAAAACCTCAGCAAGATGTTAACGGATTTTGGAAACATTTTTTTCATTAGGGGGATCAAATTAAATAAATGCTAGATAATCAACTTTCACATTCAACCTATTTAACATTCAAGTTTCCAACATTGACAATTCATTTCTCCATTATGTTTCCAAATATAAAATATTCACTAGATAATAATGAAAATCGAGAAATATTTTCATAATTTCTACAGTAGTGGAAGGGATGCAAATGAATAGTATAAAATCAAATTACACTAGAATTTATATTATTATAAGTGAGTCCAAAATCATTATTCACTTTCATTAGTCCGATGGAGAGATCCACAGTTTTCTTTCTAGCTATTGATTGATTGCTTTGAAGAGAAGAAAGGTTTTCATTTCCACACCAAATTCATATAAAAATACCCACACGCTGCCGCGGTATCGAGAACGACTTTATCGAAGAGTAGCGTTGTCCGTCTTGCTGCTTTTACCCTGCTTCAAATATGTGTTTTTATCTCTTGAAGAAGGAAGGATTAGGCAGCCAGCACACTGAGTAACCATGACCGACCGTCCACGATCATGCAACTACGACCAAAATTACCAAAACGTGTATTCTTATCGGATACTCAAAGACCATGTTTGAAATTCCAATCTGCTGAAAATTTTGGTTGATTGGTGCGAGTTTGAAAGTTTTCATTTACCCCTTTCAATGTGTTTGGTCGTTGCTGGACGGTTATCAGTGTGAAAGCAGCCACGAGTTTCAGCCACGAATTTCTCGCGGGATACGGCGCGTATTCGACAGCCAGTGGTCCCGAAAATACGATATAATTTCATGGCCAGCCATGAATTTACTAGACGATCGGAAGGTTCGCACAAATGAGTTAACATATAGTTATGTAGGATATTATATAAAAATATTACTTTACTCATTTTAAAATTCGTTGAATGTTATATGAGAAGATATTTATTAAGATGTGTTAATGAAAGTTATAAATGAAAACTATTGTATGTGTCTTGCTTTCATCAGGCAAGAAATTAACCCACACAGTAATGAACATAATAAAAAAAGAAAAAATAGATAACTATTTCACAGTTTTCGTGAATGGGATTTTTTTGGTACAACTCTATTCTTCCGAAGGTTCTCCGCAAAACCTATTTGCCAAAATACTACCAATATTAATAATTTCCAAAATAAATTCATAAGTCCATCAAAGTGTTCGTGGATGGGGATTTTTTGCATAAATGTATACTACTGAAGATGCTCTAGAAAATCTATTCCTCAAAATATTTTGTCGGGCAGGACTTTACCCCCACCACCAAAAATAATAATTTATTAAATAATTATTATTTTTGGTGGTGGGGGTAAAAGTCTTGCCCGAAAAAATATTTTGACAAATAGGTCTTCTAGAGCATCTTCTAAAGTATACATTTATGCAAAAAAATCCCCATCCACGAACACTTTGATGGAATTTATTTTGAAAAATATTATTTTTGGTGGTGGGGGTAAAGTCCTGCCCGACAAAATATTTTGAGAAATAAATCATCTAAAGAACCTTTGGTAGCATAGATCCATGCAAAAAAAATCCACATATTTATAAAGAAAAATCCCCATCCACGAATAATTTGATGAAGTTGTGCGGTCTTCTTGAAAATTATTAATTTTGGTGGTGGGGGTGAGTATCTTGCCCGACAAAATATTTTGACAAATAGTTCTTCTAGAGCATTTTCAGTAGTATACATTTATGCAAGAAAATCCCTATCCACGAACACTTTGGTGGTATTTTGGCAAATAGGTTTTGCGGAGAACCTTCGGAAGAATAGAGTTGTACCAAAAAAATTCCATTCACGAAAACTGTGAAATAGTTATCTATTTTTTTTATTTCATTATGTTCATTGCTGTGAGTGTTAATTTCTTGGCTGAGGAAAGCAAGACACATACAATAGTTTTCATTTATAACTTTCATTAACACATCTTAATAAATCTCTTCTCATATACCATTCAACGAATTTTAAAATGAGTAAAGTAATATTTTTATATAATATATCCTACTAAACTATATGTTAACTCATTTGTGCGAACCTTCCGATCTTGTAGTAAATTCATGGCTGGCCATGAAATTTTATCGTATTTTCGGGACCACTGGCGGTCAAGTACGCGCCATATCACCGCGAGAAATTCGTGGCTGGAACTCGTGGATGCTTTCACACTGATGCGGACGGTCTATCCTGGTCGGTCAGTGTGTTTTCTAGCTTAAGAGTTGAGATCAGGTCTGTAAGTTATTTCGTACCTCAAATACTTACATGCGTTTTGTTGATGGAGGTTGATATTTTGTAATCGAAATAACCGACATAACCATTCCAATATCCAAAATGGGTATCAAACCCTCTTTTAGTTGGGGTGACTTCTTTGCAGGATGCCCCCAGATGCCATTTTCCCACCATATGGGTTTTGTAGCCCAATTCTTTTAACTTTTCCGCCATTGTGGGCATACCAAGTGGGAGGAATCTATTCTCTCCAGCGTCCAGGGGTATCCCCTGAAGACCTGAAAAGAGAAAAAGAATTCTTATATTCACTGTATAGGTATTTCAGTGGTGCATGAAAGGATGAAATATCGAGGGCAATGTAAATATACAACAAAATAATTATATCGAACATATCGCTCTATGAGGATTACAAATATGTGTTTCGAGCGACTAGCGTTTCAAGCTAGTTGGCCCTCGTCAGTAAGATATAGCCAGTGTAAGAATGTGTAACATGTGGTTGCAAGTGAAACAATGAACAAACTGGGTCAACGACAGAAACCAGCCTCTTATCTGTGGTATCAGTTAGAAGATTCTGCTATTCAGAGCCACTACTAACGTCACCACTGAGTGCGGAAAAGTAAAACTACTCAACCGTATCTCTCGGTATTTGTATTTCAGCTTGAAACAAAAAAAATATTTTACAAGTACCTTGTATAATAATAAATGATTATTATATAATATTGTCAAGCAACAATAAGTGCACTTGTCAACTTTTGACATATGATGTAAAATTTTTCCTCAGTGCCTGTCAGCAAGAATCCACAAACACCGACACTTTTCTAATCATTAAATCATTAAAAGGTTTACAAGCTGTTAAAATGAGCAGCTGTGGCGACGAGCTATCAGATTCCATTCTAGAGGCCGCAAACTCTGGAAGTTTGAATTCACTGCCCGCTAAATCTGAACAAGAATATAAAAAACAGTATAAACAGTTTGAATACTGGTGCCACAACAAAGAGACAAATAGTATCAAGAAGGTGGAGTTCATAGCATTTTTTGCAGATTTACGAAAAACATTTCAGCCAAATACTTTATCGAGTAAAAACTCTGTTGAAAAGTGTCCTTGAAGTTATCTGATATGAAGCTCGTAGGAAAAATGTTATTACTAGATAACACGTGTGCAAAGTGCCTTTTCCGTATTCAAAAACTCATACAAACTCCGCTTTGCGTCATTCGCCTAAGTGTATTTGCGTGCAGAAAAGTAACACTTTGTGTACTTGTTAGGAAAATAACTATTTTCTACTTATTGAAATGGCATTTAACGTACGGATATGTACAAGTTAAATGATCGATTGATAAAACATTCACAATCTATGTTTGTAGCAAATTGTTCAAAACTGTTCTGATTTTATTGTAAAAAAACCTACTGAAAGAGTAGTTGCATTTTACTTGTTTCATTCCGCTAGCGGTGTAGGAATAGATTGAAATGAATTAAAAATAAAACGACTGAAATTTCATGAATGGCAAATAATCCAGTTATTTCTGCAACTAGAAAAACTCAATTTTGTTTATTTGATATTATTATGAGTTCGTGGAAAAAGTAGGGCATTGATATTCTCCTCCAGAAACTTGTTTTTGAACACTCGCTCCGCTCTTAGCTCGTGCTTAGAGTAGGTACTCGATACCAAAAGGACGTTTATAATATAGGTAAGTACTAGTAACCTAGTAGAAAGATGGGCGTCCGAGACGAGAGTAGTCAACTGACCACTCCGTCTACAACCATCAAACCAACGAATGCAGTATTCAACATCAGAAAGGAAAGAACGAACAAATGGGGTCGTATGAATAACACTTTTACTCGATTTCATGCAACCGACCTATTCATTTTGTTCGTTTGTGAGAGAGACAAACCTTCAGTGGAGGCATTTCCTAGCTTTTATTCACACAACCCATATTTCTAAATTATACTTGTTGGCTTTGCCTATAACTATCTATAATTTACACAATCGTGACGGTTGTTGACGGAATTATTTTGACCTCGCGTTTTAATATATTCTCGAATTTTTTCATTACGAAAAATAGATGAGATAGTCCAGTCTTCTACTCAAACCTATACACAGGTATAATCGTTGGCAAGTCTCCATTAAAAAACAGCTACTGTCTCCTATGTCGGTTGAATTTTTTCTGTTAGATTCTTGAAGTTTTTTACAAGAAATACTTTGCAATTCTCTATAAATCTCATAGCCAAAATGTTGTTTTGATTCTATGGAGAAACACCTACGTACTGGTTTCATGAACATTGTCAGCTCACCCAATTGAATCGAAAAATACCTTGAGTTTAAGAAAGGAATGCCTAAGATAAACATTGAAATATATACCGGGTAATTTAAATTCGAGGGCCACCATTGGGATTTCGGAAACTATAAGAGATACAAAGATGGTTAAATTGGGGCAAATGCTATTAAGAAAGTTTCCAAATTCCTAGTATACCCGGATATATCTGAAAAAACCTAAATTTTGAAAAAACATTTTTATTTTTCTTTGGCAATAGTTGATGATGGATATCACAATAAATAGCACATTTATATTGCCATTTTGTCCCCGTTATATGATGGTATTTTCAAATTTACCATCCGACGTCTCGTCTCTTAGCCACCGTCATCAACTTAATTTTTTCTTATGGGCGTCATATCAAATTGTTACAAATTGAAATAGAGTGTTTCATTCTGATTCAAACGATATGTAATTCTTTGTTGTCACAACTTCGCGTAATATTGAAAAAAAGTTTCAGGCTTCGATTCCATCAAAATAACACTTGTCAAACTATAGTCGATTTGTTGTTACTCCATCGTCTGTCACTTCTGCTGTTTTTATCAAAGTAATAATTACGTTGAAAAGTTTTTAATGAACTTTATTGAATATATGTGTCTTTTACTACAAATGAACGAACGAAATAACACAACACTGAAAGTCAAGTACTATGAGGTCAGGCGATCTTGCTGGCCGTTTCACATGACCATTATTTCCAATCCACCTATCTGGGAATCTTTCTTTTAGGTATTCACATACTGCTCTGGTATTATGTGGAGGGGCACCGTCATGTTGAAACCAATATTGATTTTAATTTACGAGAGGTAAAATGTCTAGATAATCATCAAAAGCGCCATAGAGAAACTCTATTGAGAGTTCCATTAAAAAAATAAGGACCAAGGATTTGATCTCCACAAATTCCAGCCCATTCGTTCAAACTGCACCGTACCTGTGGCCCAACTGCTCTAATCTCTCTGGGATTGTTCTAACTCCAAATGTGCTCATTATTTCTATTGAACATACCATAATTAGTGTAAGTGCTATCATCTGTCCAAATGACCTTTGAGAGAAATTGGGGAAAATCATTTCTATCAATTAGCCAATTACAGTAAGCCAACCACCGTTCAGGATCACCTGGGTACAATTTTGAGCAAATATGATTTTTGTAGCATTTTTTCTGAGCTCCCTCAAAACACTTGTTTGTGGCGCATCTGTATTTAAAGCAACTTCATATTTTGAAACTGGCGGATTCATATTTATCTAATAACAGACAAGTTAAAAAAAAATATATTTTAATAAAAGTATAGAAGTTTAGTACCTCATTTTGAATATTGTTTCTCGTATTTTCATCTAATCGATTTCAATATTTATTCCTCGGTTTTTTGAAATTACCATACTCGGTAAGGTTTCTATAGTGAAAATCGGTCTTATCGTTAAAAGGTAAGACCTCGTTAATCCTTAGCTCGCACAAGTTTCGACTTCTGAGGGCTGTCGTTCGTAGGGGGACGATAGCTGGTTAACGGAAAAAACAACAACAATATAAACATTACACAATCACAAAGTAATTTATCTAAACATTTTTGGGCCGCAGTGGTCATGATGGTAGAGCGCTAGTCTATCAATCAGAGGGACGTGGGTTCGATTCCCAGCATGGTTACTGGTCTCGTACTAGAAATCGCACGTTAAAAGGTAAGACCTCGTTAATCCTCAGCTCTCACTAGTTTCGACTTCTGAGGGCTGTCGTTTGTAGGGGGATGACAGGTGGTTAACGGAAAAAAACAATTTTAAACAATAACAAATATTTACTTTTCCCGCTTAAACTGACTGCAAATATTCTGTTCGGAATAATTTTTCCCTTTCGTGGTCGATTCTTATACAGTGAGGACCAAAAGTCCGTCGCCCCCTCCGTAACTTCTTCATTTTCCATATTACAAAAAAATGTTAAATACATAAGTTGTAGGGTTTCATTCGATCTCTTTAATGGTTTAAGTTTCATTCATACAGAGTATCTCAAAAAAGCACGGTGATTTAGAAGTTAATTTTTTTAAATGGGACACCCTGTATTTCATTGCATTATTACATTCTACGTTGAATTCTGAACAAGTTTGATAAATGGTTTTCTATCAAAAAAGTTAATAGTTTTGGACTTATGAACACTTGTAAATAATTATTTCGACTACTTTTGCGCCAGTTCAATGAGAAAATCGTAACAAATGGATCACAATGTATTCCACTTTCCTATCCGAACTTTTTGAAAGCTATCCAATGTTGCAAACTGCTGATGGCACCATGTGTAACTTACCTCGTCGTACCATTTTACAATTGTTAGAGTTGTTGAATCTCACGAAAAACTAGTACAAATGAAGTTGAAACATTTCATTAACAAATAAGGTCGTCCATAAATACAGATCAAGAATCATTAAAAACTGAAGAGATATTTTAATTTATAACTAAAAACGGTGAGTTTTTATCTATTTCAAAAGATGTTCGACATGTCCACCATGCATTTCTTGACACATAAATAGTCGGGTTGTAAACTCTTCCCTAACATTAATCAAGGTTTGAGGTGTTATTTCTGAACACACTTCAATAATTCGACGGCGCAGTTCATCTAACGACCCACAAACTGTCTTAAAAACTACGGATTTCACATAGCCCCAGAGAAAGAAATCAAGCGGTGAGAGGTCCGGTGAGCGAGCTGGCCACTCTGTTGTACCTCGACGTCCAATCCACCTACCTGGATACCTTTCATCTAAGTAATTTCTCACCTCGCGAAAATAGTGTGGTGGCGCTCCATCTTGCTGAAATGTTACATCCAAGTAAAATTCATGTGGGTTTTGCGCAACGATCTCATCGATACTGGGACTTATTGTGTTTTGCAGCATTTGGAGGTATCTGGGACCATTTAAATTTTCTTCCAAGAATATGGGACCTACAATGTGGTTACCTAAAATACCAGCCCAAACATTAATTTTCTGGGGAAATTGAGTATGCCCCTCGCGGAATTCATGGGGATTCTCATCACTAAAGCAGATGTGTTGCAAATAAAGTCGATTTGCAACAATTCTTTCTGCCATGGTCTCGCAAAATTCAAGTCGCCGGTCTGGATCATCTTCAACCAATTGGTGCAAAATTTTTATTTTGTAAGAATGGAATTCATTTTGTTTTAAAACCCTCTTTACTGATGTTTTAGAAACATCACATGTCTCAGCTACTTGCTTAGTTGATTGTTGTGGGTTATTTACCATTTCGGCTAGTACTTGAATTTCAACATCTTCCGTAATTATTTTCGGCCTCCCAGATCTCGGAGCATCTTTCACGGTGCCAGTTTGGTTAAATTTTGCCACCAATTTCTGCAGATATTTTCAACACATCGGACGTTCTGGAAACCGTTCATTGAAAATGCGAATAGCAGCGTGGTAATTTCGGATAGCTTCACCAAATATGATAACGGCTTCAACTTTGTCTGCTACTGAACGAGCCATATTAATCAACAAGAGAAATTGAAAACCGTTTGAAACAAAGTTTTGAAAACCTACAAAATGTCAATGACATTTGGCAAAAACAGATAAGAGTTTTTTTTCGTTGTCATGGATAAAATAAACGCGCCTAGTGAACTGGTGCAAAAGTAGTCGAAATAATTATTTACAAGTGTTCATAAGTCCAAAACTATTAACTTTTTTGATAGAAAACCATTTATCAAACTTGTTCAGAATTCAACGTAGAATGTAATAATGCAATGAAATACAGGGTGTCCCATTTAAAAAAATTTACTTCTAAGTCACCGTGCTTTTTTGAGACACTCTGTATGAATGAAACTTAAACCATTAAAGAGATCGAATGAAACCCTACAACTTATGTATTTAACATTTTTTTGTAATATGTAGAATAAAGAAGTTACAGGGGGGGCGACGGAGTTTTGGTCCTCAGTGTACATCCAGTAGCACTCGAGTACGTTAGACGCATCTTCGGGAATACAGATGTCTCTCTTTCAGGTCGTTTCGGGAAGCGGGACGCAAAGTTGTTTACAAATGTGTCCATGCGGTTGAGCTGTGATATATTATGCAAAACAGGTGACAGGTCCGGCCTAGATTTGCTACAAGCTACACTACAATATCAATGAATGTTGCTCACATCACTCACGCGTACCACCTGAAACGTTTCCACGTACCACCGGTTAGGAACCCCTGTCTTATAGTTTCCGGAATCCCAATGTCCTCGTTCAAATTTGAACTACCCGGTATATATATATACTGCGTCATATCCAAGTTACAAAAGCAGTAGGATAAGTTTTGTTATTTCAAAGTATGGATTTGAAAATTTCTTCAAAATTTTTGAGAACATAATCAAACATTTCTTTCATAGAACAAATAGAACATGAAAATGTTGGCATTTATAATACTGATCATGCATGTATCTTAACGACCTTCTATATTTCAAAAAAAGCATAACTAGGCAAAAATATCATCTTTATTATGAATGATTAATATTTTGTCCAATGTGTCTCAGTTCTCATGGAAACACCTCCGTTACTAGATAGATATATTAAAAATTAACAAAAATACCTGGAAGGGATAAATTCTGCCGATGGAAACGATGACATTTCCGAAAATTCATAATTCCTAACGATTTCGAGGCCGGCCCTGATCGCTTATTCAATTATGCACCCACGGCTTGCAAGTAAACAAAGTTTGCATATCTGCTGGCTGACGGATCAACAACTATGAGTCATCGCGTAGAATGAACGAGAACTGGCTGAAAAATGTTCCATCCACGACCAAGACGGTACTCGAATGCCATCTGACTGGATCGACGTGTAAAAAGAATCTGCGTGTAGGTATATAAGGCGCTCAACATGAGTCCACAGACACAGAGCGATAGTGAAGATAAATTGAAATAGTGACTGTGATATATAATGTTGCAAATGAATTAAGTTATTGCTTAAGACGAGTTTCAAATAAATTAGCAACATTTTTATTACATTATGGATATTTTATCACATAAATTAATAAATGTGGAATTGGGCATTCATGGCAAAAAGACAGTTTCATCAAATGAAATGAGTTTTAAATATCCATTCTTTCACAATTTTCCTATACTCACTATAGGAGTTTGGTCGCCAAACATCAACAGAAAATAATCCAACAGCCCCATACGGCTTCCAAATCACCTCTGCCGAATACCTGCAGAAGTTTTTCTACTAAATCACATTTTGCAATGCTTCCCGCAAGAACTAGCAAATACTGATTAAAACAGGTGAACGTCTGCAGACTAGTTTGACGGTTCTGCCGATTATTAGTGCAGACCCGGACAGGATGGAGAGCTAATCCTGCAATTTACTTCCATTTGCTTTTTTCAGATATTCAAAACTTAGGTACCCAATAAGAAAGTAGGCTAAGAGCCATCTATAGGAACCACAGAAAGCATTCCAACTATGGAACGGACTTCTATCTGAAGAAACTTTCAGCTTGTAGAATAATTGAAAATTCCACATGTGGAATTAGGCATTCTTAGCGAAAGGCCATAATTCTATCAAATTTTAAATTTCTAATTATCCAGCCTTTCTCAATTTTCCTATATTATAGAAGTTTCTTCGGCAAGCAGTAAACAACAATCCAACAGCCTCAGACGATCTACCTAACATCTTGAAAAGTTTTTCTATACAATAAAACACATTGCAATGCTGCTTGTAACAACTAGCAAATGTTAATCAAAACACGTAACTATCTGCAACTTGTTTCACGGTTTTACCGATCATCAATGCAGACATGGGCAGGGCATAGAGGACTCATAGGTGGCTTCTTAACGGGTACCTGAGATATCAAATAAATATCTGGCAAAAGCAAATGGAAATTAATTGCAAGATGTTATTTCTCGGAAATGTCAGAGGTTCCAACGCCACTGGCTTACGTGTACATCATTTCTTGTTCAATCGATTCTTTAAATTTCATAATTCTTCGTTAAAAATTACAGAGATATTTCATTGGAAGTGAGACACACTGTATATTACGAATAGATAGAGTTAATCGTGATGTCGATAAATTATCGTATTAAAAAGTTGAAGCGCAAAGCCATGAAAAGTAATTATAGTATATCACATTTGAAAAATCAATAATCATTGAACGCAAATACTCAACGCAGAAAACCGGTTCGCACGAATTCTCGTCCTAGAATCCTCCTGCATCTTTGAGGAGAAAAATCTTGAACGTTGACAGAACTTGTCGAAATCCAAGAAAATAATTGGTATTATTTTTGAAATCCTGGTAGCTATATGCTTTAGAAAGAATATTGAAGTAAACAGTAAACACTCACGTAACTCTAGTCCACTTATTTATTTTAACAGGTATTTAATCTATATCCACACTGTGGCTATTAATAATTCATATGCAGTCAGGCTAGCTTTTGTATATAACGTAAACTGACTATAATCCATAATCAACTGCCATGTCTTCTAGAGATTCCTGTATTTATGCCGGCAATATGGTACGCAAGCCCTCGTACAAAATCGGAAGTGATAACCAGCAAGTTGTAACTATGTATACTGATTAAGTGTGGCGAGTCTGATAAGATGTCGCAAAGAGAAACCCTTGAGAGTGGTGAGTTTTCCTTTGTCGCCAAATCGACATCTTTTGAGCGTCGGACTGCTGAAGTTCCTCATTAATTTTGTCGGACGATGGTGCCATTGAAAATCTCATTAAATAATTGTATTCTCATGTTCAGTATTTCTTGGTTTTTCCCTCACTCTAAACGTGTCGATATCACTACTTAGGTTGGCGACAGGCAGCAATCTGATTTTTCTAGGAAAATACAAAATTTAAATGAGATTTTCAATGGCACCATATCGACAAAATTAATTAGAATCTTCAGCAGTCCGACGCTTCATACTTACCACTTTCAAGGTTTCCTCTCTGCGACATCTTGTCAAACTTGGCAGACTTAAACAGTATACAAAGTTACAACTTGCAGGTTATCACTTCAGATTTTGTACGAGGGCTCGCTTACTAATAGGCTTCTGTTGAAATATTCCAAGAGATGTCGCCGTCATTTATAACGGTTCGGAACACTCGGTGACTCATCTAGATGTTTATTACAGGGCTTTTGTTTTTTCTTCGAAGTGATCAGAGCATTCTCGAGTGAGATGTCATGTATTATCAACAAGCCGACTAAACTTCTTGGAGAATACCAAAGCGATGCGTCTGAATATTTGAAGATCTTTTGCCACACAGTGAGCTAGTGCAGGAACCTTGAAAGATTTCGTGGCTCCTCCCGAGTTACCCTCTGTAGAACTTTCTGTCCATTTGAGTATAAGAACATGAATTTCTGGAACGTCGTTTCATCGTTCGGTGGTCTGAGGGTGCGGAATTGGTAGTAATGTCCGGCGTGCGAAGCAGAGCTATTGAAATGGACGACTTTGGTGATAGTCCACGATGCCGTTTGGAGTTGTACAGTTAAATCAGGTAATCAATCTGAAATCCTCCAGCCGATGTCATAGGTCTCCTTCATTCTGTCGTTGTTATACTGAATGTTCAAAGTGATAACCAGCAAGTTGTAACTATGTATACTGATTAAGTGTGGCGAGTCTGATAAGATGTCGCAAAGAGAAACCCTTGAGAGTGGTGAGTTTTCCTTTGTCGCCAAATCGACATCTTTTGAGCGTCGGACTGCTGAAGTTCCTCATTAATTTTGTCGGACGATGGTGCCATTGAAAATCTCATTAAATAATTGTATTCTCATGTTCAGTATTTCTTGGTTTTTCCCTCACTCTAAACGTGTCGATATCACTACTTAGGTTGGCGACAGGCAGCAATCTGATTTTTCTAGGAAAATACAAAATTTAAATGAGATTTTCAATGGCACCATATCGACAAAATTAATTAGAATCTTCAGCAGTCCGACGCTTCATACTTACCACTTTCAAGGTTTCCTCTCTGCGACATCTTGTCAAACTTGGCAGACTTAAACAGTATACAAAGTTACAACTTGCAGGTTATCACTTCAGATTTTGTACGAGGGCTCGCTTACTAATAGGCTTCTGTTGAAATATTCCAAGAGATGTCGCCGTCATTTATAACGGTTCGGAACACTCGGTGACTCATCTAGATGTTTATTACAGGGCTTTTGTTTTTTCTTCGAAGTGATCAGAGCATTCTCGAGTGAGATGTCATGTATTATCAACAAGCCGACTAAACTTCTTGGAGAATACCAAAGCGATGCGTCTGAATATTTGAAGATCTTTTGCCACACAGTGAGCTAGTGCAGGAACCTTGAAAGATTTCGTGGCTCCTCCCGAGCTTTAGAACTTTCTGTCCATTTGAGTATAAGAACATGAATTTCTGGAACGTCGTTTCATCGTTCGGTGGTCTGAGGGTGCGGAATTGGTAGTAATGTCCGGCGTGAGAAGCAGAGCTATTGAAATGGACGACTTTGGTGATAGTCCACGATGCCGTTTGGAGTTGTACAGTTAAATCAGGTAATCAATCTGAAATCCTCCAGCCGATGTCATAGGTCTCCTTCATTCTGTCGTTGTTATACTGAATGTTCAAATAGACTCCCGCAGTGTCTTGTCCTGGTGGCGTCTCAAACTTCATGTCAGGGAAGTCGCAGCGACCCATAATAATACTGGTGGTCTGAAACTACCACGGAACAGAGTTCGGGCAAGCCGTCAAGGGTGGAAAAGACATTTTCCGCAAGAGATAGGTACAATGTTTTTCCTGTTTTTGTCCATCTTATTTATGAAAAAAAAAAGTTTTTTATAAGCTAGATTTTATAATAATGCTACAAAAATAACATATAAGACAGAATACTTGCATAGATCATTTAGTTTGTCCAAAATATACTTAGTGTCAACAATACAAAAATCGTGCGGAAAAGTAACTCTTCCGCATGACTTTTTTATGAAGTGAAAAGGACAACTTGCGAAACGAAATATCGTGCGGAAAAGTTACTTTTCCGCACTCTCGTAGGAAAATGTTTATAAACTATCAAACGATGTGACGTTCGTTTGCTGATTCAAGTGCCAAGTAGTGAGATTAACTGTCATTAGTTTCAAAAATCCATCAAATTGTTTTTAGTATATTCCCATCGGGTCGCATGATAATTTTCCTTTGCTTCATTTGCATCTCTAGAGTAAAAAACTATCACTTTCATGTAGGGTATCCGGTTGAAAATGTTCCATTTTCATATACACGAGTATCTTTTTCTATTCCCGGACTACATTTACGAATAATTCAATATTTAGAGTTAATTTCCAAATAAGTTGAAAAAACATTCTGGAAATGTGCTTAAATTGTATGTTGTACCCGTTGGTTATAGTTTGATAGCACAAATGTCAAGGCGCGAGGGTCGAGAAGACAGCTGTAGCTATAGATAAGTCGGGTACTGTCGATAACTGAAGCCAAAAAACGGTGACTGTGGCTATCTATTTGGTAGGCGACCGACGTATTTGGATGATCTTGAATAGTTTGGACTCTTATCTGTCACAAGTCTCTCAAAGACTTCTGAAGGTTGCCTGTAAGTGTGACGGATAGAAAAAAAAAACAAATCCTACCCTGTGCCAGACCTCTCTCTTTCCCTCCAGCCATGTGAGAGCAGCAATTTGAGAGGCGTGTTTTTTAAATAAATTCAGTTCTATGTTAAAACCAGAATTTTAAGGAATAATCAATTTTCACTAGTCGACGGATTAAACAAACCTATATTGATAAAACTGGATATTTACTATTTCGAATGGAATGGTGCAAGGACTTTCATTTCGCGAGAATAGCACATTATTGTCAGATTATTTACAAAAAACCGGAAAATTAAATAAGAAAAATTGAGAATGACTAAATGATAGACTTCAGTACTGAAATAAAACAACCTAAAAATATATTGAAATGAAGGGGGATATAATTTTTAGTGTTTCATATTTTATATTATTTGAATTAATTTATCTTTATGCACTCTTACATCCCTGCGTCAATCAGAAATAAATGCCTTTTTTCAGGGATGAAGGCTCCTATTAATCATCTGTTTCCCAAAGGATCCTCTCACTTTGCTATCGTATAGAGAATTGAAAGAAGTTTGGAATGAGATATCATTCGACAACTAATACCATTCAAAAAAATATCCATGCCATTTTGAAATGAAGACATTGTTTATTGTTGTAAAAGAGCAGTTTATGAAATTCCATAGAAACGTTTCAATCCGTTCAAGACGTAAGAGGTGGGTTACTTTATGAGGCCGTATGATTAAAACAGTGTGTTATGAGGCACTCTGACAATAATAATCTTTTCCTTTGAACCATTTTCATTCGTTGTTCATAATTGCAATTTATTTAGTGGAGAAAGATACCTTTGATTCGAAGTGCTTTTTTACATCAAACTTTATATTACCAAGTGCTGTTACCTTCGGAAAATTGTGATTATTACCTGTCCTTATCGGATAGTTCCCAGTCAGTAATGCTGCCCTCGACGGAGTACACGTGTGTTGGGTATAATATTTGTCTAAAATGACACCATTATAAGCCAGTGCATCAATATTTGGTGTGGGAATCTGATTAGAGCCGTGTATACCAAAATCATTCCAACCCTGAAATATAAAACATTTTCAGTCAGATGTTTGCTACAATAAGCCTATGATGTAGGATGTAGGAAAAGGGTTTGAGCATTTCTCATTAATGAAAAATGTCTTGCAATTAAAAAATATGTAATAACAGCTAGTTCCTTGGAAGTTCAACATGTTCTTAATATTGGATTGAGACAATATATTTAGTGGGGATAGAGTGTTTTCGATTTAATTCCGAGAGCTCAACATCCGCCGACAGCTGTTTCGTAGTTACCTACTCATCAAGACGGCTTTATGGCTTCATCAGAACAACAAAATGTTGTCTACTTGTCAATATATGGATAATCATCTAACTTTGGGTTCCATGGTTCGTTTCTAATTAAATTTCAACTAGTGACTATGGATGTCAAAAGTCACGTTTCATTTATACCCTCTTTGCCTCAGGTGGCTACGAAACAGCTGTCGGCGGATGTTGAGCTCTCATAATTAAATTGAAAACACTTTATTCACTTTAGATTCTGTGTCATGATCCACCCTGTCCCATTCTGATTTTTAGAAATGATCCGTCATAAAACGACGTCATGCAATTCATTATTCTTGAATATCGATCAAAGATATCAAAATAATAAACGATGATGAATGCATCTCTCTTCTGTTTGAAAGCAAATTGCGCGAATATCAAGTTCATTGCTATCCTTCCCCCACGACCAACATAATTAACGAATTCCTAGATAGTGAATATCTCGAAATATTCCATCCTACTTTTCAATAGTGCGTCTTTCTTCCACTCACCGCATAAGATAATATCAATAAATTAAGGCCATAAACATGTCTCGCTAAGTAGGTTAAAGCAATAAATGATCGCTATTAAAAACATGATTAATTATGCAGGGGTCGTATTTTATTGCGTAAGGAAGAATAACGGCGACACGTGTTCCTTTGCGAGAGGTCAATCTTGTATTTAAGCGAGATTTCAAAAGAATAAAAATCAGTTCATCTTGACCAGTGCTACGATTGTCTTCCAAGTATAAGCTATACCAGTGCGTTACCAAGTTCGATGTCATGTATTAGTGCAACTGTTCGCGAAAATGTATGCCTCGGAGTATAGTTTATTCACTGCCGCGAATATCTTCTAGTTACAAGTGCGTTTGGAATAGTGCAGTATGTAGTCTAATTTATCGCGAACACTGGAGTGCCTCGGAGTTTAGTCAAGGGAGTTTGAAATCACTTCGTCAGTAAAAACCGTAAGATGAAACTATCTTACTATTAAATGTTAACCAGAAACGATCATGAATATAATGCCTGAACAGATATAATGAGTGCGGAAATTTATGTGCCTTCTTGTGGAAATAAGCCGCCTTAAAAGACATCTGCAACCCTGTTTAATTTATGAGCATACACGGAACGGAATCTAATATTTTAACCCTGATACAAAAGCTATGGCTCATATACTGGTTACTAAAAGTGAAATTATTATATTATTTTCACCTGTCGAGTTTGGTTGTTGTAAGAGCTGTCCTTTATTTAGGAACCATGAATGGGTACAGCTATCATTTATATTGTACTAAAGGTTTATTTATGTCTACTAGTACAGTGAAAGCAATTACTGTTACTTCGGATTTTGGTGCATTCTTATTTATAGGTATCATGTGTTTTGTGTATTTGATTGATTTGTGCTAATCAAGGTTTAAACTGATTAACCGATATGTTTATGTCTTATATGTCTGAATAATGTTTTATTGATTTATTTGCATGATGTTATCGCATGTTACCTGTATAATGTAGTTCAATATGTACTGTTAGTACACGTTTCGCTTGATATATTTCGTATAGTCTGATATTTGATTACTAGAAGTGTTATTCGTATATATTGCTTCATTGCGCAAACAAAGGTATTTAGTAATGACTATGAGGTTGCTATCTTTGATAGTATGTTTTTATGTATGTGAACTGTGTTATCCAGAAACATTTATGTGCTTGCTACCATTGTTGATTTAACTGTTTTTGATATACCTCCGTCAGTAGCAATAACGGCTAGCTGTGTAAGAAATGTCTCGTTGAATATGCGTTTTCTTAAGCTTGCCTGTTTTCAAGGGTGCTTTAAGTAGTTAAGATGTTGGTTACTACGCAGTATATGAATATATTGTGTTTTTGATAAATGTTAAAGAGGTCTGGCTTGCGGGATAGCAAGTGGATCTAAAATGGAAATACTTGTATTCAATTCGGAACTATTCTCTGTTTATTTAATATACTTATCAAATTAATCTGTCTTGTTTTCTTTCTATACTCGAATTTCACTTATAACAGGACGTCACGTACTTTCTAGGACCATCAGGGGTATAACGTAGCCGCTCACGTTATTCCTTATTTTTGTTAGGTGTCCCGACGTTTTGATACGCCTCGTCCATCATCAGACCAAGCGCTGATGGAGAATGAGACCTTGCGTTAGAAACTCTAGGATATTCTAAGCGGTGTAGAGGCTAAGGCCGATATGCCGCTTTATAACATCTGTTTGCGTTCCTCTTAACGCACGAGAAACCTGAGTGGAGTCTTGGGTTGGTCAAAACAACAAAATGTTGTCTAGCCGTCAATGTGTGGTTAATCACCTAACTTTGGATTCCATGGCTCGTTCCAAATTAAGTTTTAACTAGTGACTGTAGATTTCACTAGATTTCACAAGTTACTTTTAACATATTTAGTTTCTAGGATCCTTTAATCCTTTATGTCGGCTTCGCACTAAAGAATGATTATTGATTACTTGCTTTATTCAAGATCACTTGATGAAACTTCAAAATATTAATGTTTTTCACATTCTCCGAATTTGGGGATCTATTTTTTATTGATATGATTAATAATAATAAGGTGTGGTGAAAAACTCAATTGTATCTACAGTACAATTCATTGGATTTGACACCTAACACTTTTATCTGTTGTTTCGAGAGATCTGAATAATAATAATGATATTCCCTCATAAACACTCATAGAGTGTACCCAAAGGCATAGCGTGTGCAGGTAGAGGACGGCTATTAATATTATTTGCCGTGGTGCTCCGGGGATTTGCTGATACTTGGTGGTGTATTTACTTTTCAGCTATAGGAATACCCGGACAACCTACAGCACCACCCCGGGTGGTTGGTGCGCACTCCAAGCAAGCACCAGACGTCGTAATTGGCATCCAGGTAACTCATATCACACGTGTTTTACAACAAAGCATGTGGCCGCCTGAAGAATATTCTCGCGAACAGGGGCATTGACCTCTGTCCGATGCGAGCCAGAAGTTCAACGGCCAAAGACCTCAACCACTGAGCCACCGTCCAACAGAATGATATCAATAAGAATTTGCGATATGTTTAATTAGTTTTATATTACTCAATCCACACTCAACAGCAAACAAATTGACTGAACAGTTATTAAAGTTATTTGGAACAGTAGATGAAAAACGGAGAATTTAGAAGGAATTGCAGGAATCTTATTTTAAAGGGAATTTTTTAATACCTATGTTTTTATTGGGTTTTCTGTTATTTACTATTTTCAATCCATCAAATGTTTCACCAAATCGATATACAAAACGATATGGACCAATGGAAACATGCAATCAGGATGGCTGCCAATCGAGTGCATCGTACTTAGACAGAATGACCCACAAAAACCCAGCCTCCAACCAGTGGCTGACAACTGGGAAAAAGAAGTCGACCCAGGTATACCATAGTGGATCGACATGATGCAGTTGCCATGACTGCTTCATTATCCATACTTCAAAAGTAGAATGGCGCCGCGTGATTTCGCCAACCCCCGCAAATGGAGCAACTAAGAGATGTAATTCTCACGCGATTAGTCTCAAAATCCAAACGGCCAAGTTATAGCACTCCACCTGGCTCAATTCAGATAAGAGCGGTTTCGTTTCTGCGTCGTGATATCGGGTTGTCGGACTCCCACAATTTTCAAAATTGTAGAGTCTACCCCTTCGGTTGTTTCTAGCTCAACCGAATCGACAAGAGATTGGCAGATTGCCACCTTCCCTACGCTCGTGGGAGCTCATTCTACTTGATAGTGCGTTCGACCTGACCTAGTGGTAATGCACGCCCCCTCTTATGAAGGGTGCCCCACGCGCACATGCTCCACCTGCGTTACTTTCGACTCCCGCAAATTTCACAGGGAGGTGGCATGGCACGTCCTTACCCTTGACAGATGAAGCTCTCACCGTTACGTCCAACCTTTTTAAGTATCTAGGTGTAACTTTTCTGAGTACCCATCCTTGACCGGTGTGTAAGCAGCACTCAAAGATAGCAGACCAAATCTCCAAAATATCCGATCGATATTTTCAGGGAGTAATGGAGTATACTGACTTTTTGATTAATTTCACAGATGACTGGTTTGAAAGAGGGTGAAAATGTTACCCTCATTTTCATGAAACCTATCTCAAATAGGAAATACTTTCGGAATTGGCTTCCTTGGTGTTGACATAAACAATACAAATAAATACATATCGAATTGATATCTTTTCGGGTGGAAGAGATTTGACTATACGATACAATATGGTTCTATTATTTAGTCAATCATTTTCAATACAAATTACTAATGAATGATTCGGTTATAACAAATTGTGGTATTGCAATAAATTAATTTCCACCCACTTTTACTCTCTATTTTTATTTTTTATCGTAATAGCCTCTTAATATAAAAAACGGTACTCCACTGGACGAGCAGGTATTTTCTGAGATTTTATCTGCCATTTTAAGCTTCTGTTTTCATACGTTTGGAGTATGTTCAGTTGCTGCTGTAGTTTCAGCGGTTCCTCAATATCTCCAACGCCAAGGTAGCTCCAAACTTCCAGGACCACACATGGGAGAATATAGACCGACTCGCGACTCTAACTTTCTTATCGCATCCGGAGTTTACCATAGAGACAGATATATATTTTGCCGGATTCAGCTATATTATGCACCACATCCTACCTAAATGCCAACCATGAAATACGTTCACTTCTTCACATCTGTGAAGCCAACTTGTCAAGTATGCTAATCACACGGTCAATGAGTACTGGCAAAAGGATATCTCCCTGTCGAATCCAATTTACGGATATAACTGTCCTATTTGCGGCCTTGGCCTCTTCAGAAATTTTTCAGTAATCTATCATAGCTGCTGGAATACCAGCCATTTAGCAGGCAAGGCAGTGTAAAAGGCCTTGAACACGTCCAAGGCAGCCATATATGAACTATTTTGATCCCGCTTCTTGCCTCCCTGAGGACTGTGCTTGGGATGCAGAGGTTCTCTGCAATCCCGTCGACCTTTCTCCTGGAGGCCATCTGCTTGCCGCTCAGGATCCCGTTCACTCCCCCGACTTCTGCCATCTAACAATATCGTGAGAGATATGAAATAAGACGGTAAAGTTCCACGGTTATGCTAAATGTGCTTGGGAATAAAGACCGTTTGAGACGCATGCAGTTCTTCGAGGAGCGTCCCTCTCCTCACGAAGCGATTAAGTTGGGTTCATCGGGAAAAGACCATTACTGTTGCCATCTATTGGTATTTGTATCCCCGGCCATTTCTAGGAGCGAGTCCATGTTGTTTCGACCAGCGCACTTATCAATCAGTGCTCTCAACATAACGACTCTGTCGCCCAAACCTTGGCTCGCTAGGACATGGATCGTGTCGACGATTTCCTGAAACCAAGTTCATCCTCGTTATGAGTATCAGAAGATATCTAGAACCAATTCCTCTGGGCGGCCTCTCGGTGTTTATTCTCAATTGCCTCAGGAGGATGCAGTGGAAAGCCGTCCAGTGCAAACCCACAAGAAAATTGTCTATTTTCACTGTTTTTCATCTTCCGTGCCGAAGAGTTAGTTGGTGCTCACGTCTGGGTAAGGTGTGCCCAGTTGTCAGAAATGTGCTGCGCCGGAGAATTCCAGCCAGACCGCCAAGGAAAAAGCCGAAAACGGCAGATGAAGTCGGCTCCCAGGTGAGGAGAAAAGTCTTCAGTGCAATAATGTCCAAGAACCCCAAAACCGGGAATGAGAATCGACCAGAATTGCAAACGCCACTGAAAAAGGTGAAAACGAAGATATTCGCCGTGAAGTTTGACAAAGAGTCCCCTCTTGAACTAAAAGACTGAGACCTGGATAAGGAAGTCAAAATCTGGGCGGGAAACTCCACCAAAGCCCCTCCAGGAAGAACCAGAGGGTAATGAGCGAGTCGGAGTCATCCAGACAGAACGAGGTTGGAAATTAGGAGAGAGCTAGAAGACCACAAGAAGACGCTATTCGACTCCCTCACTGTGGAGGCGCTGATCCAGGCTGGACAGGTTCATCCGGGCCAAGCCCACCGATGAAGAGGGAAGAACCGACCCTGAAGATATCCCAGTAGTACCAGACAAGGAACCGGTGCAGGATAGGATGGAGGTTGATCTTTCCGAGAGCCCGAAAGAAGTGTTAGTTAAGTGGGGTGCCGACATCCGTCAAAAAAAACTCCTCGACAGGGACTCCAGAGCCAAGAGACAGAAGGAGAAAGGAGATAAAAGAGAAGCTGCTGCAATAACGATAGCAGTAGCAGCAACAACAAAACCAGGTCTGCTCGAAAGATGATAGTCGGTAACCCCACCGAGCACGCCACCAATCCCAAGGGCGGCAAACCCGAGCAGCCCTTCTCCATAATGGGATTCAGCGAGGGACAGGAAAAGGAAGATAGCTTCACCCAAATCAGGGACAAGACCAAACCACTGGATGACAGGGTCTAAAGTCAACGAGAGTCTAATTTTTCTGCCAAAACAACCGGAAGAATTTTCTTGGTTGAAAATGAGGAAGAGGAAATACCTCGTACAGCTGATATATGTATATTTAATGATAGCACTACCCAAAGTGCCTGAAGCATGCAGAGATCATCCCCATCCTAAAATCGGGGAAACTAGACAAGAGAATCGAGAGCTACCGCCCAATCTCTCTGCTCAATGCGGTGACCAAGGTTGTGGATAGAATCCTGCTGAAGACATACAATGCCCTCGAAGAAGAGCTGAAACTCATCACAGCGGAGCAGTTTGGCTAGGGGGGGGGGGCCATCAACGGCCTCCCAGGTGGCGCGGAGTGTCCATGGGGTGAAAGAAGGCTTCAATCGGGGGCATAACACAGTAATGGTCCTGATTCTGATGCTAGGGCAGTCATGCCTTGCTATATGGTATGATTGTTGAACTTATACCTGGTCATCAGGACTTTCAAGGTTAGAGTGAATGGAACCAGCTCCACGGTGAGGAAAGCCGGAGCAGGAGTGGCGCAGTCGCCACTGTTGTATTCGCTGTATATACGCACGATTTTCCAATGCATGAAAACACCCAAACGGCGATTTACACCGATGACACGGCTATTTACGAGCAGGCGAGCGTAACAAATGAAAGACCCTTCTGCAAAGGGAAGTCGTTTCGCATATGGCGGAGAGCAAGATAGTGGTAAACTCGGCTAAGACAGAGCCTATGAATTTCTCCAACAAGGTGAAGCGTGAAATATTCAGGTGGATTCAGGGCTCTGGACACTAAGATTACGCAGGCCGAGTCTGTGCGATACCTGGGGGTACAGCTGGACAAAAGATTGACCTTTGGTAAACATGTCAGTTTGACAATCCAGAGCGCCGCGGCAGCGGTTAAAAGAACATACCCGCTCATAGCGAGGGATTCCAAGCTGAATACGGAGATCTGTGGTGATTTCTAAGCAGATCATCAGACCAACGATGACCTATGCATGTCCAGTCTTCTGCAGCGTCCCCAAAACAACCATGTTGCAGAACAAAATACTCCCTATCGTCACCAACAGTGACAGATACATTCAGCTAGACTCGTTGAGGGAGCTAGCTGATATTCCGAAAATCGAAAAATTTATCAGGTAACAGTCTGATAAAATCTATAGACACAGGAAAGGCCACAAACCCCAAATAAACCCAACATTACATCCTAACTCCTGCGGCTCGGGGTGGTTCAGCCGCAATTAAACTGTTATACAGGGTAATTCACGATGAGCATTTGATCGTTCGATATATCTGTCAATTTCCAGAATCACGAGATGAAAGTGTTATCTTGCGTTTTATCACATTCCAGGTCCATCTAAAATATTTTCGTTGAATCTCCATTTCCGGTAATACCGGAGTTAATATGAAATTTCGTTATTCAAATGGGACACCCTCTTTTTTTTACTCCACCAGATAATTTGGTTACTTTGTGATGGATGTCTTCAGAATGATGCAAAAAAACAAAAAAATTGACCACAGGATAATTGAAGAAATATTCTTGAAAAAAAAATCAAGAGCAAATGTGATCACGAACATATTGAGAAATGTATAAGAGACATCCAATAATATAAATAATAATAAATATGAAGGGGCAAGAGGATGAAGGAGTTATGTTACAAATATGTGTTTGTGAGAATAATAGGCTTCAGTAAAGTTAGCGTCCATAATGTTTAAGGTAACATAGCCCCTTCTACCACTGTTATCTACTCAAATATGAATAATAGAAGCAAATCCTGACGGGACAAGGTACATATGCACGTAACACCTTCTTCCATGACATAAACGAATATTTTCGGAAAATGTTACTTGACCCCTTCTTCCACTTGCTCCTTCAAGTGTTATTATCATCTCAGAAACAGTTTGACCCAGACATAGGTTGGTATACATTTCCACTATTATTTTTAATAACTTCAATGACAAGAAAAAGTTTTCCTTCATTTGAAAAAAAAATTAAATGTTGTTCCGAGCTGTCATATTTTGATATGCTATTTGAAGCACCCTGTACTCATTTCCTCAAAATGTTTCATATTGGCTGTACTTTGTTTATCCGTGGTAAGGTAGTATCTGTTGTACGCATGTAAGCAATCATTCTGAGGAATTGCAACTGTGTAGAAAATTGAAAAGAAATAAACTTGTACATATTAGATATACAACATTAATATTCTCAAAGTACTCATAAAATTGGAAACGAAAATGTTAATTGGCACTTCCGGTATAAATACTTACGGAAATAAGCAAATGGAGATTCAACGAAAATATTTTAGATGGATCCGGAATATCATAAAAATTCAAAATATTAAATTTTACAGAGATTAAGATATTTGAAAGTGGACTATAAACAGGGGCTCTTGAGTTTGAACAGTTAAAAAAAGGATAAAACAGTGGATATTATAGTTGCAGTCATACTTTGAAATAATTTTGAATAGAGATAATTATGATAAAAAGGCTATTCCACTCTAATGCAACATATTCAATAAAAATGGTATTTATGAAATAAATTGAATTTCTATTCTAGTGAAAGTGATGAAATTGATAACTGTTCCAAAATATTTCTTAATTCTCACCAAATCATCAGCCACAATCAAAACGATGTGTGGCTTTTTTGTTGAATCCACGCATTTTTGAAGAACCGCAACTTGTAAGACACAAACTATCAGTACAGAATTTTTCATAGTACTTTCGATGAAATCAAATTGCCAAAATATTATTCTGCCGACCTTTTCAAAAGTTCACAAAATTCGAGTCAACCGTGTTGGTCGCTCTTATAAATTGTAATGGAAACACTTGTAATTCACGTTTGAGGTAGAACTTTCATTATCATCTATAATTATATTCCACAAGCGCATCCGCAACCTGGGTTTGGGGGGCTAATTTATCAGATTTTGGTCTTCTAGGAAGACATAGGTACAAAATTTGAATAGTTTTTTCAGGATATCTACTTTTTAAATATACCTACTATTATTAGGACTTTTCAGGTTTGGAATTGGACTACAGAAATTATTGAATTTTTGTCTTTATTTTCCAAACGGAACAATGAAATAAATATAAAATAATGTAGATTGGAAGTATTTGTAAAATGAAAATAAAAAAAAAACAATAATGTTTGCATTAAATGGTACATAAAAAAACTGAACATTGTTAATGTAACTGAGAAGTTCTGTTAGCAACGCGATGCAATGATTAGGTCTTCTAAAAGTTGAAAAGAAAATTCAGCAATTGAAAACTGATTATCTTCACAATAATAACCCGGTTAAACTACTTAGTTTACTTTGCCGATATCAGAACTTACATGGTTCGCATACAGGATAATAAGTATTATTCTTAAAAGCTTTTTCTTTTTGTAGAATTTGTGAAAAAATATAAAATTTGTTATCATTATCATCGACCAACTTATGATATAACCTGAAATTTATTTGGTAAACATATTTAGTGAATAACCCCGTGTTGCTAAAATTTCATCAAGAACAGTGGACACAAAATCCACCGTTGAAATATTGTGATTATTCCACTTATGCTAAAATATCTTGTTTTGATTGGTTGAAATTTTTGTGTTGATAATTGAAAACATCACACAAAAGTCACTGGCCATAGTAGTTGAAATGGTTTCGATTTTATTCATGACATAATCCTAACAAATATAACTCGTGTTATCGACGATTATCGTAAATTCTTTCTCGTTTTCGAAACAAATTATGTTGCTGAACCAGTAAATGGTAGCCACTAAAGTAATCCACGATTGCAGCTGTAGAGGATGACAACAATCCTACACACTGGAAAATAAAGAACAAAATACAAAAAGTACAGGCAGCATGGGTACAAATCACACTAGGCTACTACCATATTATTCTCACCCAATTGGAAGATCATTGTCCTTGAGAAAAGGAAAACTGCCACAATCTACCTACTAGAAAGAAAAAAACTTCTTACCGAATAGAGGCGTATGTAATGGCAACAAGACTAGCAGAAAATTCGGGAACTCTTCAGAATTTCACTTTAGTTTCTTGTCAGTATTTTCTATAACTTTCCGGAGACTGTTTTGGTTCATTCTACGGTTTTCTAGACGTTTCTCTCTTATAAATGTTACAAACCATTCTAGATCGTTATAGAACAGTTGGATGTTTTCTCGAACACTCTTAGTTTGCAACTTGTAAAGTGCTTGTGATAAATTGTGTTTACACTAAAAATAAATAATCCACTTAAAGCACCAAACTTGTGTTTTTGAGCAAAGGGGTGGATTGAAAATTGGCTTGTGATTTTGCTGATCTGAAGCTGAATGAAGAACAAAACAGGAAACAAAACTGAACTCAAAATGAAAAGGCAAAGCCAATTCGATTCAGCTTTAAAGTACGACAAAGAAAAAATCAGAGAGTTAGAATTTTTCAAATTTATTTAATTACTGAGTACAAATGAACAGCAGAAGGCTGTTGTGTTCAAAATGGTATTTACAAGGTTATCCAGTTGAAGGCTTGGATGAAAAAAAATATATATATACAGGGTGGGGCACAGGAAACGAAACAGATCGAATATTTTCAAAACACATGCGTTGTGAAAAAAAATGCAAAAACACGTCGATTTTTAATGCAAGAGGGACATCTTCCTATAATAACCTCAACTGTCATACCTCTCCCCCCACCCCTTGCTCACTATCACCCAAACAATTTGAATAGGGAAAGTAGTAAGTGACACATCATTAAAAAGGCAATTTCATAAGGAATTCAGCCATGCCAATTTTCTCTACCTAACTTTCTATTTTGGCGCCCTTTTGCGGGAAAAACAACTGATCCGTATTTGGCGGCTCCAAAATGGCGGAAAAGATTTAAAATTATGGTCCGATTTGATTCAAACTTGATAAGTGGTTGTTTTCAGGGTCGGAAATTATAAATTCTTTGTCAGTGCAAAAATCAAGGTAGTGGCTCCAAGATGGCGGACAAAATTTGTAATTATGGTCCGTTTCACCCGCCATCTTGTTTTTTGTATCGACAAAAAAAAAATCATGTTTTGTGACCCGGAGAATCCTCACATAATAATTTTGATTCAAATCGGACCATAATTACAAATCTTGTCCGCCATTTTGTTTTTTCCTTAGAAAAATTCTATAATGCATTGTCACCGAATTTATGTCAAATTAGCTTGCAAATAAAGTATCATAATTTGAAATACGGATCAATTGTTTTTCCCGCAAGAGGGCACCAAAATAGTGAGTTAGGTAGCAAAAATTGACATGGCTGAATTCCTTATGAAATTACCTTTTTAATGATATGTCACACTTACTACTTTCCCTATTCAAATTGTTTGGGTGATAGTGATGAAGGGGTGTGGGGAGAGGATTGACATTTGAGGTTATGATAAGAAGATGTCCCCTTGGATTAAAAATCGACGTGTTTTTGCATTTTCTTCACAACACATGTGTTTTGAAGATATTCGATCTGTTTCGTTTTCGGTGCCCCACCCTGTATAACAAACGCTGAAGGCTTGAGCAAGTGAATAACTGATATTTATTGAAGAGAAAAAAAAATTTGAAAACTGTTCAAGTAACCCTTACAACAATAATGTGGCTTTGCAAAGGTTAAAGGTTACCAGCTGATGTTGGAGTGCGGAGCACGTCGTTAAATAGGGGTTGGCGTTCCAAGTACCACCTCAGGATATCAGTTCTACCTTCTTATTGTTGTTTCGAAGCTCTCTACTTCAGGTCCTTCGTTTGGAGATACGGAAATTATTCAGTGGGATCTCTAGAAGGAAACCTATAGGCTATACTGCGCTGACTACTGAAGATGATTAGGCTTGTGATCGTGGACTGAGTATGTATACCTACTGAACAAATACCAATTTCAAGGCTTATCTTCACGGGAAGGCGAGACTCCATTCTTGTCTTTTATAGTGTAAACTTTCTGCTCCATCTTCTTCCTGTTTCCTCTTTTGTTTTTGTTCATTCTGCTCGTGTCTTGTTGAAAAGTTCCTCAAATTTTCGTCGAATTTGACATCTCTTGAGCGTGTGATCTTGTTCGTTACTGAATCCCATAATCTATAACCATTTCCGCTATATCCTACCATTCTCATTTCTGTGGCTCTTGGTTCAAGTTTCCTGGATTTTGGTAGGATATATACCCATGCCTTGCATCCAAATATTTTCATTTTGTCTAAATCGATATGCCCGTACCTGATTGATGATGGCACTGCATTTTGTAAAGCTGCAGTTGGACAACGATTCAATTGATAAGCAGAACATCTTACAGCTTCTCCCCAAAAATGCTTAGGAAGATTCTATTCGATGATCATCATTCTTGCTTCATCCAATAATGTTCTATTCATCCTTTCAGATGTGCCATTCTGTCGGGGTGAATATGGAATACTATATTCTAATCTTATTCCATGTTCTCGGCAATAATTTCGGAAATTTCTTGAAGAATATTCTCCGCCATTATCACAGCGAATTCTACTAGTCAATATTCCATCAGCTTTCATCTCATTTATATAGTCTTTGAAGTGTTGTTTGGCCTCGTTTTTATTTTTCAATAAGTAAACCACAGTATGATGTGAAAAATCGTCTATAACAGTCTGGAAATATCATTCCCCATTCAGTGTTTCGGGAGTTATCGGTCCACATATGTCCGTATGTAGGAGTTCACGTTTGGATTTCATATGGCAGAGGCTCCTGAAAGGAAGTCTAGTTGCTTTACCTTTCAAACAAGCATCACAGTTTTCTTTGCTGTAGGGTAATTTCAACAATCTGAGTCCATTTCTATTTAAATGACCGAGCCTTTGGTGCCATAGGCCATCATCTTGTGTTATAAGGCAACTTTCACCATTCAGTGAGAATTCTATAGTATACAGTTGGCCCAACATTCTTCCTCGAAAATGTGTTCCTTTTCCTACTATATTTATGCCCCCTTCATTGAAATTAATCGTTTTCCAGATTTTACCAATTTTCCAACTGATAGTAAATTGTGAGTTAATGCAGGAATCAACAGAACTTCGATTGTTATTTTCTGATTTTCATGAAAGTCACTGTATCTCCATGTGTAACAGTGGGCACTGTTATGTTTAATAATAGTGTGCCCTGTATAAATCGGTCTTTTAAAATATAAGAATTTATACCTACGCTGGAACCGGGATAAAATTGTTGGTACATATAGAAAGGTCGCTCTGGGTTGATAAATTTAATGGCTTATGACATTAGATAGGGTAGTCTGTGACGTCGTGCCTAGAAACAAAATGTTAAGAATTGATAAAGGGCATTCGGTGTTGTGAAGTGCAAGTGATCGCTTGGGTTTGGGAGAACCACCCACCCGTGAGGGTGTAGGCAAATATGCAACTCTCAAGAATGGCACTAAAACAGGTATGCATTTTTCGTAGGCCGACATGTGTGTTTGTTAACTGCGTATAATTTCCTCAAGACAAATAATAAGAGTAATAATAGTTCTGTTAAAAGCTGGGCGTGTTTGGTCTATTAATTTTAAAGCAATGATAGTTTGAATAGAAATATGGGGTGTTTACTGAGTTATTCAATATAAGCTTGAGGCATTTAAATAAGTTCCATGTATATGATAATAATTATTACTTAAAACTGGGTGTTTGTCATTTTAAATTGAGGGTAGCTTTATTATAATTCTGAGGGACTTTGAGGGCGAATACGACAGAATAATAATAATAGTTTAAATTTGTGCATAATTTTTGTTGTAATTATAATAGTAGTGAGTTAATTTGAAAAGTATAGCTGTTGATTTATTATCGGGAATGTTGTTGAAAGGGTATTTGGCTTTTTAGAAAAATGCATGTTTAACTGTAGAGCTATCAATTTTATTCAACTGTATATTTTATTTTTCTTGCGCTTAGTTGCATATACGGAGTGTATGAAATCTTACAGTTGGTATATTTTACAAATTCTTACAAATTATATATTTTTATTTTTATTTTTACACATTTTCTTTTATATTTTCGTTACTATTTTCCACAATTTTTTTGCTTTGGTGAATAAAGCTGGTTGGTGGAACTTTGCTTCTTAATATTACTTACCCCTTCAACCCCTCATACAAAGTCCACGAATTTGAGAGCTGTGAATTGTAAGGTTGAGCATTCTAGCTTTTGGGGAGGCTATCCGGGCCTAAATCCGGGTGATCCAGAGCGGATTCAAAACTATACTCTGGGTCTGGTGGCAGCAAAAGTATTTAACATCAATACTTTAATTTAATTTTAATAAAAAAATACTTCCTAGGGTGGGCGACTGAGGAGTGGTTGTTTGCTTTGGTCAGTTTGAAACTGAATCAAAGATATCGTCGGCTAAACACCCTAGCGATTTATTACACATGAGCATTTTCGATATTTTTATCGTATGCAACGAAAGATATTTTACCATATGTAGCTTCATCCGTTGCATAGTGTACCATCTGTTTATCTTGAGTGTTTTTTCTTCCCTGACCAAAATATTGTCCAAATCGTCTTCCACGAAATCCTCTCCTCTCTGGATCCTCTCACGTTTCTATTTCTTGGATAATCACTCTTTTTGTATCCCTTCTGGCCACAGCTATAGCATTCATATGGAAAGCTGTTGGCCTTGAAACTAACGACTGTGGAAATTCCTTCTTGTTGTTGAATTTTAGTTCTGCATCCAATAATCGAGCTTTTATGAATTCTAGGGTGACGCTGGTGGACATCGTTTCTATGGCTGTAATCACTGCTTTGTACTTCTCCGGAATTGTCAATAATAAATGACATACTTTGTTATTTTCTCCATAGTTGAACCGGTTCCCTCTATTTCTCTGACTAAAGTCTCAAACTTTACAAAATGTTCTTCCAAATTATCATATCCATTGAACTTCAACGATAACAATTTCTTCTTCAGATAGAGTTTTGAAAATATGCTCTTCCTTTCGAAAATAAAAATTCACTACAAATTTCACAGAAGAAAATTATAGAAAAGATTTTGGATAAATTCAACATGCAATGGAGCAAAAACACCTATGGAAACAAACTTCCAAACTACATCAGATACGATTGACGTTCCTTATCGTGAACTAGTTGGAAGTCTAATGTATGTTTCGACAATAAGCAAGCCAGATATATCGTTCTCAGTATCTTATTTTAGTCAATTTTTGGATAAGCCAACTGAACAGTCTTGGAAAGCTGCTAAGAGAATAGTGAGATACCTGAAGGAAACCAAAGATTTGGCACTGACCTATGAACAGGAACGAACAATCACGAAATTAGAAGCTTATTCAGATGCCGATTGAGCAAGTAACAAAGTGGATAGGAAAAGAGATGCTAACTTTCTAACGAAGGTTCTGGGGACATCTAAGAAGTCGCCCGAAAGGCTCGAATGGTCGAGACCTGTAAATACGGATATATAAGTCGCCGGGCGGGAGATGACAGAATAGTCAGAGATAGTCAGAGATTTACAAATACAATTGGAGAGTTCGCAGATAGATAGCCACAGTAGAGATAAATTTGGAGTTAATGTTTTAGTGAATAATTGTTTAAGTAGTGTTTAAATATTAAAAATTAGTTTAGTGCAGTTTTACTACAATATTGACTCTAATATGAGCTGGGTATTACATGTGGATACCTTGGCTAATAGACTGGCTTCGGTCTATGGTGTAATTAGATAGCTGAGAGAACAGGTGTCAGAATATGGAATAAAATTGTACTATTATGGACATGTCCAGTCAATCATCGCATATGGGATAATTTTTTGAGGTCACAGTTCAAACGCAAATAAAATCGGTGATCGGTGCATTTTATTATTTTTTTGGCGTTGTCCATGTTCTTGATTTAATGACAATAAAGATATTATTACGAGTCATGGGGGTGTATCGTTAACGAGCAGAGATGCGATTCCTTCACCGTCAACAAATCCAGGTCTAGTAATTGGCGATCAGGTCTGGCCTCAGAAACATTACAGTATGTTTCTCATAATGACGTTTCCAAAAATTGTATAGCTCTGCTATGAGCTTGTCTTTCAGTCCAGGTTCGTTCAACGCTGTTTGATGAGTCTGCGGTATTGAGTATTTTATTCGAAGAGTATTCCACCTTTGATTATCTGCCAAGTCGCATTATGTGACAGGTAGGCTTCTCCTAAAGGTAGTCCAACCGGACCCCAGTTTGCGAATGTGTTCAGGGGTGTGGAATTCTAGTTACTAGATTACGTGACAGTATGTTTTCCGAGGACCTACTTGAAAAACGTATCATTTCTCACTTTAAACAAAGATTTTATTTATTTCCATTCATGGATAATATATTCCCTACAATTTTTTTTTCCTGAGGGATTTATACATTTTTACATTATCTTATATTCATATCATGTTATTACATAAAAAAAAATTAAACAAAAAAATTGGTGTGGTCTAAGTAATTTATTCAACCTATAAGTATTCCTTTCCGTAATTTTTTGTAATTGCTTCTTGGGGTTTTGCTAGCGCAAGCGCTGGTTCATTAATCTCCGATGTTGGTCGAGAACTGACTCCTAGTTGATCTAAGGCTATATTTACATGGTGGAGTTGGGGGTGTGTCTATGGGGTATGCTGACTTCATATTGTCTGGCGATTGATCGATATTTAATGGAACTTTCCTAGGGTATCATAACCCACAGAAACTAAATCGAATCTGAAATCTGATTTTCATAAATGCTAGGATGTCAGCTGATCCTAAAGCCACGTCCCCAACTCCACCGGCCGTATATAAATGCCGAAAATGGACGAAAGCAATTCAGGAAAACGACGTCCTTTGAACCCGGAATAGTGTGAATATTTCCTCAATAGATCAATATACTTAAATAGGTATTGCTAAATATTTAATTAAATTCGTTCCCTTAGTGTATTACTTCTTTCTATTATGCTTCTTCAGTCAATTCATTTTATATTATACACACTTATTTATCATAAAAAATAGGTTGATCTGCAAAAATTATGTGTAGATCGGTAATATGATAATTACGCAAAATTCAATTTACTTGTAAATGTTCTGTGAGTAAATTCTCGTAGTATTTTGTTTTTCAGATCAGTCATCTGAATCTGTTTATTTCATACTCGGGTAACAAAATGATAAACCAGGAGCCATAGTCGAGTGGTTAATTATCTTTTGATGAAACAACTTTCTACAAACCATCTAGCTCATGTCTTAATTTGATATTTTTTTGCAGTTGAAAGAAGACGATTTCCATAACTTCGATTATATCTTTGGCATGGACGAAGAGAACATCGAAGATTTGAAACGTCAATCCCCAACTGATAGCAAAGCAAAAATTTTACTATTAGGAGATTTTGACCCACAAGGAAAACGAATTATCAGGGATCCCTACTATGTGAGTTACTCAACATTTGTATAAAACATATTTTACCAGAAAGAGTATAAACGTTTTAATTTGACTACAGTAATCACTAATGGGCCGTGACTCATATAGTCCATGAGCTGGTGATGATGTTGTGGAAGGTATTTTAGGCAATTATAAGTATATTATCGAAGTGGATAATGAATCGTGATTCAGAGGGTTGCGGTTATTTTGCTACAACGCAGCTGATGACATTCGCCAAAAATTATGGGAACTTAAGATCAAGTGAATCTTTGATTTTTTCATTCATAGTAACAAAAAATAAAAATTCCAGGCTATTTTGACAGTGTTGAAGTATGACCTGACTGCCCCAAAGTTATGTTATACATATTTGCTAAAATTCTGTAGACAATCTGAAATTTTTATATCATATTCATTGATTGATGCTTAAAAGGTATACAAGCCTGATAAATACAACGGTATCCAATAGTTACCTGACACGAATACATATTTTGAATGAGCGCGAAAAAAAAGTCTTATGCGTAAAAATATGCTGTGAAAGAGACAGAGGCTCGTTGAGCTGTGATTGATTGCTGTTCTGCAGGTACCCCGCCCTGTTTACAGATATTTTGGAGAAGTTTATCCTTTACGAGCACACGTGACCGTGCCGAAATGGTTTTGTGAAGTTGTGTAGTATGTACATAATCTGTGGCTCGGATAATAATTCAAACGTATTTAAGATCGTCCAAGTACGTCGGTCATCCATTCAAACCGATAGCCACAGTCACAGTTGCTTAGCTTCAGTTATCGACAGTACCCGAGTTAATCCGCTACAGCTGTCTCCTCGGCAGTTGTAGATGTTTTTGAAGAATTTCGAGTTGATAAAAAAAACTGCTTTGTTTATAGAAACATATTTTTCGAACGAATTTCATTAATAGGTTTGCAGTGTTTTTTGAGAAAAAATGACAAATTGAATATTAATTGAACTTTATTATTTTATTGTAACTGTATTATAAACATTATTATGGGCCGCAGTGGTCATGATGGTAGAGCGCTAGTATATCAATCAGAGGGACGTGGGTTCGATTCCCAGCATGGTCACTGGTCTCGAAAAAACAATTTTAAAACAACAACAACAATACGGTGGTCGGTGGATCAGCGGTCCAATGCCCAGGCCGTTCGAAACTCCAGCATAGCGATAGTCGGTTCGAGCCCGATGTAGGTACAAGAAAATTTTTCTCATCTACTATATATCGGATCAATAGGCGGCCGCATGCCTTGTTAAAAAGCAATGCCAATCTCGTCTGGTGCTAGTTTGGAGTGCACACCGAACACCCGAGGTGGTGCTGTAGGTTTTCCGGGGTTTCCAACAGCTGAAAAGTGAATACGCCACCAAAAATCAGTAAGTTGCCCCGGAGCGCCACGGCAAATAATAATAATAGCCATCCTCTACCCGCACAGGCTATGCCTTTGGGTACACTCAACGAGTGTTTATGAGAGATTATTATTTTTATTATATTATACTATGTTCATGATGTATATGTGTCAGATTGATTCATAATAAAGTATATGTTCATTCATTCTTCATTAGAAAATGTTTATGTTTAATATCTGTGTGATTTCCAATCATCAACTTCATGCTGAGTTTGAATCATATTAAAATTAAAAGGTTACGGATCCAGAAATAGATTTCAGTAGGTCTGAGAACAGATTCAATGTTAAGTTTATCCATAAGAACGTAAAACTTCTGAAGATCAACGAACCAGACATGATCAAAAAGCTTTATGCAAAATCATTTTCATAATAAATAAAATTGCATATCCATGTTATTCATGCAAAAACAGCTAAACGAGTTTGGACAGCTTTGGAGATGGCATACGGGAACAAAGAGCCTACGTAAATGAAGCTATGAGTCTTGCTCAATAACTAAGGATCATGCTTCAGGGACTGTGTGAGGATTATGAACCAATGGTTACGGCAACATATCAAGTGATTTTGTCGACATGTGGATTCAAGAAATATAATTCGGTAAGGAAACAATGGTGTTGGATATGCAAAAAAGTCAGTTCAAAAAATTCTTTCTCAAAACAAGATACCTACTGTGTAGTCAGAGCTAGGAATCAGTGAAAGTTTACAATCAAGAGTTTTAGAAGCTCAATATACCTCCCAATGATATGTTGGTATGTTGATTCAGCAACCACATCGAATATGACAGATAGGAAGGACTTTCTGTCGACTTTTTCCGAAACTGCTTGTATGGGGCAACAAGTAATGACGGCAATTAATAAAAAAGTTTTTTGTGACAGCACCGGTGATATGTCGAGTTTATACCCTTGAACTACGAATTGCTATCCATGTTTTCGAAAGTACAACACTACTTTGTCAGCAGGAAAAGAAGACAAGTTCAAAGCTGACATTCGACACATTTTCCACCTGGCTCACCCTAGAGAACCTGAGAATTTCCTATATCCTATTTAGTTGTGAGAACTACAGTAGGAATTTCAAAAATGGTAACGAAGCCGACGAAACTCTGTGTGTTTAAGATCGTAAGGGGAATTTCAAACGCGACTGAAGAGCTCAGCTAAGGTCTCAACGACCAAGTAACTCAGAGTCTCAAAAAGGAACCAGTTCCAGTAAGGAGAATGAACGTGTGGTTAGAACTGATGAATGCTACATGATTATTCCGATGTCTACAAAAACGTACTCAGTATTATATTAAGGGATACCTATAGTCTATAGTTCCTAAATTGTAGATAGTGACTCATCGTACATTTTCTGGTTTTTACGGGATTTGAAAGTGCGGAGGGGATGTACGAAAGTGGCAAAGTAAAACTTGATTTGAAGCCAAAGTACCTAGCTTATTTCTGTTCTATTTTTTGACCTACTTTATATGAATTATGAACCGTACAAAGATGAGTCACTATCTACAATTTATGAACTAGACTTATAGATGATTGCCTCCACATTGGTACGGGAACGTCAAGTCCAGTCGTTCTCCAGCCGAAGTCTTTCCATCAATAAGTAAGTGCAAAAAATAGTAATAGGAAACCAGAAAGATAGGTGGGACGATGCAACCGAAGCTAACCCAAATAAAAGGATTGAAAGATTCAGAAAAGATACATATCTTGGGATTTATTTGTCGGTTTCAATCATGAATTTTTCAATGCATATTGAAGTTGTCTTAAATCCTACCATTATGAACATTGTATACTAATTTCATTTAAATTTTAATTTACAATATTTTTCTTTATCTAAAAATTCCTGTTTTATTTTTCAGGATTCTGGATCCGAAGGATTTGAGACTTGTTATCAACAATGTCTGCGTTCTTGCAAGGCATTTTTAGAACAACTTTAATGAAGATTTCTTTGTATGTCTTGAATGTATCTTATTAACAAATAAATTGAAGGCTCAAGTGTGCATATGCCATGCAACGATTAAAAATTAATGTTGTTTTTTTTTTTATAGAAATCTTCCACCAGGTAAAAATTCTCCCATTAGGCAATGGAAATTTTCTGGATTCGTAGATTTAACGATGGTGAAAATACATGTACTTATATCAATTTTAAGATTGATCTCTTCAACATTCTTAGATGAATGTTGTCAAAGAAACAAATTGTTTAGAAGAGTAGTACCACAATTTTACATCAGAATAGGAGCACTGACGCAGGTTTGTGTACGTTGAAAAATACTGGTCCATTATAGGTAAATTTCCCTATACTTTGAAGCGGAATGTAATCTATTTCTCATAATAATTAATTTAACGGAGTAGGAGCTACGGGCAGAGACCGAGGTAATGGCTATTTTCGTAAGAGAGAGATTCTAATAAGGACGGGTCCTAAAAACCTACGATAGTTGAGCGGCAATAAAGGTGGGACGATTGTGTCTCGGCTGTATGTCCGCTTATGACTTGGGTGGAAATCGTTTTGATATGAGTTTTGCAACAAGAATCAAACAATAGTGTTCCAGCCAGTCCAGTGCTCCGTTCATATTCATCCAAGTTTACTAAATGCAGTACAAAATGTTATAGTATCGTTTTTTCGCAAATATGGAAGCGCCTCGGAGTTTAGCCCAGGCGTTCTAGTGCCATATCAAGATGTTAGTAAACTTTAAGTGTGTTAACTATTAACCATTTCAAAGGGAAAAACGTGAATAAATAACTAAAAAGTCAGACTCGAACTAAATGGCTATGGATTGTGTACGTACTGGTGAAAATACGTCGATTTGAAAGCTTTCATTTACATCTTGTTTTTACCCGTTTCAATACACTTTGTATTTATATAGTCTTGGTTTTTCTGTTCAATCCATATGGTCTCACACTAAGAGCTTGCTGCTTGATCTCACGGACTCATGGGAGTTAAATTTAGCGGATCGAATATACATTCTTGGGTTTGTATTAGGACATTTCCGCCATCATCAAATCTAACCGTCTGATGAGGGTCAATAGTGAAAAAATAATGTACTTTTCATGAGGCGTAAGAATTTGTTCAACAATGCTCGGCAGAGCACATCCTATCTACTTTCTTCGTAAAGTTATATATTATTACTATTCACAAAACATATCTTAGTACTAGCGGACATTCTCATAATATGGTATCTTGCCAAAAATTGTGTTTTCGATTGTTTAGTTATAATTTCTCACCAATCGACTCGACAACAAAAACTATGTATACAGTATATGTGGCGACATTGCTTACTATAAACTAATCAGAGGTAAATCAAACAAGAGCTAAATTGCGTAAGTAAGTAAAACAAACAATCATGATTTCATGATTCGATATTTCTGTTATACTATATTATTAAAATCAAAAACTTAGTTCACCCACCAATAAGAATCTAGGAAATGGACAAAAAAAATTAAATAAAATCCTCTATCTTTCCTGAAAAATAAATGTTATAACTGTTGATGTATGATCGAGGGATAGATTTTGTGAAAAATCACCACAATCTTGTTTGTTATATATTGTCCGATGAAAAAACGTATTGGAATAAAATATATATACATAAATTAACATATCTCGAAGTAACAAGATGTCATCCAATCGTAAGATTTTATCACTGCGGTCTGAGACAAAATTTTACATATTACAATTTATGTAGATATAAAAGACTTTTAATGGAGGTACTTAAATAATTTACCTATTTATAAGAATTATACATAAGCATAAACAAAACATTTATATTTACAGCATCATTCACGTAACAGATAAAGCCTAATCGATTTTGATAATCATACATAAGTGTCATAAACTTTGCATATTTGGTTTTAATAAATTCTAGTGAAAGTCTTTATACGTGCATCACGAGTTACTCCATGAAACAATAAAAGGACTCTGCCCAAGAGCAACTTTGATGGTAGAAGTTCAACTTCTTTGGCAAGTACTGAGCCGGTAACTCAGAGATTAAGGTATCTGGCTGTGAAGCTTAGGATCGCATTGGAGAGAGGTTCGAGGCCTGAGTACGGGAGAATCTTTTTTCTAAAGTGCATCGGTCTCTTTAGGCAGCCACTTGCTTTGTCGTTAAGCAAGTGTGATGTGTCATGAAAGAGGGGCGACACTACTTGACGGAAGACCATAAGACTAATAATGAAATATGGTGGATTACGTAATCCAATCTTCCGCAAAAAAAAAACTATACAATAGGTATGGTCGTCGGCAAGTATTCAACAGAAAACAACTACTGCCCCCTACGACCATTGAATTATATCTGTTTAATACTTGGCAAAGTTTTCTACAAGAACCACTTTGCAATGCATTTCAAATATCAAAGCTGAAATTATTTTTCGATTTAATTGGGGGAACACCTCCATACCGGATTCATGGTCATTGCCAATCATTAGCGAAGGCTAGTTCGACCCAATTGAATCGAAAAATCCTTTCATCCTAATTGGAAATCCCTGAGACAAACACTGAAGTATGAATTCAGCGCCATCTCTGGGTTCCAGTTTAAAATGCACTCCGACTACGTGTCGACTTCAATATGAAGCCAGAAACATCATGAAAGAGGGGCGACACTACTTGACGGAAGACCATAAGACTAATAATGAAATATGGTGGAACCCAGAGATGGCGCTGAATTAATACTTCAGTGTTTGTCTCAGGGATTTCCAATTAGGATGAAAGGATTTTTCGATTCAATTGGGTCGAACTAGCCTTCGCTGATGATTGGCAATGACCATGAAACCGGTACGGAGGTGTTCCCCCAATTAAATCGAAAAATAATTTCAGCTTTGATATTTGAAATGCATTGCAAAGTGGTTCTTGTAGAAAACTTTGCCAAGTATTAAACAGATATAATTCAATGGTCGTAGGGGGCAGTAGTTGTTTTCTGTTGAATACTTGCCGACGACCATACCTATTGTATAGGTTTTTTTTTTGCGGAAGATTGGATTACGTAATCCACCATATTTCATTATTAGTCTTATGGTCTTCCGTCAAGTAGTGTCGCCCCTCTTTCATGATGTTTCTGGCTTCATATTGAAGTCGACACGTAGTCGGAGTGCATTTTAAACTGGAACCCAGAGATGGCGCTGAATTCATACTTCAGTGTTTGTCTCAGGGATTTCCATTAGGATGAAAGGATTTTTCGATTCAATTGGGTCGAACCAGCCTTCGCTGATGATTGGCAATGACCATGAAACCGGTACGGAGGTGTTCCCCCAATTAAATCGAAAAATAATTTCAGCTTTGATATTTGAAATGCATTGCAAAGTGGTTCTTGTAGAAAACTTTGGCAAGTATTAAACAGATATAATTCAATGGTCGTAGGGGGCAGTAGTTGTAAGTACTGTCTGTCTTGCAATTGTGAGTGTTTCTTGTTCCATTTTGTTTGTAACAAAATAAGTTGGCTGCCACAAATCAGGAAATGTGTCGTGGTTAAAGCAGAAGAGGATTGTTTGGATCGGAAGAAAGGGCAAAAAGATGTCTATTGAGACAAGATTTAGTTTATTCTGGGAGGGTGAAACATCTTCAAAAGTTGAAGACGTTTCACTGGCTCCTGGTAAGAACCTGTGAATCGTCCCCAATGCTGTTAACGGGTAACAAACACTCTGGCCTCAACTTCCTTTATACCAGTCTGGAATACTTATTTTCGCTTAATTAATTCAGGAATTTACCCCAAGGGTGGCTGAGGTGTTGCAGCCATGAGCCCTAGCTTACCGTACACCGACGTCAAAAACATACATGTTTCCCTGACATTTAACACATACCCACTCAAACATTAAACAGGATTTATAGTTTGAGACGCAGCCGCTGCCGAAGAAGTTGAGAAATTTTATGGTGTGCGAAACCGGCTACAGCAGCTGTTGCGTATCTATTAACATACACATAAGCACACACACACCTCCGATCAAATAATACAACCTAGATGAGTAACTCGTCGCACACGCATTGAAATTTGTTTGTAAGGAAAATCTTCCCCCAACGGCAATGCCGTGCGTTGTTAACAGAAATGTTGAGGTTCAATAAAATAGAAATAATGGAAACTCAATATGGAATGGAAACCTGAAATTATGATGGAATAATCTCCACAGGATTTTGAGACCAGCCGATGCTCTAATTGACATGTTTTTTCCTAATTCAATAATTTTACTCTTTTCCAATTCGGTTTCCCTTTATCAATAGTTACGACACTGGTAGCTTACCTATGAAAAGACATATTTTGATTTCCAGCTTCAAATGGTCTTTTACACATTTCACAATGCTTCACCATTGCTTAATAATGAAACTAACGATAGTTTAACACAAATTAACTCAGAATTCACCCTTTATTCACGAAAAAACACTCCAATAAGCCAAAGACGAAAACAACTATATTGACAACGAAGAATCTCCGTTCGGCGATGGAAATACTATCGTTATTACATGCTCCCAACAAGCTGCAATGAACGTTTCAATTGCCTTCTTATTGTTATATATTTCATCCAAGACAGTATTTTTGGGTTTTTGTTGCCATGAATATACCCGACAGATATCAAAATCTAGCTGACGCGCTTATTATATCCTTAAAAAATTGCGACATGGCAATAATGTCATGATTTGAGAGATAACATTATAAAAAGATGTTACCTTCAGTTCTATTTGAGTATTACTCAGCCTTTCCATAAATACTACCACTAATTCAGAAATTTGGTGTAGTAGACAGGGATTTGGAAGAGAGATCAGTTTGTAAGTCTACCGGGAAAAGTCATCTTCAATAAACCGATGTTACACCTCTCAATAGTGTATTTATTAGTATGGCTACCAATAATTGGGCTCATTGAACAAGTCCAATTTTTGATAAATGAATCCGCCATGTTTCCTCGATTCGGTATGAGCGAACTCTTAGGGAGATGGAACTCATAGAATTTATATGATAAAAAATAAATGTGGTCTTGGACGCATTCCACCTGAGTATATCGTAGCCGCTCCAATTATTTGGGCTTAGATGAGAATTTTATTTTTCAGCGATAGCTTGGAGATCCTGCTATGAGTGGGTAGGTCCGCTCAACAGCAGCCGACGCCCTGTGGATCGTCAAGCTGGCGTGGAAGTTTAAACAGTACACCAATAAGGTACACCTCACCTACTTCTTTTTCCCTAGATACGGTATGATATTTTTCAGTTCGAGGTGATGACGCTGGATTTTCGTGTCAAATGCGGTCACGTGATGAAATGTCAACATCTACACCATCTTGAAATAATTTAGTATCAGAACTGAACATTGTTAAACTTGAGTTTACAGCTTTTACAGTTTACCGGCGTCAGTAGTTACAGTTTACCGGCGTCAGTAGTTACAGTTACACGACGAAAAAAAAAAAACGAAGTTTACAGAGGTTTCTACAATGATGTTTACTGTTGATGTTATACCAATAAGGGCGAGTTGTACGAGACTAGTTCACCAATAGTTCAAGTGAACTGAGTTCAGTTGCTCAGGAACTAGAAATTTCATTGAATAATCCCTAGCAATTGAACTGTTGGTGAACTTGTTTGTACAACTCGCCCTCAATAAGTATCTGAACATTAATTTCAGCACTCAGCCTTCCTCGGCAGATACCGGAGAAGAATCGGAACCAATGAATAGTTTATGTTTGATGATCTCCTGCACTTCCTTGTAATTCGTCATTGAACCCGAGAAGGTGCGGCTATACACTAATTGCAATATCAGTTGCATCTTTAGTGCGCTACCGATAGTTAGCAATGATTGTAGTTTGCTTGTGATTGTCAAATTGATAAAATCATAATATTTGTGTAAGAAATCGAGGAGGTTTCGTATATGATTTTTAATGAGACTGCGGAAGCAACACAATCATTAATCCTGACGAAATCATCAAATAGAAAAAAATAAAAATTACTTAAGTGATAAAGGTACTGATGATGCAATTTTCACATTAATGGAAGATATTTATACTGAAATCAATGGTGGGGACGTAGCATAAAGAGACAACCTATTGAAATGTATGACTAGGTTTCCCTCGGGATGGCTTATGGATTCGGTAGACGAGGTCAATTATCCTCTTCATGATCTTGTACGGACTTTCCCACGAGTTCCGCAACTTCGGTGATAGTCATCGCGACGTTTTGAATTGTACAGTCAGACTAGGTCATCTGTCTAAAATTCTGCAGCATAGCACTCCTTTATTCTGTAGCTGGCACTAGAAGTTCAAATGAACTCGTTCGTGGATGTTGTCTATTCTCTGTCGAAGTTTGCTGGTGTAGTCTTGTCCTGGTGGCGTCCCAAACTTCAGATCATAGAAACTACCTTGGACATCAGGTGACGGTTTATCATCATATTCATCCTCTCCACCATTCCATTAGACTGCGGATGTAGAGCCATAGTTCTCGTCATGAAATTTTTGCCTTGGTCCAAATGCAACTCCAACGGAACACGGAATCGACATATCCACTCCTTTACCAATATGTCGACGACGGTGATGGCTTCTTGGTTGGACAGGGTATAGGCTTCGACCCACTTGCTGAAGTAGTCCATCGCCACATGGATGTACTTATTCATGTGGTCGGATTGTGGAAATGGGCAAGCGATATCTATGGCGATTCTTTCAAACGGGCTCCCTACGTTGTTCTGACGAATCGGGGCCTTAGCTCGTGTTTGAGATCCATTGCTGTTAATTGACCCAGTAAAACCGTTGACTCATTTTCTGGAGGGTTTTCGTAACTTCCAGATGTCCTCCGGTGACCCCGTAGTGGGTTACTTGGAGCACTTCCTGTCTTCTGCTCTTGGGTACTACTGTTTGACGTATGTCTTTCCCACCATCCCCATACTCCAACACATGCTTCAAGACCCATTGTAAAGGGTAAGAAAGTTCGATTGATTTAACAGCGGGCTAATAACTTGCTATTTCCTGTTACTCTCCTTCCAGCCGATAACTTCAGAAAGCAAGGTTTGGAATTCTTTCTTGGTCTTTCTAGAACTTGTTGCTGTTCCAATTATCATCCACTGCCGTGGTTCTACAAAGTGTCGACTCTTTCTCCTCTGCTCGTCGACAATGTGAGATCGATGTTCGATCTCGAAGTCAAATTATTAAAGTCTTTCAATCCAGCGTGCTACCTGACCATCGGAGTTTTTGAACTATAGAAGCCATTTGAGAGCTGCATGGTCAGTTCTCTACAGAAATCTTGCATGCACGTATTTGTAGAAATTATCAACTCCTTTGACAAAGGCCAACAGTTTCCGCCTAGTGACAAAGTAATTGCGCTACGGTTTACTAGGGGTTCCAGAAAAATTACTCCAGAGATGGCGCTGAATTCCCACTTAAGGCCGAAGGGATTTTTTGATTCAATTGGGTTGAACTAGCCTTTGCTGATGATTGGCAAGGACTATGGAATCGAAAACTAATTTCAGCTCTCATATTTAATAAAACGGTCTTGGAGGGCCATAGATGTTTTCTGTTGGATACTTATACCTATTGTATAGGTTTTTTGGATTACGAAATCAACCATTTTTCGTAAAAACAGTAAAGGTCCTAGTAGAGAGCCCAAAGGCACACCATCTTTGATCAAACTAGTTTCTGAGACATTGTTTTTACGATTTGGGTACGTTCACTGAGGTAGGACTCAATCCAGGTAAGGCTCTAATTCCTGAAACCATACCATACGTGGTCAAAATATCGTACTTATTTTTGGTAGAGGTGGCACAGAAATACCTTCTCCAAGTTCATCACGTGAAACTCTAACGATCTGCCTGCAAACCAACCACAATTATGTCGTCTAATGCACAGGCCGTTCGAAACTACAGCATAGCGATAGTCGGTTCGAGCCCGATGTAGGTACAAAAGATTTTTTCTCAAATACTTTATATCGGATCGATAGGCGACCGCATGCCTTGTTGAAAAGCCTAGTGTGCCCCTACTCGCCATATCGTCAACTACGGTATTCAGTTCCAAGTTTCCAGAGCTTCTAAAAGTTCTCGATTGGCTCCATGGAAATAAGTTCCATTATCGGACCAAAAAACCTCAACTACTCCACGTCTTGCAAGAAACCTTCGTATCGCCATTATGCACGAATCTGCAACCAAGGAGTGGGATATCTCAATATGCACTGCTCTCATTGTTAAGCAGGTAAATAATACGCCATATCGTTTTTCCAGCCGTCTTCCAATTTTCACTTGAAAAGGCCCGAAATAATCAATTCCGGTTGCTGAAAACGGTTTTCGACTCATCATTAATCGTTCTTTTGGTTGTAGATGAGATGCAGATTGTTTTCGACAGTACATACATTGTATAATATCTTTCTTCACCGTTGTGCGAATTCGGGGTATCCAAAATTTCCTTCTGAATTTATTAATGAGTGTTTCAACACACTGATAAGCATTTTTTATATGGAAATACATTATAATTTTTTTTGTGTTCACCAGCTAAAATGACGGGTTTTTTTCTTTATGATAGAAATATTTTCTATTTTCAATATTCTACTTGAAATCCTTAATATCCCATATCATTATCTAACAGAATCGATAGTGTATAAAGCCTTCCGTTTCTATTGGGTATATTATTTGCAAGATTCATTTTGTCGGTTGCAAAACAGGATTCTTCACTTCCACCAGTAACGCTCGCTCTATTCCATTTCATCCTTCGTCAGAAATTTCATCAGTTGTTTGTTTTCGTACAGTTGATCTGATATTTAGTAGAAATCGTTTGACTCTGGCTGTTATTCTGATGAGTTTCAACCAGGAATAATGAAACTTAATCGGAATAATTTCTGGGTCAGATTCGACTATCATGACAGCTTCACATGAAATATTTTGATTTGTATCGAATTCTTTTGATATTTTAGGCCAATCACTCTCAGGTTCATAGAGGAACTTGGGACCTCTGAACCAACAATTTTCATTATTGATCATATTTCTGGCCAAGTCTCTGGTGCAAACATCATCAACATTTTGGTTTGTTAGAACCCATTTCCAATGATTGATACTACTGAGTTCTAGGATTTCACCTACTCTTGTGGACATATATTGGTTGGAAGTTTTTTTCGCTTCTGGGCCAACTTAGGACTGTTCGAGAATCTGACCAGTAGTATTTGTAATCGATTTTGAACTCCAAATATTTTAAGAGTTCTGTACAGAGTCTCGCTCCCAAAACTGCGGCCAAAAGTTCGAGTTTTGGTATGGTTAAATATCTGAAAGTTGTGGAGTTTTTGATTGGTACAACCCTTGCTTTGGAAGTTACCAGTATAACTTCTACAGAGGTTTCGGAGCTAAACTTTTATACAGATAGGAGACAGTAAACCAAGAGACACATACATGGCCGTTTTTAGTACTTGACGTTTGGTGGGAATTTTTAAACCTTTGATGATTTCATCGGAAACTTTATGAAACTTCAACTTGAAGTGAAAACAATCCTTCGTTGAGTTCCAAATCATCCCGGGAATTTTTTCATCATTTGTTTGCATATTAATTTCTGAAGTCAATTGATTTGCTAATAGATGGTTTGGTATTTCCCGAAGTATTTCATGAATGTGGATTACTTCGTTCACCAATTTGATGGCATCTTCCTCGTTGTCAGCGCCGTCCAAGTAGTCATCAACGTAATGATTATCTTTGATGGCTCTTACTGCTCGAGAGTAATCAGAATATAAATCTGAATTGAAATTTTTTACAAATTGAGCCAAAAAAGGAGACGAAGTTGTTCCAAAAAGCATAGCGACCATCCTGTATATTTTAGGAGGAATGGATTTATCTAAATCTCACCAAAGGAAACATTGAGAATAGGTATCTTCATCAACTATTCTGACTCTGTTGAACATTTCGCGAATATCACCTACGAATGCAAAACTATGTGTTCTGAATTTCAATAATATGCCAAAAATGGAAAGTGAGCCAGTCAGGTCCTGTGAGCAGAAAATCGTTCAAATAAGTTCCGTGCGATTTAGCTGCTGCATCGAACACAACTCTCACATTTCCCGGTTTGTCGGGATTCTGTACTGGAAAGTGGGGTAAAAACCAAATTTTCTCAGCTGTTTCGAGTTCTATTTGAGTTACTGGAATAGCATATGTTTTATCCAACCATTTTTGTATTTCAGCTTTATAAGCTTGAGCGAAACTTTCATCTCTCGACAAACGATTTTCAAGACAGAACAACCTTGGCATTGCTAACTTTTCTGATTCCGGAAGCTTATCTGATACCTCAATTTTCCAAGGAAGTTTGATTGGAAACTGATCATTCAGGAATTTGATGGAATCTGTTCCTGAATGTTATTTCATGTTCATAAGTTTGATGTAAATCACCTTGTGTATATGTCTTTTGAGTAGTTGTCAATAGATAAAAAAGTCAAGAAAAGCTGTCTAGTCTTGTCATTGATAATTTTCATTAAAAAACGGTCTAAATCTGATTACTTAGGTAATTAAAGGCCAAAGACAATCACATAAGTGGTCCTTCGAGTAATTCATATAGAAATCAGTCCGTGGAAGATGTCCAAATCTCTACAGGTGAGAAGAAGCGAGAGGACAACAAAGGGGAAAATACCTGCTAGGTATATGGCAAGCAGTGAAAAGGTTGAACACTAGAACATACCTGTACAGTTCCCGGATGGTAAACCCTTGGCAAACTCATCCAAAAACCAAGACGGTTCTAAAATGGAAAGTTTTCGTGATGCAGGTGCCCACACGATTGTCATCAAATATATGAGGTGGAAACAATTAGAGACTGAACTAGAATACATAAAAAAGCTAGCAGAAATTGAAAAGCGACGAATTGAATTAGAAACAGAGATGATCAAAAGAGAAAGTGCTTTAAAAAAGGCGGAATTGGAAGAACCGTGGCGCTTCAGCAAGAGCTCCTGTAGTGACAACACACGTGAAGAGGATATGAGAACGGTCACATCCAAATCGTCCTTTGTACAGCAAAGGGTCAATTATTTGCCAAATCATCTCGATGCAAATCAATTGGCTGGACCCGAATTAAATTTTGACCAGGGAATGAAACCTGATAGTGAGCATTTACCCTCTGAAGAGTTGAAATTGAACCAGTTCATGGCTAGACAATCATTCAATAAAGATCTTCCTATTTTTTCTGTGGAGCCTGCAGAATGGATAAACTTTATTACACAGTGCAAGGAATCTACTAAAATTTGTGGTTTTTCGAATGCAGAGAACATAATACGTTTGCAAAAAAGCTTGAGAGGTAAAGCTAGAGACTCCGTGAATGCATTACTAAGTTTCACCCAAGAAGTTGACAAAATAGTTGAAACGTTGAAAAAACGATTTGGTAGATCAGAAATTATTATTTGAGACTTGATTGACTCTGTAGTAAAAATACCCAGCGTGAAAGAAGATAAAATAGAAAACATTTTAGACTTTTCGAATAAAGTTCAAAACTTAGCAGTGACCATAAACAGTTTGAAAGGTCAAGAATATTTATGCAATCCTCAACTTTTGAATGATCTCATGAAAAAACTGAGTACTTTGAAAATAAAATGGGGTAAACGAATTTGTGAACTGAAAAAATTAGGCAAATCAAAACCTGTGAATATTTTGGAGTTTTCGCAATGGCTTGATGAAATTGGGGAAGCAGCCATGTATGCTAGTGTTCCGGAACAAGAACAAGATCGAAAAAAGAAATATGTATGTACTGCGTCCCAGCAAAATGAAAAACTAATGTACAAACGCAAATTCTGCAAAAAAGACGGCCACAAAGTGGAAAAGTGTAATGACTTTAAGAAATTGGACATTGAAAATCGCTGGGATTGGTTCAGAAAACATAAAGTCTGCTTCAGCTGTTTGACTTCCTCACATCATACAAAACAATGTCGTCAGAGAAAAAACTGTGGAATAAATGACTGTTCGTTCAAACACCATTCCCTTTTGCACAAAGATGTCATAAGACACGTCGAAGCACAATCTAATCATTGTGTCAATGACCGCGACAAAACTGAAGTTCTCCTGAGGATTGCTCCAGTTCAAATCAGTGGCCCTGGAGGAAAATTGAATTCACTCTTTTTGATAAGGCGTCTACAGTCAAATCAGAGCTGTTGGACCTGCTGAACCTCTTAGAATCCGATGAACAAATTCGATGACCCAGTCAACAAGATGATTCAAGAAGAATTTCTATCAATATCCGAGGTCAGAATGGAAATGAAGAATTCATTATGAATAATGTAAGAACAGTAAATAATCTATCCCTTCCTGTACAATCAGTCAATGTCAAAAAACTTAGTAGAGAATGGAATCATTTGAAACAAATCAAGATTTCATCATTTGTTGCTGCAAAACCTTAAATTTTAAAAGGCCAAGACAATATTGACCTTTTTATTATACCAAGACAGTTTCTTGAAGGTGGTAAAAATGCCCGAATTCTATCAAAATCTAAATTTGGCTGGGTCGTACACGGAAACATCTGTAAAAATTATACAGGACGTGGAGACAGAGAATTTACTTTATTTGTCCAACATGAATACAATGATTTAGATGAGCTAGTCAAAAATTCTTTCAAAATCGAGAGTCTAGGAGTTAAATATTACGAAAGTTTGCTGAACACCGAAGATGGACGAGCACTAGAAATTTACCATTACGTTGATGACTATCTCGACAGTGTAAACACAGTAGAAGAAGCCAAGCAGTTGATATCATCAGTAATTGAAGTGAGTATTTCGGAAGAATACAGAAACGCCAAAGTCAAGGACATGAATTTTGAAAATGAATCATTTCTTCCCACAGAAAGAGTACTGGGTTTAATTTGGAATCCTAACGATGATAGTTTCTCTTTTTCAATCAAATAGAGTAAAAATGAGATTCAAAATATATCTGAAAAGAGTCATGTTACGAAACGAGAAGTACTCCAAACTGTAATGAAAATTTTTGACCCTTTTGGATTTTTAAATAACTTTACGGTCAAAGCAAGAATCCTACTTCAAAATATTTGACGCTCAAAAATTGGATGGGATGACAAATTAAATGAAGAAATGATGAAGAAGTGGAGGAAATGGATGACACAAATAGAAAACATTACTAGTTTTACGATTCCACGTTGTTATTCAAAAAGTATATCTTATGCTAAGAATATTCAGTTACACGTCTTTTGTGATTCGAGTTCTCAAGCGTATGCGGCTGTGGGTTATTTGAGAATTGAGACTGAAGAATCAATAAACACATGTTTTGTCATGGCAAAATCTCGAGTGGCACCTTTAAAACCAGTATCAATTCCACGACTTGAGCTTCAAGTAGCAGTCCTTGGAAGTAGACTTTCTGTGACAATAAAAGAAAATATTGATGAGATATTCCTTTGAAGCGACTCAAAAATAGTCATAAGTTGGATAAAATCAGATCTTACGGTATTCAAACCATTTGTTGCTCACAGAGTGGCAGAAATACAAGAACACTCCGATGAAAAATGTTGGAATTGGGTTCCTACCAAAGAAAATGTTGCGGACGAGGCTACCCGAGAAGATGGCATTAATGAATGGCACTCAACTAGTAGGTGGTTGAATGGGCCTAGTTTCTTAAAGCTCGGTGGAGATGCTTGGCCTAAAACTCATGGGTTTGAGTTTGACGATTCAGAAATGAAAAAGAAATTTGTTGGATTCACGTCAAAAGTTTCGACAAATTTGAGACAGTCATTACCAAATGTGTTCAGATTTTCATCATGGCTTAGACTGATTAGAACCACTGCCTGGACTCTGAGTTTCTTAGGACGTATACAGAGAAAACTACAAAAATCGGCAGAACTCCAACCATCTGAGATGAATGAAGCTGAAAAACTGGGTAAAATGTGTGCAACGGGAGAATTTTTTGGAAGAAATCACTAGTCTACAGAAAAATTTAAAAATTGATTCCTCTAGTAAAATTTTCAAATTATCACCGATATTGGACATAACACGAATCCTTCGAGTGAAGAGCAGAATTGTTAATTCGAATGATATAAACGACGAAACGAAATTCCCGATCATTTTGAAACCGAAAAATTACCACACAAAATTGTTAATTTTACATTATCATTATAAAGCAGGACATAATGGAAAAGAATATCTGACAATTGAACTCAGACAACGTTACTGGACATTGAATGTTAGATCGGCTGTGAGAAGTTCTTGGAATAATTGTCAGTGGTGTAAAAACAAAAGAGCTACATATCAAATTCCAGAAATGGGTTCACTACCATCCTGTCGGCTAACATCATTCGTACGACCTTTCACCATAGCCGGAATGGATTATTTCGGTCCCATGTATGTCTCTATAGGACGTAGAAGAGAAAAACGGTACGGTGTTTTATTCACGTGCATGAGTGTCCGTGCTGTGCACCTAGAAATAGCGCAGACTCTAAGTACAGACTCGGCAATTATGGCGATTCGAAGATTTGTTGGACGAAGAGGAAGCCCTACGAAGATATATTCGGATAATGGGACGAACTTTCGAGGGGCCCAAAAAGAACTCAAGGATGCCTCCTTATCCCAACTTGACCAGAACCAGCTTATCTCAACTCTAACGATATTAACATTGAACGGAATTTCATTCCACCATCAGCCCCCCATATGGGAGGGAGTTGGGAACGTTTAGTCCGGTCGATTAAAACAGCACTGAACGTTATTTTGAAGGAGACAGCCTCCCGTGAGGAAACGTTGTAAACTTTGTTTATAGAAGCTGAATATATCGTCAACAGTCGCCCGTTAGTCCACGTTTCACTAGACCATGCTGACGATGAAGCATTGACACCTAATCACTTCTTATTAGGTTCCTCAAGTGGGGCACAAATTTCTGGAAAATTTGACAAGCATGGTCTCACGCAAACATTGGCGAATTTCCCAATCACTGGCTGATCATTTTTGGCGAAGATGGGTACGCGAGTACCTACCTACGCTGAGTAAAAGAACAAAATGGTTCAATCCTTCCGCAAGAAAGATTAAAATTGGTGATCTGGTAATAATCGTTGACTCAGAATTCTGTAGAAATATTTGGCCCAGAGGAGTCATTACAGCAGTTCACCCCAGTACTGATGGCCAAATTCGAATCGTGGATGTAAAAACAAATATGGGCATATTCAGACGTCCAGTGACCAAACTTTGTATTTTAGACGTTCAGCAAGACAAGTAATAAACACAAATAGTTCATCACTGGGAGGGAGTGTTTCTGAATGTTATTTAATGTTCATAAGTTCGATGTAAATCACCTTGTGTATATGTTTTTTGAGTAGTTGTCAATAGATAAAAAAGTCAAGAAAAGCTGTCTAGTCTTGTCATTGATCATTTTCATTAAAAAACGGTCTAAATTTGATTACTTAGGTAATTAAAGGACAAAGACAATCACAGAATCATTATTTGCAATAGAAAGTACCCTTTCGTCATTTGATGATTTTTGTTTGTCTTGTTTTACAATTGCTACAACGAAATTTTCCAAAGTCATGTAACTTTTAACTAAATCATGTAAATTTTCAGAATCTAACAAAGTCGCGGTACTCCCTTCATCAAGTAGAGCCACTATATCGAAAATACCGTTTGGACCACTAATCTTTACAGGTAAGACTTTCAATAGAATTCCATTATTTACATCATTTGTAGTCATCGTTACTTCGTTAGAGTGTATTTTCATAATTTTTATGTAAGAGAATATGGTGGAATTTTGAACAATTATTGATACCACAACTTTTACGCGTTTTGCATTTACCATGATGATATTTCAGACAACAGAAACAAACGTTCAATTTTTTAACCATTCGCCATTATTGTCGAACATCGGCATTCTGAAACTGGTTACATTTTTCCAGTGAATGCTCATTTTGGTTGCAAACTTTACACATTTTCGTTGGCTTGTTTATTTGTTTATATTCACGTTCGTCTGTGACCATAACAACCAAGTTGTTACATCTCACAGATGGAGGATTATTTTGTGAAGTAATTTATATTCTCCATACGACTTCAGACATTTGTTTGATCCATTTCGAGAAATCCTTCAATGATTCTTCCTGATTTTTTATTTTATATTCTATCAAATAGCTACCCCACTAAGTAAGAAAATGAGGTGGGAGTTTCGTGACAAAACTAGTTAATATTCGTCTGGCATCCAAGTAATTTTGATTTCCTTCAAGAACGGCGGAAATATTATGCACGTTATTGCTGAAATCTATGAATGATTCGAGACTTCCTAACGTGTTATTTCACAAATTTGTTACAACAGTTCGTCTAATATAACCTCTCGACGACCGTACTTTTCTTCGAAAATATCCAAAATCTCATTTGGATTTTGTGCTGTAATAAGGAGCATCTCTCGAAGAGAAAAAGAACAAGTATCGTCAGATAATTTATACTACGAGTAAAAAATTGGCCATTTCAAACATGAATGTCACTAATTGATTACCTAGTGTTTGTCTAGCTAACATTTTATTGATAGATTTCGTCAAATCCTCCAAAGTATTATGAGATGCAGCTGTTTGGTTTAATTGAGAGAAATGGATGTTACATGTATCTTCCGCCCATTTCTTGGTATAGGAATGTTTTGACATCTCACCAAATTCTGCATCTCTGCTTGATATATCTGCTTCTTCTTCATCGATCTCTTCGTCATGTTCCCTTTGGAGAAGCTCTTCATATTTTGATATGTTCTCTTCCTTATTCTTCAGACAAATTTTTTAAAGATGTAGAAGTTGCTTACATTTATTCCGTTTCAACTCCTTATTGGCGATATGTAGAGCAGGGGCATTTTCATCTTGTTTCATTTCATCAAGTTCGCTGCATATTATCACATTCTCCTCTTGTTTCTGCAGAATATCATCTTGAATGTGACATATTTTGTTCTGAAGTTCTATTATTTTCGATTTGAGATCACACGTTCTTGAAGTGAAGGATAATGTTGATCTCGCGCTAGCTGCTGAACTTCGTGTGTTTCTTGACGTCTGAGGTACTTCTTTTGAATTGGTTTGTTCATCGAGGCATTTTTTCTCGGCTTTCAACAAATTGCATGTTAGAATTTCAGCATTGGCATCATCTGAATATGTTAAAAATGTTACACAGTTATTGAAGAACTAAAATACTGAGATATTTGCTGACCATTTCACAGTGCTTTCTATATTCTGGACTATTTTCTGGAAAACTGAAGTCAGTGAAAGAAAGGATTTGTCTTCTCACTGCTTTTCCTTTGAAATTATATCCATATAATAACGCAAAATAAAAGTTTTCCAGCATGTATTTCTCGCTGATATTTTTTAATTTCTCTTCCACGCCTGGTATATCTCGTAGAATATTCATTGGTGTTATAGCTTCTTGGTTTTTTCTATAGTGAAATACTATGAACACGTGCTGAGTTTTTCTTAATTTTCAATAAAGAAAGAGTGTGAAACAGGTCAATTAGGGTGTATACATTGCGTTAGTTTAAAGAAGAAAGAATTTTGAGTTTTTCCTTGGAAGAAATGTGTCCTAAAAAAATGCCTTTCATTACTCAAAAATAGGCCCATAACTCCGAAATAAGTTGAAACCGCCAAAAATTTCATTTGGATTTTTTGTTCAGGGGGCCAAACTACGTAAGTTCCAAAAAAAAAAAGATGTTGATAGCTTGTGGCTATTAGTTAACGGAATTTTACCCTTTTACCTAAGGTGAAGTAAGGAAGTTTTTTCAGAAGAAGTTAGCATAAATATATTTCAACCAAATAAAAAACTATAAAAACAATGTTTATTTCATGAGGTTAATATCAAAATTACTATCCTAATTTTCTCGCTCTTTGTAGGTATGTGTCCTGAATATAAATATGGAGCATATTTGATGGTAGAAAAAAAAATCTAAATTCCATATAAACCTCGAAACTTTGGTTGTGAATACCCTAGATTTATTTACTACAATTTAAACATTCTTTTCAATAAATAACTTCAAATATCCTACCAGGGCCTAACTTTTGACTGTGTTGCATGTGTTAAAATCCATGTACTCTTGGGATCTTTAACCATAGACATTTGTTTATGTCTAGGGTGTGTTTTACACAAAACAAATAATCGTTCTTGTCTTCTGACAAAAAAACAATCTCTGCATCTTCTATGCACTCTTCCATGAACTTTGAATCCACACTTAGGAACGATACTCGGTACAACTGGAATTAGTATTGCTGATACTGCATTCTGGTATAAAAATGGTTTAAAGAGGTGATGGAAAGACGAGGTTAAAGTATTTGAAAGAACTCTCAGAACAGGAAACATTTTTACATCTATATCTGTGGACGAAAATAATCATGAAAAATAGGTGAGCTGTATCAATTGCGTTAATTACCTTTACTTCCAATCCTCTCATTGAATAAAATAGTATTTATTTCCACCAAAGTCTAAAAGAAAATGATATGAGATCAAAAAAAATTTCTTAGGTTATAGTTACAGTCGTTTCGTTTGTTGATTGTAGTGACAAGTGACAGTAGTGTAACCTGGATAACACTGGGTACACTCAAAATGCGTTTTCGCTAGATGGCGCTCAGAATGAAAGCACGACACTTATTGATGATTTTGTATTCTCATTCAAAATTGAATGAAGTTCTGCAGATGCCCTGCTAACATTTTTGCATCTCATGCATGTACCAAGTACGTCAAAATCTGACTGCGACCTCTTATTTAAACTCCCGTAGATGTTCCAGAGACCTCGCCAAGCGGTGAATTTGTCATACTCATGCTAAAATCGGATAGAGGTCTCCTGTACTTCATAAAGTGAGATCGCCGAGATTTAGGGTTTTATAAATCCAGTGTACATCCTAGAAAGATTTTCCTTAGAGGTCAACAACCAATATACCAGTTACATGCTGGTGAGAGGTACCAAGAATGCATACTTTTTCATTAAATGCTTTCTTTCATTAGTGAAACAAGTTACCATTTTTTGTATCATCACCAAAAGAAGATTTTCAAAAGGAACATGAAATAAATGAGTAGGTACTTGCCTCACCAATGATATATTCTGAAAAGTAAATAAAAAACGAATCTTGTTGGAATAAATATATAATCTAGCCATAAGAACGAACACAATTAGCGAAAAACGAGTATTAAACATTCCACAAAAAACACTTTATGAAAACTAAAAATTACTTGCTCTTGAAAACTATGTATCATCATAAAGTAATAATTATGTCTTATTGGACCATAAATAACAAATTTTAATGGCTTCAAAAATATTTCCATAAAAATACTCTATAACGACTTTAAAAAGGAGTTATGAACACATATTCATTTATTTTACCTGGTCAACCTTTATTGCTTGGTATGGCGAAACCATTCTGAAACAGTTCTTTGAACTAGAGTCCCTGTATGCAATTTGACATACTTCTTTTGTGTAATATTGTTACGAGATTGATAAAAATTCCCCTATCTACGCCGCTGAGAGATCCATAAAAACAAATCGCATACAAATGTTTGACGAAGCGCCGCAGGTATTTAGGTAATCGAGCAGTTCTAAGAAGTGATTATTTGGACGGCCTTCTGTCCCGAGTATTCTAGGAAATTTCGCGAAAGATCCAGTCGGCACAAATGTACTTATATAAGCGAGATATATAACTGGGATGAAGATTAAGAAGAAGTGATAATAAGCAGTTTTTGAAGAAGTATAGAAGTATTTGGAATATTTAGCTAGTTGTATTGTTGTATAGATCTAAGTGTTTTATTAGTCAGTGAAGTGTTGTATGTTTGTTTATAGTGAAGTTAGAAAATAAACAGTTTAGTAGTGTGCTCGGCCTATTATTTAGCAAAAACGTAACAATATGATGCTCCCTCAAACAAGAAACAAGTTTTGGTTTGCACTGGCAAAAAAGTGTATCGTAGAAATGAATTGAAGAGTGTGTACCCACCGTCTACAAGTCTCAGGTGAGATCTCTATTCTTTGGTTTTAGTGTAGTCCCAACCAGGAACATATGTGAGCCAATTATTTGGACAGAAACTTTTTAAAGGTCCTAATTATGGTCTTTCCAATTCTTTTCACCTATGGACTTAAGAATTTCATCAAAAACAAAAAATAATTTAGTGTAGGTATAACCCATCATGCATGTTCGGAGTACTGGTCTCTCTGAAAAATTAAAATATACCTATATCCACTCATTTTTTAAATAGAAATGGAGAAAATGATGAACATTTAACAGAAACCGATAATTAGACTCACTTTTCTATAAAAATTAAACAGTAACGAAATCAGTAACAGCACATAAACAATAAATATTGAATGGCAAAGCGATGAGCTGTCAAGTCAAATGTCAAAATGCCAAACAACAAATATCAAGCATTTCCTTTTCATTCTCTCATAAGTAGCCATATAAGAAAATATATATATCTTATCTCGTTTCCTGATATTGGTTGCGAATAGGATCGAAGGAAACCTAATTGGGACCTACTCAATGTGAAGGTAAGGTTCAGATTCAAAAAGAAATTTATTTTCTGTCGGTTCCATTTGAATGACTCGCAAAGAACACAAAAAATATGGAATTTTATATATCGTGTGAAGAGTATAATGTATCCCTATGTCCTATAGGTCCTATAGGTACATTGTTATCTGTAGATCATCACTGGGACTCTGATGATTAGAAATGTTTCATAGCATCGAAATGTGTCGAGAATGTGACGTCATATTCGAACGTTAGAAATGGGAAGCATAGTACCGATATTTCGAATATGACGTCACATTTCGATTCTATAAAACATTTCTAATCATCGGAGTCCGGGGACTGGGCCGGGATTCCGAAGTCACGATCGAGCATGAATCGTGTCGTTTTCACGAATTTGACGATTCCGAGCCTATACGCCGATCGTATATGTGTTGCAAATAGCCTACATTTTGACGATTAGTTGACGAAAAGTGGATTCCGAAGTGGCGATTAGGCCTCAATGGTGTCGTCTAGACGATTTTGATGATTCCGAGGCTATATGACGATCGTAAATGTGTTGCAAATTGCCTACATTTTACGATTAGTTGACGATAACTATTTTGTTGTCGTCAGTATATCTATCTTGGTCTGATATATGTGTTGCTCTTTTTATTAGTGGTCATTATGACTTGTGTATTTATTTCCATCCCGGTATTTACATATGATCCATACTTCTGCAGTAGGGATATTTTTATTCAGAATGACTTTCAGAGCAACCCAAAAGTATACTGGGAGTTAATAATGAATTTCATGGGGAAAAGGGCATAGCTAAGTGATGGCGAATAGATTACCCTGTTGAAAAAAATGGGAAGATTTCTGAGGGTTGTGCTCGTAAAGGTACAGCCGGTTGACGGAAACATTAACAAATTTTTTATTATTATTTCAAGATATCATTACAACTGTCGCAATATTTTTTGGGAATATTAATATTATTAACGAGTTCAATGAATAGGATGTAGGTACCTATAATGATATACAAATAAGTATGCACCAAATGTACGTATTCCTTTGAATTAAATTTCAACAGAAAAAACAACAGAATTACTGGAACCTACACTATGCGAGAATGGATTATTCCTAACAAATATATGCATTAACAATTAAACATACATCTTTTAATGATAATAATAGGAGTAGTGTGTATATTAACTGCAATACAATAATTATTAATATTATTATAGAGTATTATTATACCTATCTAGTTTAGGTATAGGTACCTATCCCGGTTTACTGCAATATCAAATTTTATACCATTAATATAATTTATACACTGCAATTAAAGAAGAGGCGACTTCAAAAGTATTATATAGAGGTATAGGCATTGTTTAAATAATATTTAAACAATGGTATTGCGATTACAAAGTTCTTTTTTTTTAAATGCTCCAAAAACAGCGGATGAATGATTACAGAAATAGTCAGGCAATTTGTCTAACAAATTCAGTGAAATTGTAGACAATCGGAAATTTCCAAACCTTCTATAAATGCATGCATTTCGACTTCTTAAACAATAAACAACGGTCACGATTATCTTTTCAAAGTTAATTGGAATTGGTAGAGGTATGTTTTCTGAATAGAACATTTACTTTATAGCATCCTACAGGTATGCGCAGTGATTACAAATTTCTTACAGCAAACTTGCAGAGTAGGTATATGAAAGTTGTAACAAACTTGCGCTTATTTAATACATTTGCAATTTCAGTACAATACCTATCCCCTTGTTACTCTTGTTTAGATTCAAGGAAACCTTAGGCAAAGAATATATGTAGATATTCTTTGCCTTAGGTACCTACCTATACAAGGTAGAATTAAGCGCAAAAACAAACATTCAAGAAATGAATTTCCTTCACAGAATAAAATGTTCAATCAATACTCTGGACTCCTTCAACTAATAATGTAAATTTAAAATCACAAAAAACTAGCAGATTGAATAAATTATATTGAGAATATCGAGAATATGTTAATTACCAATTTTATGTTTAATGCGGTTTAATTCATCATCTTACTGTTCCGTGTTGATTTTATTGTGTTTACTGATCGAGTACCGAAATCACCCGACGATTTTATTGGGAATCAATCATTACTGTCGAATCGTCCAAGAATGTCATTTAGGTAGTTATTTACAGGAAATTTCCAATCAAACCAAGAGGTCCTGAGTTCGAATCCCGGTTTGTCCACATTTTTTTAATTCACTTCTAACTTTCATCTCTCCGTTTGCTATGCCAAAAACTTATTCTGGATTTTAAATTCAATTACATACGTTAATGCTACTTAATTTTTTCATTTGTTCTTATTTTCTACGATCATTGTTACCTCCATTTTCATCAAGTACCGAAAATACCCGACGATTACTTTTTGTCGTCTGAAGTTCGAATCGTTGATCGTTCGTTCGTGATCGAATCGAAAGTTCGGAATCCCAGGACTGATCGCATAGATTTGTAATGGTACATACACAGCATGTACTCAATGTTACGTCTCATGTAAATTATACCATGACATTGTTAACATAAATGACCTTGAGAAGTTTTTATCCAAATTTACATCCTAGATATATCGCATAGATGTAAAATGAGTACATCTGTAGTACGCACTCAAGGTTCCATCTCGTATCCAACTTTGCATCCTATGTACATCGCATAGATGTAAGATGAGCATATCCTGTAGTACGTACTCAAGGTTACATCTCCTATCCAACTTTACTTCCTAGGTACAATGCATAGATGTAAAATGAGTACATCTGTAGTATGTACTCAAGGTTACATCTCGTATACATCGATATCATAGCATTGTTAACAGCACTGGGACTCCGATGATTAGAAATGTTTCATAGCATCGAAATGTGTCGAGAATGTGACGTCATATTTGAACGTTAGAAATGGGATGCATAGTACCGATATTTCGAATATGACGTCACATTTCGATTCTATAAAACATTTCTAATCATCGGAGTCCGGGGGCAGGGCAGTAACCAGGCTGGGGGTTCAGTATTGTAATATTCTTTGGCTGGGGTGAGGCGGATCGCTGCAACGAGAGAAAAGCTGGACAAGTGCGACAACCGGAAGCAAGTGGTGACGATTGACAAGAGACAAGAGGACTGTGCTGTGCGAGGAGAGGAAGAGAGAGTGAAAGAAAGGTTGAGGTTAAAAAAATATGAGATTGTTTATGTAGAAAAAATATTATTTATTTTTTTCTCAGAAATGTTTCACGCATTTTTGTGAGTGAGTATTGATTGCATACCCAACAATGATGGCTTTACGAAAAGCAGTCTTTATCTTCCTGACGTTACTACAATGTATCACAAGAGGTAAATATATGATTTCTGGTTGCTTCGGTGGATTCATACAAACGACGTTAACTTCAATCTTCAAATATTCAAGATTCTCACAGTGTGGCCTAAATATTAGAGGATTTTTGTTTTCGCGGGAAACAAGATAAAAAACGAAACTTCATATAATGCCCAGTAGCAAACAATAATATCAACTGTCCCTTGCCTGCATAGATTGTCTTTGGGGACACTTGTGTGAGTGTAAATAAGGGAAATTACTAATAATATTATTGGTTGTTTACATACATTACATTATGAAGGTAAAATTGATGGCTTGCATGAACCCACAGTTAGTTATGTTCAGAATACAAGCATAGGAATCATTTCAATTGATTTTATTTCAGGATTAGGAGAACGAACTAAAGACTATATGTACGAACACATTGAGGGTACAACAGGGTGCTATAGAAGGCTAAATGCAACACATCAAATAGGGTGTTCATGTGAGAAACTCATTACAGTGGGCAGTGTGGTTGTTAATCATGATTATTTCAGCTGAGAGAGGTGGCTCCACCGGAGTGATACATATATGTGAAACATTTGGAGATTTGGATGTCATTCTATATAATGGAACATCTCCACCCTATATTCCAGTATTTCCAGCAGCATTATTTACTATGAAGACTGTTCAGAAATTGATTAACAGTAAAAAAGTATCAGGACTAGTCCTACATCTGAATGATGACACTCTCAAGTCTTTAGACCATTTCACTCATGATTATCAATGTCCTAATCCACTCTCCAGTGTTGCAGATACTTGCAGTAATAAAAAATCAATTTGGAATCCTTATGGTACAGGTTTACTGTATGCAGATATACCATTTCCTATATTTTATCTAGAAAGCAAAGAGGAAGTTAAGAAAATCAAGGAGTGCTTTGAAAAATTTAACAATTTTTCTTATGAAACCCAGATTGATAGATCTTTGTGTTCACTAGAATTGAAAGCATTCATGTATGCGACGACAAATACACAAACTTGCAGAAGGTTTGTAGTTTATCATGTGAAGTACCTAATTTATTTAGTTTTACTGTTGTGAATGAAAGATTATACAGTTACTCTGATTGGAATTGTATGAACATGTTGAAATACTGTTACAAATAAGGGAAGAAGGATCAAGAATAACCATTAATCCTTGGGGGGGGCAAATTTTTATAGGTAACAAAATTATACAAAATATTTAATGAGGAACTATTGAAGGGTGACAATTAGATACATGTTTTAAGGAACCAACAAAGTGTGACATAAGGTGTGGAGGATAGAAATACATGAAGTAATTAAGAATAGTAGTTGGTCACTAAAATTGTACAATTTTAAAACATACTACAGGGTGAACTATGACCACTTACCGAAAATAAAATGGTGTGCTAGTCAATCATGTGAAAACTCGCTCGAAAATGTCAGAGCAATCAATGATGATTCATATGAATTTTTTAAGATATGCTGCACAATATAGAGAAAGCTGTAAGGATATATTCATTAGATTAGGTATTCTGACTCTCCCTTGCTTGTTAATTATCAATTATCAAAGGGGGAATATGATACATGACCACGTGACCTGTTATGCTAATCACATTCGTCTACCATTCTCCCGTTTGAAACTCGGGCAGAATTCCTATAATTATCAAGGGATCAAATGTTATAATCACACTTTGACTTTGTTTGGTGAAACTGAAAGCTTCAAAGTTTACAAGTCAAAATTATTTAATCTCCTATGTAATAATGCTTTTTATTCTATGGATGAATTCCTGAATTTTCAATTATAAGTCTTGTGTTACAAGTGTTAAACAAGCTGCTACATATTATGTTTTTATTTTTATTTGACTCATATTGATTTAGCAGTTACTACTGTAATTTTATATCTACATTGCCTGTATGTGTTTAAGTGTGAATGTATGTTGTGAGTATTTATGTATATGTATATTTGTTGAACAACTGACTAGTCTGATAAGTTTTATAATTACATTTATAATGCTTCAATGATGAATAAATTATCTTATCTTATCTTAATTAAATATCTATGTTGTGACTCTCGTCATTAATTTTTGCAATTCTCCACTGGAGGTCATACTTGAACTTCATCTTAAATCACCAGCTTCAGTCCTATCTTGGATGAAGGAAGAGAGACACTAATTTAAGCTTCTCACATATTCTCATCAAGGGGTGGCGTTTTCCTGCACGTACAGAAGATGAGTTGTCTGGTCCCAATTTCACTCAGTTTTCCACTTCTTTTGTTGGGCAGAGCACAATGTAGAATTTTCTATGATTGTTCATAGTTCACCCTGTATAATCTGCAGTGCATAGACTAAGTACTCTTCTATTGAATGAACTAAGTGAAGAAGGTCTACTTACAAAAATATTAATAAACATGAAAATATTGCTGAATGTTTCACTGTAACCATATTTTTTTCAGGCGTTCAAATATAGCCTCCAATTTAAACCCAGTGAAATTCTGTGATCCTCTGGGTGACAGCAATATATGGGCCAGTTTACATCCATTGGTTGAAGGTCCTAAGAGAAATGAAACTAAACCTATCACAGACAGTAAATATATAGTAATTGCTGCTAGAATGGATACCACTTCGATGTTTGATAGAACTTCAGGTGCTAATAGTCCTGTCACAGGAATAGTTACTTTGTTAACAATAGCTAAATATCTAAAACAAATTCTCGGAGCAGATGTTGTAAGAGAAGGTAATTTTGAGTAATAACATAAATCAGTAAATTGATCAAATTTAGAGAATGCTACACTTTTCAGGAAAGAAAAATGTCCTGTTCATGCTATTCAATGGTGAGACATACGATTACATTGGGTCGCAAAGAATGTTGTATGATATGCTCAAAGGCGATTTTCCAATCAAAGGAGTTTCTGAAATCAGTGACATTCTACCTATCATCCATCCTGAGAATATAAGTTTATATATTGAAATTAGTCAGATGGGTAATGCTAACAATGAGCTTTTTGTTCATTATTTGAATGATGACAAGGAGGTAGGATTTACTTATTTTTCATAAGCTGCATTACAATATATTAAAACTTGTCTCATTGCCTGAAGTTTAAGGTTTTGTAAAAAATTAGAAATTACAGTTTGAAAGGTACGAGGCACAGCATTTGGTTACTGTGAGTTATTGAAATAGTGTTTTGTGCAATGAAGAACATTGTACAAGTATCTAATTGATCTAATTCGATACATGTCATAGTATTAGCCAGGGGAATAATTGTGCTTGAAAGGAACCAGAAGAATAGAAGGTACGCCCAAAATGCAAGTTAGAACAAGAATCTCCCAAGAGACCCCCAAAATCATAGCTGGAAGAACCACAACTGAAGCAATTCATGTGGGTGCATTGAGAGGCCTAAGATTCGGATGGGAAACAGATGACCTCAAAGCTCTCTGTATTGACTTAGCCTTGCACTGATGAGAGACAACATTTCGAAACTAGTCTGCAGGTGGTTCCCCTATCCGAATAAAAATAAAATTCTGCCTTTTGGTTACCAGGGACCATTTGCAAGGCTGCCATCTGCAAAAAGGAACATTGTACAAGTAAATGGTTGACAATTCAATTCCGCCATTGTTTTAACCATGATAGTAGTTGTTTTGGACAGGTATTCACCTACACTGAAGGGTAAAACATTGGCCCGCAACAACTATCATTACTTAACAGTCTCACAAAAGAACAATGAGCTTTGTGACTAAGTTCAACACCATCTCATGGGATAATACCTTCGATTTTGAGCATTTGCACTGCACTGTTTGGAATTTTTTGTGTAATAATAAATACACTGGAGCTTTATCCCAACCATAACAACCACGATTTTCAACTCCTTGACACGTGTATTAGTCCCTGAGTGACTATCTTCTGGAAGAACAAACGCTGGAATTTTCAACAGCATGTAAACTTCTGTGAGTGGTATCTTCAGCATGTTACACTGAATCCGCAATTCGAGTCACAAACACAAATTATGTTTACAGACAAAGCATATTTGTCTGTGACTGGTATTCATAATTTCCATAATAATCTTTTGTGGTCGAATAATGTATGGACAGGAATTATTGACAATCATTTTATAGGCCTATTTTTTTTGAAAGACGCCTTAATGCACAGTTTTACCTGCATTTTCTCCAAGAAAACATACCTCTGTTAATTAAAGATGTTTCATATGGACCAAGAGTCTAATTTTCTCAGGAGAGTGAAAAAACTTTACCAGTCAATTACAAATCAGTACTTTCGTATTGAAACCTGGCGTTTAGCTCAACACCTTATAACTAAATCCGAAAATTTGAGCGATGGCGTTTGGCTACGTTTTTTCATAAGTAAGTTGGACTATTGTTCGATAGAAGACACCAGTATGTCGAAATTCGGTAATGGTGCTTGGTCAAGTAATGCATAACGCAGTCCATATGTATCCTAATTGATATGGTTGTGGAGTACTTCATCAATCCTCAGCAAGATCCCTCTATTTCCATAATTTGGATTTCTTTTTGCGGGTCCATCTTAAATCTCTGGTATATAAAACTCCCATCAACACCTTAGAAGGTTTAAGAGGGAGAGTGGTTGACTCATGTGAAACAATACACAACACTGCGGAAATATTTATTTGAAAGTGATCTACAATTTTTCATGATTACTTAGGATTTCGGACGTCCATCGTCTTAATGTTTGAAACTTCTTTCACTTTTTTCGTCAAGAATTCCAAGTACTTTGTGAACACCATCAAATATGTTGATGTAGGATCCAGTGCCGGACTGGCCTATCTTTGCCAAGTGAGATTTTGAAAAATTGGGGCCCCCAATCACCAGGTTCATTCTATTTCATGAGTCGCATACGGAAATTTCAACAAATTATTGGTTTTTGTACTATAAATGATTAAGGTGCAAGATCAGCTCTACACTTGTCTTAGAGTAAAAAATGAAATAAACATAACAAACTTTGAGCGACCCGATATATAGAGTTGTATTTACCTGGCCGCGTTTGCAACTACGCCAAATAAAATTATTTTTGGACACAGGCAGGCTTTACTCTCTGCTGTCTCAGTGTCTCGCATACGACTAATCAGTAATCCAGCGCGCCAAAACCAAAACCGCCCACCGCCCATACATACTCGCTCATCACTGTTGCCACGTTGCAAGAGGCCCCCAAGAAATCCTACCAAATCGAAAGTGAATATTTGCGTTTGTCATGTTTCTGGCAATAACCAATTTCGACATTTGACCTTTTTTCTTAATTAATTTTAAATTATTGTTTCCATGTCTGTTTTCCTAGGGGCCCCGAGACCCCAAATGGGGGGTGGGCACCGTGAGATTTTTCTCACTATCTCACCTGGCCAGTCCGGCACTGGTAGGATCTGAATATTGTTTATTTCTAAACGCGCCACAAACCGCGCGTAATTCCATCACACTGACAGACCTATAAACTACCCAGTAGCACCTACACTTGTCAGTAAAGTAATCGAAACGTTGATAAAAAACGAAAGAAATAGAAATCTTTCAACCATTAAGACGATGGTCATCCGATATGTAAATACCTAATCAATAGAAACGAATTCTCTGCAATTTAAATCACAACGTTTTGATTGTATCTACAAAAACGTCATTTGAAGTACAGGTTTTGTATGACTAGAATTATAAGGTGAATACATGATGTAAAGACCTTTCATATGGAGAGCCTAAGTTCAGTACTCTATCCTTCAATGATGTAAAATAAAATTGATATCTTGTTCATTAATTTGTATCTTTTAATTGGTTACTTTTTATTTATATTTTTCAGATCACTGGATTTTATAACAAACTTCAAACAAACATAAAACAACCTCTGAAGTTCCAAAATGTTTCTGCAAGTCTACCTCCAGCATCACTTCATACTTTTTTGAAAAATATTTCCACATTTCCTGGTCTCATTATATCTGATCACAAATCAAGTTATTCAAACCATTTCTATAATTCAATATTTGATAATTCTACTAATATTAGATTCCAATATTATAATGCATCAGAAGATGGTAGTAAGAATATTCCGACGGACAGTTTGCAATATTTTATCGCAGATGTCTCTGAAACGATAGGAAAAAGTATATTTGAAGTTATTGCTAAAAAGGAATATAATGGAAACAAGACTGTTGATGTAACTTTGGTGAGTAATTAATAATTTGTTTGAGTTCATTGAATGAAAGCATTAATTACTTTATTGAAAACGTCAATGTATTTTTCTGTTACTCTCTATGATTTACTCAGTTTGAGTTTGCTATCTGTATCAAAATGAGCTTAGCTAAGATATGCCATCTATGATTCACTCATTTTGGATCAAAATAAACTTCCTTGTGATACATATTTTCATTATGATTTCTCGACACCAACGGTTCCACCTTTGCAGAAGTTTTTAACTTCAAGATCAAAAGCTGCACCTATAGATAATTTCTGAGCGTAACATATGGTGGTGGTGGAATTGAAAGTTTATTTCAATCCTTTAAAATCCATACAGCTTTGTGGCATAGTGGTTGAGTGTGTGAATCAGAAAACTTTATTTGAAATTGATGTATTTACTTTAGTGAGTAAATTATGTTATGGAGTGAAAGTGGGTGTCATCTTTCAAGGGTGACCCCAGCAATATCGCTTGTAATTTTAGTGACAAAAATAATGGAACATGTGTTTTTTCAATTGCCCACCGATGTTGTGTTATCATGTAGTTTGGTAAAAAGTGACACAAAAAATGTATTCCATAGCTATTCTATATAACATATTGTTGGTAGCCATCTGTACTTCCAATAAGATGACGAATGCAGAAGAAACAGTCAATTGTTTTAAGAAAATTACACACGTTCGCAAATGGAGGGAGGCTGAATTGGAAAAACAGCTGTGATTGCCATATTTAATCACTTTCACCAACAGCCTAAGTATATAGAGAAAAAAAAAACATACCTATAACAGCGATTGTCGTAGATATTTTTTTTTTATTTATTATTATCAACGGGTTCACCCCTTTTGTACAGATAAAATATAATACAAATACATACTTAAAATGAATAAACAAACAATTTTAGTAGTATCAAAGTAATAGACGGACACTATTATACTACAAACCTTTTTACACCGTTTGTGAATGAATTTGATGTTTGTCCAGTAAATTCAATACCTCTATTGCAATATTCATTACCTATTCTCACAAGACGTGACATAGTGCTATTAGAACCAGAATTTGTACAATGATATGGAACTTGAAATAACTCAGAGTTTCGAGTAGGTCGATTTGGAACTTTGAGATTAATCGAGTGGAGCAATGCAGAACAATCTATTTCTCCAGATAGTATCTTATAAAGAGTAATCAAGTCGGAACGTGTTCTACTGTTTTCCAAAGTGGTAACATTCAGATTTTGCATAACCTGCTTATAATATTAGGTACCATATTGTAAATTCATTTTAAATGCTGAAAACCTCAGGAATTTTCTATGAACTCTTTCTAAGTTATCAATGTGAGTTTGATAATATGGTGACCACACTGGTGAAGCATACTGCACAACCGAATGTACTAATGATAGGTACAACGTTCTAAAAGCCATCACAGATAAATTTTTAGTGTTTCTAGAAATGAAACCTAATAGCTGAAAAGATTAATTGACTACAGAGTTAATTTGCTGTGTAAAATTCAATTGGTGATCAAATATGACTCCTTAATCACGAATTTCAGAAACCCTCTTAAGGCTATTTTCAATCTGATAGTCAAATTGAATAGGATTTTTGGACCTAGAGAATGAGATACAATAGCATTTGTCAACATTGAGTGACATTCCATTATTTTGTGGCCAATTGATCAATGCGTTCAAATCGGATTGGAGATTTTTACAGTCTTTATCTGAGTTGATTGGTATATAAATCTTAAGGTCATCAGCAAATAAAAGGTAATTACAGTAGCTAAAATCAAGACCAATATCATTAATGAAAATGTTAAAGAGAAGTGGACCCAGATGTGATCCCTGGGGAACACCAGACGTAACCTGAATATCACCGGACGTGTGGTTTTGAATTTTCACCAACTGTTTCCTGTCAGATAAGTAACTGTTCAACCATCTTGTTAACCACGGTGGAAAGCCAGTTTCCTTTAGTTTATTTATCAACAATTTGTGTTTGACCCTGTCAGACCTTTCTCTATGGCCCCGATAATTTCTTGTTGATATACTAGTAAGTTTGAAGTTGTGTATCTACCGGAGGCGAACCCATGTTGATTTTCAATAATAAAATTTCTGCAATGCCATGACAGTTAGTGCATAAGTAAAAATTCAAAAAGTTTTGGGATGGCGGAAAGTTTGCTAATTGGTCGATAGTTTTTGATGTCATCTTTTTTGCCACTCTTGAAAATGAGGGTGACGTAACTATTCTTCCATTGACAAGGAAATTCTCCAGTTTTCAAGGACAAATTAAAAATTGTACACAATGTCTTAGTGAATAAACACATCTTTTCAAGAAATAGGCAGGGATCCCATCTGGGCCGCAGCTCAAGTTATCTTTCTACCCTTCAAAAACTTGTTCAATACTGAATATTGTGAATGGTATATAAACTGTTGATGCCACTGATGCGTTTGTCACATAATCTAAATGTAATTCTTCTTTGATATAGACCTTTGAAAAATGTTCGGCAAAAAGATCAACAATGTCTTTTCCTGTGTCAGCTATATTATTTGGAAAACCATAATTTTTCCTTAATGAGTTAATGTAAGTCCAAAAGTATTTTGAATTACTAGTTATTTGATCATCAATATATGCTGTATATGTATCACGGCAGTACTTCATTACGTCTTTGCACTGAGATCTCAGGTTAGAAAATAGAAGATAATCTTGATCTGATAGAGTTGATTTATAATTGACATGAGCTTTCTTTATTTTATAATGAGTACTTTTAGCTCGGTATACCATTTTAGATAAGTTGTTGGTTCACTTTTCTTTCTAGGAATGAAGTTTGCAAAAGAGTTTCCAATAATTTGGTAAAACTTGTTAACCATAGTGTGAATATCTTGGTTATTGAATAAAAGTTCCCAGTTTATTGCTGCAAAATGATTATTTAAACCTACATAGTCTGCATTCTTGAAATCATAGAAGAACTCTTCAGATAACAATGGTTTGAATTCGACTGATAGTTCCAACTCGGCGGTAATGGCCTTATGGTGAAAATTATTTGGTAAAAGTAGATCAGTGGCTTCCTGAATTGAAACAAAAGTATTTTGTGAAAAAACTAGATCTAAATATGCGTTATGATTATTGGGAATGGAATTTAGCTGTTTGAAATCGAGAAAAGAGAAATGTTCATTCATGACATATGCTGGATATCCTTGAGGGCAGCGAACAGTGAGTCCATGCTCGTCTGAAGATTCCCACGTTGCCAATGGTAAATTATAATCACCGAAGAGGTAACATTGAGATGGCCTGAATTTATCAGATAATTGTTCGACAGAAGTACAATGATCTATATAAATTTCAAAATTCGAACCTGGCGGTATATATGTAGCTCCAAAAATCACATTTGCACTTTTGTTCGTCAAAAGAATGAATAAATGTTCGACATTTGGACTAACTCCATCCAGTATTTTTACGTTCAGCCCTTTTTTAAAGCACATCATCACTCCTCCTCCTCGAGACTTGTTGCTTGTGTTTGCATTTCGATCTGTTCTATAAATATTATAGTTGATCAAACCAATTTCAACATCATAGTAGGAACTTGTTAACCATGTTTCGATTAATATAATGATGTCATAATTGCAGCTTAGGACAGAGTTTTTATATTCATCAAGTCTAGTTCTTAGGCCACCAACATTCTGATAATATATTTTCAATGTGTGAAGAAAGTTATTTCTTAGTAGTATTGATAATACTATAGATAGATCAGATCAGATCAGATTGAAATAATTAGTAATGAATAACTCACCCGTCACGGTTATTGGCAACAGTCTATGCAATGCATGTGAGCTTGAAGATTTCGGAAAAGAGCTCAAAAAAGCTATTGCATGGTACTAAAGATGAACCACAAACTTACATTTGAAACTAACATAATGAAAATGTCAACGAAATATTCATTAATACCGATGTGCTGAGGCTACGGACACATACAATCGTGCTAAAAAATCAAGATGTGTTAAGTGTATTTGATAACATCACTCCAGCTAGTGTAAAAAGTTGAAAGAAGTATAAACTAAATGCATTGTAGTCAAGCAGATGCAATATATTAAAGTATAATCCATTATTTATACAACTCTACCTGGAAAATCAGTACGACAAGAGCAACTTTGGGAAAACAAAAATCTAACGCAAAGGAATCAAAATAGATCTTCCTTCTATAGTCAAGAAATTACATGATCATTAACTAGTAGAAATAATAACAATGAAAGAACACAATCCAAAACGTCAACTGATCCGACTTTGCAATGAAAAATCAACTCTCAAGTACAGCCCAAGAGGCTGAAGTGTAGCTGGCGAAAGGACCAGCATCCAAGAGGAGGAAAAAAATAGCGTCAAAATAGCTTCTCTCAAACAGACAAATGACTAGTTTCAGAATACTGAAATAGGATACTATGAACACCTGCAACTCTGAAATGCACTCCACTAACCAATCACTTGTTAGATTTAAAGGATACATAACATACCAAATATACCCACCTTGATGACACAGCTAGGAGTGGTAGTGTAATAACAATGAGAGACAATATCTCTACCATGAAGAACTAAAATACAAAACAAATGAATTCCAGGCTACTGCAGTTAGTGTTGTCATAGAAACTAAAACATCACTCTAGTTGCAATTTACTGCCCATCGAATATGTCCTAAAGAAATCCCAATAAAATTTTCTGACCAAAAAAACGAAATAAATATATCGTTGAAGAGGATTTTAATGTCAAAAATATTCAAGGAGAACCAGATTATTCAGTAGTAAATGCAAAGAACTCTTGAACAATTAAAATGTAAAGCCAGATCTACTGGGAAACTTCCATACTGGCCAACTGACCCCTACAAAATTACAAATCTACCAGAATTTTTTGTAATAAAAAATATATCTGCTAATTTTGAACAGATAAAAGGATGGATTATGAATCATTATCATTTCCCCATCACAAAATCACACTAAAAATTAGTGAAATTATTATTAAAGAAGAACCTTATGCTAAGCAACAAATTAATGGATTGGAAAGATTTCAAACAGTCTTGAATAAAATAGGGATCTCTGAGTTCCTATGACAAATAAACAGCAAATGGATGACGAAGTGTTACTGTTGATATTGAACAAGCTGCGTGGGAGATATCTTTTTGTTGTCAAGAGAAAAACTGCTAGAAATAACCATCCCAAAGAAACTTGGAAGAAAGTTGCAGCAAACCAGATATCCACAAGATGAAACTGTCCTCAACAAAACTACTCAAAGGCTTGAAAGGAGAAATCCCACAAATAAAAAAGAACCAATTATTTACTATCTAAGATGAAGCTTTTCTTCCTCAGACAATATTAAGTTATTATTGAATCCTATATTTCAAACAGATACTTTCAGATCAAACAAGAAGTATCTACACTTAACTGAAAGAAATTGAGTCGGACTACCACAGGAAAGTATCATGGTCCACATGTGATATTTCTCATTCAAAAAGTAATTCTATCACCACATTTGCTGATGACACTGCTAGCAGTAGAAAGCAATAATGAAGAAGTCATCAATAATACATACAAACAGCAGTCAACTTATTTTACGACTGGACAAAAAGAAGGAAAATCAAACTCATGGAAGAAAAATCTGATCATGCAAACTTCAATTAAGTACTTAATGAAGTAATATAGCATATACCCGACAGATCAAAAAGTTATTAAAACAAAATTCACCTAAATATCTAGTTATTACTTTCGACGCCAAGTTTTGCAGGAAAGCACTCGTCAATAAGAAAGGTGAAGAACTCTGACTGAAATTTGCAAAAATGGTTCATTGGAAAGTGATGATCAAACCATTGAAAGTTCAAAGCCCTTTGGCCATTTTAAAATCATCAACTAACATAAAAAACTATTGAATAATTATAACAAATACAATGAATTGACACTATCTCAAAGGACTTTTCAAAGCTTATTTCAGTATATTTGTACATAACAATAAATTAGTTCGTAACAATGCATCAGACTCAAACTGAAGAAAAGGTGACTGATTTGGACCCTTGATATAAAGATAAACTGTAATAATTGAAATTATAATAAATCTATTTTCGCTTCTTTAGAGCTCAGGTGCAATCATCAGTATATAGTACGTTGTCTGGAACACTGGAACTTGTAGATGAGGTATCTGTATTCTAACAATTTATATTCAAAAACTGACGATACAACTTGAATTTTATTGAATGAATAATAGTGAAAGACCTTTGATGAAAATATCTATTATTATTTGCCGTGGCGCTCCGGGGCGACTTACTGATTTTTGGTGGCGTATTCACTTTTCAGTTGTAGGAAATCCTGGAAAACCTACAGCACCACCTCGGGTGGTCGGTGTGCACTCCAAGCTAGCACCAGACGAGATTGGCATCTAGACAACTCACAATACACTTGCTTTTCAACAAGGCATGCGGTCGCCTATCGATCCGATATAAAGTAGATGATAAAAATTCTCTTGTACCTACATCGGGCTCGAACCGACTATCGCTATGCTGGAGTTTTGAACGAACAAAACAAACAAAAAAGGTTTATTCCTTCACCAAATCTTGCCGTCGCCGAAGAGGGTTCAGGGGAGGAAGAGGATCGGGAGGACGCACTGAGAGCCGCCTCCCAATCCCCCTGACCATTGCTGGCTCGAGAGAGGGGGAGCGCTTGTGCCAAGGGGTACATAGGGTCCCGGCGAAAGGGCGCTAGTATCCACCTCCACTGGTGTTAGCGGGAGGTCAAAACTTCCAAATGATAGTGGATGTAGTTCGTATAATCCATGCCTCCTGCAAAGCTTATGCATGTCGTTCGTTTGCATTCAATGTAGATACTGCTTTGTATAAGTTTGGTCAGAGGTAGATTGTTTCGAGCTAACCCCGGAAAAGACTGAGGCAAAAAACCGGGTGAGTTTCGAACGGCCTGTGCGTTAGACCGCTGATCCACCGACCACTCTTCTTGTTTTCCGATTTTACAATGAGTTTTATATTAAGAGTCTATATCTGCCATGTTCTTAATTGATTTAAGTTGTCAGCTTTTAACTTCATATTTACAGTCATCTTTAAGGTTCATATATTTCAAATATATATATATATATATATATATATATATATATATATATATATATATATATATATATATATATATATATATATATATATACTTAGCGCCAACCAAGTTCCCGCAAACAGCTCATCTAGCGCCAACTCAGTTCCCGCCCATAGTTCACCTCGCGCCAATACATTACACACGGCCATTGCAGCCACGTCCACTATAAATACAGTTCCTCAACCCACAATTCCTCAGTTCTCTCGAAGGAGTAGGCAGATTGAGACCTTAGAGAGAACCAGTGACGAGACATGGGGAGTAGGCAGATTGAGACCCCGACGTCAAGTCACAAAAACCGAACGTAATTATACCTGAGGAGTAGGCAGATTGAGACCTCAGCGTAGAATTACGTTTTAACCTTTCATTAATTTTCTTTCTTTTTCATTTCTTGAAAATGGCTCCAAAATCGGAGCCGAAACGTCGAATTTCAACAAATTCTAGACGCGGTTCAACCCGAACTTTTAGTTTTCATATATATATATATATATATATATATATATATATATATATATATATATATATATATTCAAATATTTCGCGTGTCTGAACTGTAAGATTGCACTGGCAATATATGTTTTTCATACCACAGTGACAGCGATCTTTAATAATATTTCCAAATAAATTACAGTTCTCTGCTGGAATATCTACCGAATATCCAACGGTCAACCCTACTGCTACTGCATTGTTGCCAAATCTCAACATTATTCGAAGTACTGCGAAATAGATCACAGGATGATTATTATCAGCTGGTATTAATTGTGGTAATGTCGTTCACTGCATTAGGTAGCTATATTACGGATAGCTGGATTACTAATGGTACATTTCTTGTTCGTTGTAGAGATGATTTTGTGATTTCTTTCTCTTCAATAATGAATTATCTATTATCTACTGTATTATCTACATTAGAGATATATAATATGTATAAGGCGAAAGGCAGTCTTGACTGACTAGTTGAGGAAAAATGCGGATGGATCTTGAGGATGCAGTCAACATACTGGGCTGTTCAAAAGAATACTCTCTGTTAATTGGTCGAGCTTTCGGAAATGTTTATTTTCTTTATCAGGACATTAAACATGAGGATTATAGTAAGTCAACATTGATGAGACGCATACAAAGTCATGATTCATGATGGTGGAAAACATTTAATTCCTTTTTTAATAATTATTATAATAATTTCGCTTCAAACTTTCCTATTATATTTTTTGAAACTTGCACACATAACTCCGTACGGGGTGTTGAGTTCGAACAATGAGGTCTCCATCCAAGACAAATCCGAGGGCGCGCGCAACAAATTTCCAGAAATTTGTTGACAGAACACAGCAAGGGACATTGAAACCGAATAATGAGGCCCCCGAGATCTCCATCCAACCAAAACCGGAAGCACTGAACCTTCCACCAAATTCACAGACGATACTCTTCAGATGCCATTGAATTCGATAACGAGGTCTCCACCCAACGCCAGAGACACTACAAATTCAACCAAAATCATAGACAGGACTCAGCAGAGGCCACTGAATTCAAATAACGAGATCCCCGAGGTCTACATCTAATAAAAAACTGGAGACACTACAAAATCAATCAAATTGATAGGCAGGACCCAGCAGAGGCCACTGAATTAAAAAAAAGAGCTCTCCCAGCCCAGTTCGCAACCGGAGACATTCCATTTTTTTGTTTTTTTTATTCGTTTGTACGAATCACCAAGGTTTTCGGAGAAAACCCCTCAAAAGCACAGCTTGTGCGAGCAAGGGAGATCCAGGACCTACAGTTTGAATAAAAGTGGATTCCGAATCACTCTAGCTCCATGGCAGACGGCGGAAATCGAACCCGGACCGCCTGGGTGGAAGGCAAATGCTCTAACACCACGACCACTTCGCTTCAATCAAATCTACAAAAGCAACTGAATTCGAATAACGAAGTCCCCGTGGTCTCATCCCAACAAAAAAACCGGAGACTACCAATTCAACCAAATTCGTAGACAGAATTCAGCAGAGGTCAATGAATTCGAAAAACGAGGCCCCCGAGGTCTCTGCCCAATAAAACCAGAGATACTACAAATTCAGCCAAGTGAGTCCTGTCTGTTTGGTTGAATTTGTAGTGTATTCGCTCTTTTGTTGGCTGGAGACCTCGGTGACCCCGTTATTCGAACTCAGTGGCCTGTGCTGAGTCCTGTCTGTAAATTTCATGGAATTTACAGGTCCTACATAATTTTGTTGGGTGGAGACCTCGGTGACTTTATTATTAGAATTCAGTGTTCCTTGCTGTGTCCTGTCTGAAAAATGTAAGGAAATTTGCAGCGCCCTCAGATTTGTATTTGGTGGAGACCTGGTTTTTCGAACTCAACCAAAGTGCCGAATCATGTCTGCAAGTTCCGGAAAATTTGCGGAGTCTTCAGTTTTGTAATGGCTGTACACCACATTTTTCAGAAACAGTGATGTATTTTCCTTGTCTGCAAATTTCGGTTGATTTGCAGAACATTCAGGCTTACCATGGAAACCTCCTTTTGTTCTAAAAGTGGTTATCTTTTCAATCGTTTTTAGTGTTTCCAAAGGTGGGGACCATTTTCTTTGACGCTGGTTCATTCTTTATTGTATTCTTTCCGTTTGTTTTTCTGATATTCGGGGTTGCAGTGCTCATGGGTTTGTTATAGATATAATCAGTCCGTGCTTGATCTTGCTTGGTAAAATTCAAAAATAGCAGATAATATGAACAACTCACTATAATTTATTTTTATCAATATTTTTCAACTTTGTAAGCTGAACTCCGTCTATAATGCCGTAATTTTTTATGTAAATAAGTTAATGTTATTTAAAAACAACTGGAATAGACAATATTATGATTATTATTATATTTCAAATCGCAAAACATAAAACTTATTACTTACATACTTCTTCAGTTGTGTCCAAGGACTCCAAGGCTTTAGGTGGACCAGTCCAACATCCGACTGATGAACTGACAAACCCCTATCGACGTAACTTTCATTTTCGATAAATTAAACAAATTACATGGGTTACCGCTGTCTAGAACTATTGGCAACGCTGAACAGTAAATATGACAATGACAATAATTCTGTGCAATACCTTATGGACAGTGGCAGAACTATTTTTGTCTTTTCGTTCATGTACTACAGAGGAATCGCTTACTGGAGCGATTTACCGTTTTTTGTCCGATGTTTTGAAAATCATTATTAAAAATATAAATAGTTTGATTTTATGTCTGAAAAATAGTACGAATAGTTCCTCAATGTTCAGTCTTCTAAATTTCATATAAATGTCACTTGCAAAAACGATTGTTCTCATCTATCTATGATTTCATATCAAGATTTTCTGATTTTTTTTTAATTGTGAGGAAACGTTGATTTCAAAAATTCTGAAAAAAATCGTGATTATCTTTTACTTTCACATTGATATGTCATGATATTTGAAATGGAATCTGATGAATGGTTTTTGGGAAAACTTAAAATATCCTCTAAAAATTAGGTTATTATTTTTTTCTTCGAAAACTGTTCATCAAATCTTCTTCAATTTGAATGCCAAAATAACTCGAATTTTTTTCAGAATTTTTTAATTTGCCGTTTATTTTTTCATGGGTTTACATGAACCTTAAGTACCAGAAGTACTATATATTTGATAACACCTACTCTGAGGAAGCGGAATATAGAACTGCGAAACATTATATAATATTATAATGTCCAATACCCTGCTATTATCATCATCTGCAATGATTGAGTTTGCCACATTCTATATACTTCACGTTCGTAGTGAATGATTGATTGTCAATTACGATATATTTTTCATAGGTGGATGAATTACTTCACTGTTATCTGGAGGATCCAAACTGTAAAGTACATGAGGCATTGCAGAAAGGTGGGGTAAGTTCTCGAGATTTAATTTCATGGCCTAGTAGACAACGTTTGAATAGGAACTTGTGAAAGTTTTACTGAATATAGTTTAGCTATGCTTAGTGCTCTGAACACCAAACTTTCGGGTCTAATTCCCAAACTTCTATTCTAACTTCAAGAGATATACCTGTCTTTTTCAATTTTAAATATATCTCTATGTGAAGGAGTGTTATTCTCTAAGGTTCAACGGTGATTTGAAAATTGACTTTATTGAATTTCTACTGAATTCCAGTGATTTTGATGTTAGATAAATTTTTAATGAAGAGCTCTATAAAATGTCCCATTTATCTTTATTTAGATTGAATTTTTTTCAGATTGAAAAGTATGACTTAAGGACGAGGTACTTAAGGTAGCACAAAATACATATTATATTGAGTGCACCAATTCTTCATTGATTACATTGTGAAATTGTGTGGAAAACTAGCATCTGAACAACTTCTTGGAAGTGATAATGTCACAAATGATGTCTTGATTTCACATTTCATTTTTACAAATATTCATTTAGTTGTCATTGAAGAACACTTACAATTATTAGATATATACAATTTCGTGGTTTCTAACTTTTCCATTTCAATGTGGCAATTCTAATCGCTCATTGAGTAATTTTAAATCTGTACATAGACAATTCTTTCGAACAAAAATTGATAAAAAGAGGTGAAGTACCGAAAAAGTCGGATGACTGCTGGAACACATGACGAAATAAAAGAAAACTCAGCCTCAATGAAAAGCAAAGCAGTCAAACACAATGTGTGATCTCCGATGTACTACTAATTCCGCAAATGAAGGAAAACGAACTTGGTCTTTGGGTGAATCAAAATCAATCAATTATTTGAAACTATAATGAAATAAAATTGTTCTGCAAACGAAAAATTATTAAATTGTACCTCATTTCTCAAACCAGCAACTAAGCATGAAATATATTAAATCTGATTCTGCCTCTAAAAAATCTTAAATTTGTTGGCAAGGATGAAACTCCTGTAAAACTCCATATGAATTGGCTATTAATATAATAATCCGTAAGGGCATATTTCTAGATGAAAATTCTAATTCTATATTCAGAACTTATTTTCCAAAAAGAAAATAAAATATTTGATAATAACCATCCCGTTGTGATATTCTACAATACTAGCGCAAGGCTTAAAAAAATAAATCGTTTAATGAACTATTTAGAAGAGTTGAATTATTAAGTGACATCCAAAATTGTCAGGCTGGGAAAGTTTACAACACGAGCAATATATCAATCACTGTATGACACTAAGGTAAACACGATAATATTTACAAAGATTTTAATATACTCGCGATATGTTTCACTGAAAGAAATTGTTATCGATAGCCAAAGAGACATTAATGATGTTTTTAGACCTTTTAAGATACGGTCAATTGTGAAGGATTTGTAGACTTGAATCGTATGGCATCAAAGGCATTTCAGGTCAATAAATTAGACCATTTACAGATCAGGAAGCAGAGTGACTGAAAAATGCTACATTACGAATCATTGATTACGTCACTACAATTTGTTGTCTATACATCAGTTGTTATTGAAGAAATAAAAGAAGAATTGGATTCCAGTGTTTTTTCAGATCTGATTAAACTACAAGACTGATGACTTTCTGAAATATTATTAGTTGTTCCATTGTCATAAGTCTTATTGAGATTAATCTAATGAGTTCAGTTGTCCTCTTTGTTGAGTGCTAGAAAAATTCTGAACATCTTTCTCTCTTGGGACTAACGGCAAAGTTGTAGAACTCATTGCCTAGGGAGGACTGCTTGAGGTTTACAACCTTCAAAAATTCAAAGATAATAATAATATTAATGGAGAAATTGTATTTCAAGAAATATTACAGTACACAGAGAAACGAGACTAACTCGCATTAAATGAAACATCGGTAAAAAGGAGGTATAAGAAATATTTTAACATACATATTTGAAACTTACATAGTTACGAAACAAATTAAAATATATAAAATGAAAATGAACGCATGTTTCAACAAAATTGAAGTAAACGCATGTTAGATAACATATTAAAATACATAAAATCAATAAAACAGAAAATATTTTAACTGTCGTAAATATTTCTTCTTCAGGTGGTTCTATTTTGACAAGTAGGTAGGTTAGAAATTTCCTACCATGATTTGTTTAGTATTATTCATTATTTACAGGTAGTATTATGTAGTTTGATACATCTTTAAGTGCACCTCTTTCAGTCATTAATGGCTTATGTTTTGGATAGGTGCTTGAATAGGTTTTTATTTTAGAACAAAAAAAAACCTTTTTTCATTGTATTAGCATGTAAGCAATTTGTTTTAAAATTACTCATGAAAATTTCTGCCTCTCTGCTTCTCACAAACTTACATACTTGTGAACACCTGTGAAATATCTCTGAAGACTAACAAACTGTATTCAGTTTTTCTACAGTGTCTGTTCCAGCAAAATGTGTCACTATTTTATTTCACTAATTACTATCTTCTTTCCCTTAATTTTCACAATTCTTTATAACATAGGATTTCTTACATAACCTAGTTTCGAAAATAAATACACTAGAATGGTTCACATTTAATTCTGTGATGAACTATCAACTATTCATAATAATAAATTAGTTGTTTTTCACAAGGTTCCGTTATAATTAGTAGGAACCAGCGAAAGAAATGCTAAAATTGAGGAAATTAACCGTTTGCTAAATACCAATTGATTTTTTCATGTAACATTTTCAGAAATTGTCTGAAGTACCTTTGAGTCTGTATATTGGAGTAGACCACATCATTAATTATGCTACTACCCTAACTGCTCTTACCTTGGGATGGTTCACAGGTGACATCGTGGGAGACGGTGATGTAAATTGTACAAACCATCCTAGAAACTACGTAAGTATACATTTTTTATTATTCAATGTCAATTGTCATCAATCATCATTTCTGAAATTGGATCTCCTACAATTCTTTTGTTTTCCATGTGATCTAGCCTGCTATAGTACTATTTAAAATGATCTGAAATCTGGAGCCTGTAAATTCAAATTCTTGTCTCTCTCCAGAAATATACTGCAGTTTAACAAAACTTTCATCATCAAGGTTGATTTCATAGTTCTCGTGATCAAAACTATCAGGTTTGAATATATCATCTTTTTAAAACAGAAATTAACCAAGGGAGAATTTGAATGCTTTTTTAAACGTTAGTATAGCAGAAATTCTGGAATAGATATTCAATGACTTTGTGGAATTCAGCACAAACAAAACTCTGTTCTCTCTAGAGAGGTCCACCTCACTATGCTCAGTATCCTTATTTCAGTGATGATCAGCGTTACCAAAAGCATTTTACAGAAGCCCCTTCATATTCCTTCAGATCCTCATGATTTATCAGGAATAAATCGACCATATCCTTTGATATAGTTTTGACATATATGGAGTTTATTAATTAAACTTTCACTAAATGTTTTAGATTCCATCTAGAAAAGAGCAATCCATCTCGTCACTGATACCTTTTTATACTACCCACTTCTACGGAATATCTCAGAAATGTTGGTGATCAATATCAATTGAATTATTTTCTATCTGATTACACTTTTCAGGCATTAAAATATTATAACATGTCAAAGAGTATTCAAGAGCTGAATGTAACAAAGTGTTACAAAATTACTATGAACACAACTGAGGCCATCAGTCCGGCTTTCCTTATTCCAGGTAAGCAAAAATAATAAAGTACTAGATATTGCTTTAAAATATTGAAATACTTGGGATCGCACGTTGAAGAACAAACACATGTTTATGATAAGATGGTAAACATCTGGAATAATAGGTATCAAAACAAGATTTATTTTATTATTGGAGTATTGTACTGTGTACTAACCTACTGATTAAGATGAAGGAGCTATCTAAACCCACACCTAAGAATGAAGTGAAACTGTGTGGTATTGGAGAAATATCATTTGTTATCATTGTGACCCCACAGGAATCGAGAAACAAAATGATGAGATATTATTTTTTTCCTAAAACTGCTATGAAAAGTAGCGTATTTCTCATAGCTTACTTAATTTCAAAACGATGTATTGCTCATACTGTGAGAAATATTTTTTCTCACGGCACTTTGCCCACAATCAACAAAAATCGACTAGTTGGCTAGGTAGTTGGCTGCTGTTAATTTTTAGATAGTTATCAGAACCGTCAGACTATAGAAGTTTTTTAAACTCTTCAGATAGTTTTCATTCGTGCTTTCATAAAAATCGCAATTTCTATTGAATATTATTTCAATAAGACGTACTTACAATAAATAATATGGATACTGACGATAGTGACGATTTTGATAATAATACTCTGCGAGAGATATTGGAAAAAGCTGCGAAAGTAACGTTGGATTTGTTGCCAGAAATAAAAAAAAAGTATGAATTGGCATACGAAAAATTTATGCAATGGAGAAGAAATACAAAAAAATAAATATTGAGTTATATTACTTGTATTTTTTTTTTTTTTTGCAGTTGTAGGAAAGGTATAGTGTGAAACATGTGGGTAAAGTACTTTTTCTCACTCGTGTGTTTGCGGCACTCGCCCTTCAGACTCGTGCCACAAGAAAAGTTGAACTTTCCCCACTTGTTACACAATATACTATTTTCTGTACCCCCTTCAGTTTCTCTAATGCTACCATTACAAATTTTGATAGAAATGTATTAATAGTATTAATAATTGACGGAAGAATTTTTAACTACTGTTCATTTCATTGATTGAATATCCTCTAATCAAGAATTCCTTTATTTCAATAAGAGTGAGGTCGACGGAAAAATATTGTTTTCACTCGTATATTAAAATGCGAATAATGATCTCGAACATTAACGCGCTCGCTTTGCTCACGCTCGCTGCACTCACTCGATCATTAATCACCTTCATTAATACCCTAGTTGATTCAATAACTATTTTGTAATGACAATTCCCATTGATTATCCATGAGAATTGTAATTATTTCCCTGATCACCTAAAACAACTCATTTTATTATGATAGTAGAAACATTGACATTTTTATTTTATTTTTAGATTATGATTGGGCTTCCGGAGAATTCAGTTCTTGGACTGAATCCACCTGGGCCGAAATGAATGTGAGAATGTTCTTGAAACCATCAGCTGCTCACGAAAAGATGACCATAGCTATAGGATGTATATCGCTAATCTTTTCATTTGCCTTGGTGTATTTTATTAAGTCAAGGTCTCACATCTTATTCATTGCTCCATCAGCTACTGTAGCTCCGACCGATTGCTAGTATAGCAGTAACATTTTCTTATCTCTGAAGTAAAAGGCTTTCAGTGATGAGCAGCAGATTAAACCAATTTAAAAAATGAGCTCAAAGTACTAAGCAGGCTTTCAGTGACTGTTTTATTCCATTATGTAACATTTTCATTAAATCCATTTTAATTGTACTGATCATGTGGTATTTTTTCACAAATTACTTATTGTGATATATTTTTAACTTAGTTTTATATTCCTAAAAATTTAGTAATATTCCTTGATATTTATTGTTTAAATAGAATAATAGACTTTAGTTTGTTGCAGATTCAAATTCAGTTTGTATATATTGAAATATAAAACAATTGAATAAATGCTACTAGTGACAATTTGGGTTGATTATGATTTATCATAGCATGGAAATTCAAAAATTTCATAATTCATTCAACCATCCGGTCACTTCATTTCAAACAAAACTCAAGATGTGGCAGCAAAGCTATAAATGAATAATTTCTGCAGTGCACAACTTAAAAGTAATGAGAAGTTAAAGAAAATGTTTGAGTCTTGTTCCATTACAATCAGGGCACCACAGTTCTAGGCCACAAAATGAGATTGTTGGGTATGCAGTCACATATATCCCTTTGAGCTCGAATATTTATGAGGTAGTTAGGTGAATAGTATCGATTCACGAAAATAAATAGAAGTAATGAATCACTCTACATCTTACTGTAGTTATGAGTAACATACGGAAGTTAAGAAGAGATATGAGAAAATAAGATCGTTTATTAACGTGGACAATTCATTACAGCATCGTATAGAAAATTGTCAATCAAAAGCAAGCATGTAGTATTCTAAATAGTATATGAAAAAGAGAAATAAAAAATAGACATAATTACAAATATACATGAATTACATGAAACAATGATTGTTCAATATGAAACGAAAGTTATTTTCAAAATACAAACAAAAACACAAACACGTGTTCTTTACGTCATGAAGTCCGTCAAATTATAAAAGCATTTTTCTAAAAGATAACTTTTGAGTTTCACGTTGAATAGACCTCAGACTGACTAAATTTCAATTCTTCAGGCAACAGATTGAAGATTTTCAAGCTTAAGTACTTAAATGTATTTATAAAATGAAATATATAAGTCTTTATCCTGCGTAGTTGATTTCTCACGTTTACAGTCATTGGGCAGGAACAGTTTTCTGTTTTTAAACACAAACGGACGTTTCCAAAATAAATATACATATCAGGGGTAGAATCTTGTACTCCATAAATAAAGGCTTACAGGAACTGCGTTGGGAGACACCAGTGATCGTTCTCACAATTTTTTTTGCGCTGTGAATACATTAGGTGCTAAAGACGAATTTCCCCCGAACTGAAGACCATATTAACAAAATCAAAAACAAAACGAGCTCAGTTTTCGTATAAGAGACTCGCAATGTGCTCTCCAGTTCAGTGTGTCATCCAAAACAGTTCCCAAGAACCTGACAGAATCTGACTGAGTTAAATGTTCGTCTCCATCATTAATTTTGATATTCAGTTTTTGCGCATACTTCTGTCTGTTATGATATCTCACCATTTGAATTTTTGTCAGGATTGAGGAATAAATTGTTTTTAGAGCTCCAATCTACCGTGCGGTTCATCAACTCCGAACAGTTGTCATTCAAGTTATTCACGCTCTTATCGCTGACTACAATGGAAATATCGTCTGCATAGAGAATATACGAATTGTTATTAACTAACTTATCTAGATCGTTGATGTAAATCATGAAGAATAAGGGGCCCAACACGGATCCCTGTGAAACACCCAGAGGTACTACTCTTCTTAAGTGCAATATTGATGTTATCAAATTTCTGTATCTAGTACAATAAATAAGGTTTGCAATTGAATCATCTGGAGTAAACTGGTGATGTAATGCATAGTGGATGATTTTGTTCAAATCTACACTCGTGTTTATCCGTTTTGTATCAGTGTGAATTACAAAAAATGTAACAACGATCATCATTGATTTTCCTGTTTTCTGCACTCCGAGATTGTAACATGTGGCAAAAGTGCAGGAGCCCGTATTTATTTGTGAATATTTCTAATCGAGCAACTGTAAGTGTCTACCAGTGTCTACAACATTGTTCAGGTTAATGTCTGAAGTATAAAACACTGAAGTATCCGCGCCAACACCATGGTGAATAAATATCATTCAAATTCTTGAGTGGCAGCAATATTGATGTCTACCTCGTCATGCCAGAACAGAACTGTTCTCCATATTTTAATTTTCTTGTCCAAATTTTCCCGTTGATTGTTTCAAATGCTCGCTTGAAGACTAAAGCTATAACAACAGTGTTAACAACGTTTGTTTGAAATTGGTAGACAATGTTTCAGTTTATCTTCAGTGTAAGTGAACCCAAGTCGACAAATTAATTGTCTACGTGCAAGTCTCGATGTATGAATTGTTCATATCTACAATCGTTCTCAAGTATGTGTGAAAAATTCCTTTATAGGTACGCGAGTATTTATGGGCCGTATTTGATCACCCGGTTGACCGATCGGGGATTTCCACACATTTCAATTAATTCGAAATGTGTGGAAAGGAAACCCTTGATCAGTTGAAATTTTAGCGAACCAACTCTGTCGATCAATATTATGCGCTTCAATCAGCCATCCGCGCGAAAACCAAACTCGCGCTCCAACGTGCGACATTGATACTTATTTTCCAACATAATGATCATATAACCACCATATACGGCCCATACATAGTATCCAAGTATCCAAGAAATTTGTCACACGTCACAGTTGTCACACTCACTTGAGAACGATTATGATACGCAGAATCGAAACATCGTGACTTTAAGAGTGTGAAGCCCGATTTTGCTGGGTATGTCTGCAGACTCTTATACTTCGTCAAAATGTGTCATGACAGATACGTTTGAAGGATTTCTGGATATTTTATTTTATTCAGAAAAAGGGACGACGAGATCAAAGACTTTTTTCCAAATGCCAATTGAAAATATAATTTTTTTTCCGAACGTTTCCATGTATATATGTAGCTAAAGATAAGACACTTCGTTAAAAAAAATATAAAGACATTTTGCAAATTTAAATGTTTTTAATTAAAAGCCACTATTTATTCAAATTATTCACATAAGATCGCCAGTTGCCTACATTCATGTTGGATAGAATAATCAGAAAAACACCGCTATTGCAGTCACGCCTCTAGTACAGCGGCGTGCGAAATCAAATTTTAATATTAAAAAAATGTGAACAGTTAAATTCCGAAATTATTCGGAATAAATATTCATGACTGAAAATTTCAAATTTAATCATGAAATCCTTCCCAGTGGTCACGATTGTATTAACGGGTTCAAGCGCTTAACGCGTACCTACTTAGAAATCCTACTAATGAAGTTAACTAAGGAATGAAATGACTAGTGTGGTGAAGGGGAAAACTTTTTTTGTTCTCAATTAGTGTACCTACTTGTTTTACACTATATAGTAATTTTTTGTTTAGATATGCGTGTTGCATAAGGTATGAAGCATGTATATAGTGTAGTAGGTGGTACTATAACACTTGTTGCGCCGCGTTATGCCTGTGGATATAGGCTGAGACCTATATACCCGTTACGCGAAACTGTTTTGATGACACCATCCTGACAGGTCATTATGAATCCCTCGGTCTTTAACTTCGGCACACTTGACCTGCGGCAAGCAAAGTTCGGGAGTCCCAAACCAAGGGCAGATGCTAGGGGTACCGAAGTGTACAATAAGAGCGTCTATAAAAGACTGGATTAGGGACAAGCACAAAAACTACTGGGACAATGTCCCAGGAAACAAACACGGGAAAGAATACATCAAAGGACTGTGTAACAAAAGAACGGCAGACCTGTTAGCAATCAACAGGAGCCAGTTGAGAACCGTTACGGGACTCCTGACCGGACATGCACCAGTTAAGGAGCACCTCAAAAAAATGGGGCAATATGATGAAGACCTGACCTGCAGACTATGCGGTAAGGATCCAGAAACCGTGAAACACATACTGTGCTATTGCGAAGCTCTAGACCGCAAAAGACAGGCAATTTTCGGGCAGCCATCTGGCGACCCAGAACTATACAGTTCCCACCCAATACGGAACTTGTACAAGGCACAAAAATATTGGATTGGGTACTGTGACATTGAAACATAGCGGTGCCTTGGTTCGCGGACCTGCTGGCTCCATTGTTAAAACGTGGAGCTGGCGGGTTTGCGAATTAGGGCGTCGATAGGTACGATACAATGGGCTAATAAGCCTAAGTGTCACTGGAGGCAATAGCCGACCGGACCAACACAGAGGTGGAGGTTTTAGTGAGTATAAAAATCGGGAGCTTATGTAGCTGCACGAGTACTTTTGCCTCCGCAGCTTTGACGTGAGCTTTGTCGAACACGAGACCAAGTTCATTGGCTGCAAGGACTGCTGCCTTGAAAAAATGCTCCGATCCCTGCTTTTTCATGGTCGCAGACTAAGCAGAGAAGGGGATCTGAGCTTCTGATGAGTTTACAGGCTTAATCCTGTATTATTTTGATATACAAACACAAGTAGATAAACAATACAATTATGAACATCAAAAAAGTGACATAACCTCACTTTCGACTCCCGCCGACTGGCCGTGCTTTTGTTGGACCCCCATTGAGTTCTCGGCGCCGGAGCTGGTGCAATTCTTTCTCGACAGAAAATTTATTTTTGGATGATCTAACCACACTGAAAAGATTTTACGAAAACGAATGGTAAAATAAGAGAATTTAAACAAGCTTGATATATGCAAAATTGATAGATTTCAGTAGAAGTGGTGACTTTTTTTACTTTGTCACGAACTTTCGCAATTTGGACTTATGGAATATTTAAAGAGACAGTAGGGTATAACAACACGCACCCAGTTGATTGAATCGATTTGAAAAAATGTTTGCCATGTTTATTAGAGCATGGCGAGTTAAGAAATAAAATGTAAGTTCGAAATTGGTTCCAAAGTATATTTTACAGATTTTAAGTAGTAGGTACTCACTTTCGATACTAGACATAATGAATTATTGTGTTCATCTCTCTGAATTTTGTCCACACAAAAACGGATTATGGTCAACTTATTTAGGAAAATAATATAAAAAACAGAAAAATAAAGAATCGAACATCATTAATAGTCACTAATATTGCACTACGAAATTTTTGATTCTGCCACAACTATTTTGACTTTCAAACGGTATTTACATTATTTTAAAAAAATAACACATTTTGTGTGGTGTTATTTTTCCAAAAATTTGGTCTTCCACTTCGAGTATGGAAACTATATTGCTTTATAATGATATTTCAAAAGTTTATTGACATTCCGTCAAATTCAATCAACAACAATCACAATCACTATGTCCCTGGAATATTGACATGAGGACGAGGCGCCATCTCTGGATCCGATTACAGAAATAGACCATGATCTCATTTGTTTTATCTTAAAAAAAATCTAAACAAAATCTAATCAGTCGACACACCAGGGTTTTTAGGAATCTTATCTTACGTATGATTATGCGGGACGTGCTGGCCGAAAAAGGTTCAAAATTGGGGACTTTGCGCGAATTAGCAAGGCCAAACATGTGTTCGAGAAGGGATATACACCCAATTGGACGACGGAACTTTTCAAAGTTGTCAAAGTGAAGATCACCCAACCAATCACGTACTTGCTGGAGGATTTGGAAGGGCGACCAATCAGCGGCGCTTTCTACGAACAGGAACTACAAAAAATCCCGAAGTCTATCTAGTGGAAAAAATCATCAGACGTAAGGGGCGTAAGGTTCTAGTAAAATGGTTTGGGTATGACAATACAAACAACAGTTGGATCGATGCCGATAATCGATTGTAATTCAATGGAAAAATGACACAGCTGCCACTGGAATGGGGGGCCTTTTTCACACTCTTCGTCGGAGTGAAGAATCCGCGTTCGTCGCTGTGAATATTTCAACGGAAAATCTCTGCGTTGGTGCGTCAGTCTGTCGCTATGCTTGGTGGGATGCAGTTCGAATCTGAGGAGCCAACGTCTGATTACGAGTCAATGTCTTCGTCACTAGTGTGGGTGGAATACGATTCCTCATCATCATCAGAGTGGGCAGAACGTACAGCTGAATTAGATCGAGTTTGTGACATGTACAAAGAAGCCATCAAAACTGAACGTTTTTATGTGTGCAACGCCACGTACGAGTTCCGAAACACTGACATTCTCACTGTTCAATGCGGAATAAGTTTTGCTCGGAGTTTCGTACCTGCAGTGAAACTCGTGTGCAAGGTCCACACCATATGCTCCAGCCTGTCTTTCAGCATGTTTGAATAGGGCACCTTCGTGGGGGCCATTAATCGTCTGTACAATAGCCGAACTGACCCGAATGCAGCCAGCAGCACCCAAATCAAACTCGACTGGGACGATAGTGACGATATCATGGATTTGGAATTACACACTTATGAAGTGACAACAAAAATGCAACAAAAATCCAAGGATGACACCTATTTCTACCTAATGGAGCTCGAAATTCAGGAAATCCTGCATCTGGATGCGACAGTGTTGGCGGGAAGATTTGAATATTTACTTAATATGAACTTTTGTCAATTTTATCATGATATATTAGCTAGTGCTGTAAATCTTGCTAGAAACAATGATTTGACAAGGCTATAAACTTGTGCACTATGTTATCAAAAGACGATAAACATTTATGTTTCCACGAATGTTCATTTTATTTAAGGGACAAAGTATTGTTTGATTACGAAATGAAATAAACATATATTGGACAGAGGTAGCGTTTCAATTCAGTATGCAGTGTGTCTGTGTGTTTGCAGAAAGAGAGATGCAGTACGAAACAAGACTCGACTCGTTTCGATGCTGGACTTCAGCCTTTTCTGCAAGTAAGTTAGCCGAAGCTGGTTTTATGTATACCGGCTCGGAAGATATAGTTGCATGTCTTTCGTGCCAAGTAGAAGGGTTCAAATGGCAGCCCAATGACGATCCTATGGCTGACCATCGTCAATGGAGCCCCCATTGTGATTTCGTCCGTAATTACTCTGAGCACAATCAGGTGATCAGACACAGACCGACGACAGATGGCGCTGATGTCCCTCCAGAACCAAGAGCGTCAGATGTCATTAGCAGAGTGACAGATGACTCATGGATGACATCACCAGTGACAGATGACACACCTCCTCAAAATGGCGCTGTTGATCTTCCTCCAGTAGTGACACTTGACAGTCGACCACCGATGACAGATAGCGGCGTCGCAGACTCACAGAACACTTTGATTTGTCGTGTGTGTCTTGTGAATGAGCTCTGTGTATTGTTTATGCCATGTAGACACTTAGTGTCCTGCTCACGATGTGCCCCTCTGTGCGACACATGCGTAGTTTGTAGAGCACCCATTACGACACTTCTCAAAATATATGTATCTTAGCTAATTTTTTGTTTTATTTTCTGTTCGAATAAAAATCAATCTTTTTAGCCTCAAGAATGGATCGTTTTTGATCGTAAAAAAGTACTAATTTTTAGGCCCAAAAACGATGCTCTTTTTGAGTGAAAAAAGTGCTCATTTTCAGAATCAAAATCTATGCTCTTTTTGAGTGAAAAAACACACACCAAAATTGACATGGTGGCGGTGCTTTTTTTCAATGGCTGAGTCGCTGAGTCTCAGTTGAGTGCCACTGAATTTATTCACTCAACTTTCACTGACCTTTCACTGTATTTTCAGGTCCCATAAGAAAAGCATGAGAAATTTCAGTTGAGTGAAATTTTTCAGTTGCTGAGTCTCACTGAATTCAGTGACTGAACTTTGACTGAATTTCACTGAACTTTTTACTCAGGTCGACCACCATGTCAAATTTGGAGTCTCTTTTTGATAAAAAAAAGTCCTGTTTTTTGACTCAAAAATTGGTACTTTTTTTTGTTAAAAACAGTTATGTTTTTTTACTCAAAAATGAGTACTTTTTTAATCGAAAAACGTGCTGATTTTCAAGCTAAAAATAGGTACTTTTTTTGATCGAAAAAGCACAAATTTTTCCTATCAAAAACGATGCTTTATTTTTAGTTGAAAAATGAAACAACAAAAGAAAAGTCGAGAAAATTTATTTTATACGTCTATTGATACAATAATAATAATAATAATCGCAATATAATAATAATACATTTATATTTTTCCACAATTCCACCATTCATTTTTCGCATATTTTTGTATGTTTTTGCATTTATTCAATCGAGATTAGAATCCTCAGCGCCAGAGCCAATGAAGCGGTTATATGGAGGAGGCGTTTCGAAACGATGACCTTTGTAATCGTATGAATGTAAGTCATAATGACAGGAATCGCTTGTTTTCAGCGTGAATATTAGCTCGTCAAATCTGTTGTGACACCATGATGAAGGATTTCGATACAATTCACTCAAGTTATTCGAATTGTATACGATGTGTTTATGGTTTCTGATACTGTGAAATGTATGGTGTTGCATGGCCTTTCTGAATGCTTTGAAACAGGTATAACACAGACGTAATCCGTAGTTCGGAATATAGTACTGGTTCAACTATACGCAATAGACTTATTCAGTGAAATGTATGGACCAGTCTTCGGTGGCAAGTGCGTCTTTTCTGTCTGTGGCATCAAGTTCTCGTGTGTACTCCAAGTGCGCCAAACTGTAAAAAGATCGATCGCCCCAAGCCTGGTCTACTAATTCTCCCCATTTTTCGGTGGACCACATTTTGACAATATTCTCCGTGATGAACCACGGCAAAGGTGAAGTCTCAATAAATTGTGATAGTGATGATGCGGCTCTGATGATTTCTTGATAACACAAATTTTGCATAGAGTGTGCCATGGTGGGGGCCTGAAACAATTTTACATATTCATAAAACTGTAATGCCCCCATGGCAGAGTATCATGAGAGCCGGCAATCAAATACCGTTTGTCGTCATGTGGACTCAGAGCGATTTTTGTTTGCTCAACACTAAAAACGTTGTGCGCAAAAGAGCGAATACAGCGTTGTGATGTGACTTTCTCACGCTGATTTTCCAAACATTCTACATAGTCGTCAAATGTGATTTTATTTTGGACAACGCTGTATTTCACTTCTTTGGATTTTTTGACGCGTTTCCCACCCTGTATCTTATAGGTGTACAGCTTTGAACGGAGTCCCACGAAATCTGTCATAATTTGGCCATTCGCTTCGTCTTTCATCAAGCCGGGGACTTTTTTGTTTGCAAGGGGAATACCATAAGGGTTGTTGGTGGGGTAATCACTTGTATCGAATTTTTCAATGTCTAATTTCAATAAATTTTGATAAATATCATCGGATTTGATCTCATAAATCAGCGAATCAGTATTCGTGTACATCAACTTGCACTGATCGCTCGTGTATTTTTTCATCATGAAGTCGTGATGGAAATCATACACGCACACCTTGGAAATGTCCAGTATCGCCATTCCGATGTATACAGGCTTATTGAACAACAGATCCGTCTTTGCCATCTCGATAGCGACGAGGTCCTCATCGAAAATAGTGCGATTCTTGAAATTCGGGCTGGAAATTAAATTTTTCGCGCCATATCGCCCCTCCCATTTTGAGACTATTTTCACTATACGATGTTTCTGTATGTTCTGCATCGTTTTCCCGTTATTGGCTAATTTGTAGTTATTTTTGCTGAGAGTGGTTTTTGCTTCTGCGCGTAATTTCGTATTCAATTCAATGTATGGTTTGAGCCAGGCTGATTGGTCGAATTGCAGAATTCTGTGAATTTTTCTAAGTACAAGTCCGTGCGTCAGTGCTTGTTTCAACACCCTGTAGTGTACAACATAGTTTGTTGTACAGGGTGGTCATTAATTTGGGTAATTTTGAGCCTGGTGGAGTACGGTGTTCGGCGCACAATGGAAAATCTTTGTGTTTCTCATGTAAGTGTTCGGAGTACTCCAAATCGACTTCGAGAATATAGCCAATTGACGAAGTGTCTGACACCACGCACACATTCAAATCGGCAGCATTCTCGAGCCATTTGAATCCCCCGTACGGAAGATATTCCATCATGGCCCACCCATATAAATTATTTACATCGAGATATAGCAAATAAGTGGAGGGCTGAGTGACGTCATACCTGTCACCCATGTATTTATTATTTGCCGTGGAGCGCCTGTTGCAGCACTGACTGATGCCCCGCGAATTCCTCGCTCGATGAACATGAGCATGTCGACGTCCTTCAAAATCTGCAACTTTCATTGGGTGTACTTCAACATGCACGACCACGTACAGCCGGGAAGGGTGTAATTCCACGTGGGGTCCAGGCCATATGTCTCGTGACCGATATTTCGAAAATTCTCGAAAATATCAGCCAAGAGCAATATGTCCGTTTTCATGTACAAGTCGGAGTACTCGACCAGTGTTTTCAAGTTGAACGTTTGCCACACGTTCTGCGCATGTTCGTATTCTGCCTTGCTAATGTGACAATCGTTCAGCTTGTTGTAGAAATGATGGAGCGCCGGCAAACATTCAACTTCCAACTTTTCCATCGAATCGACGAAATCGTATGGGAATACGCCCTTTCGAGTGAGTAATTCGTACTGCGAGGCTGTCAGATGTGCAAATTCGCGTTTGGATATTTTCAAATCGTGCACTGTCAAAGTCTGGACCAAATGGTCCAAACTCATGCCCATAAAACGGAACGAATCGATTAATCTGAACTTGATGTCTGTATTGTCGTCATACTGGGTGAAATATATGTATTTTTCTTTGTTTACAGGCAACAAACTGACTCGCCCCCTCTTTGCTATATCTCGAATAATAAAATGGCTGTCGTATCCGGATAAATGATGGAAAACGATCGGCACCACAAAAGACTATTTGTATGACAAGTTGCAATGCGCATGCGTATATCCGCGAAAGGCACTAGTGTAGTGATTATGGTCTTTAACAATTTTGTGGCAACACGGCGCGTTCACCTCATCAGGTGATGTGGTCATGGGGACTATATCCAAAGTTTTGGCTTCGATAATTTTGGCTATGCCCCCCATCCGCTGCGCAAACCAATCCATCGAATCTAAACCTCGATGGCTATCGTAAACTGACAAAGTGTCGTCGAACGCACACTTGAAATAAAATCCGGCACTGAACGGAATATGTTTTTGGTACTTCTCCGTTTGAGAAGTGCACCCGGCATCTTCGAACGGTTCCAGAATCGACTCGAAATCCGCATATTACAAAGGATACCTTTTCTTTATGTACAAAGTCCCGAAATTCCACGTGATCGTAGAGGGGGAACGAAATTTTACATGTGTTCGTTTTTTGGCAATCAACCGTATGACCGTCCAATTTTGCTTCACTTCTGAAATAATACCTGTCGCAAATGTATTTTTTATACTTATCCTTACCAAGTTGTGTATTGAGTAGCCGAGATAAATCCTTAATCCAACAAAAATGATAGCGTATGTCACTTTCATCGTCTATATCTGGTACCGCTTCATAATCGTTTAATTTTGGGTGATATTCATTTTGAATTTGGAGTAAATTGACGTGTCGATCTAATTTTTGTTTAGTGAGTCGACTCGGAACTGTCACGAAAAATGCCTCTTTATCCGGCTTAGGCTGAATTAATTCCAAAGTGTACACATTCACAGAAATGTTGTTTAATTTCTCGAATTTGGCAATTTACCTCAATGTCATCGGAATTCGATACCTGTCAAATTTAGAATACTTGAATAGTGGGGATAAGATGACGTTCTATCTATATTTATTTGTGTCGGATACAATGCCGAAACTATGGCCCAAGCAAAACATGCATCATCATCATTTTTATGTTGATGCAAGCTCTTTTTTTGGCAATGGACTTTGGCAACTCGATGTAAGAAGAACCGTTGCCGATGCCGGATTTGTTGGTATTTATTTCCAAACTGACGACTTTTTGGAGACTCCAGCCGCTCTCCTTTTCAGCAAATTCGGATAATTTGTTTTGCACCTGATCTACAAAGTTTTCGAGGAACCACCCTTTCAAATCAGTACCCCTATCAATCACAGCGTTTTTGGTGTTGAAATATTTATATTCAGTTTTATGTTCCTCGTTCAAATTAGTTTTGACAAATTCCCCGCAAAATGTCGCATTAACTTTAATCATATCCTGTTTTTTCAATAAATTTTGTACTCGTCGTTTGAATAAGGTATAAGCATCTCGGAAAAATTGCCCAATATCTTTATGGACCAAATTTATGATTATACCTGTACGCAAACGAGAAGCAAATGCAGACTTCAAATCCTCCACCTGACTCGTGACGATAATTTTGATTTAACCCCTTCTCCCACAGGACGAGCTCCCAAATGTTTGATGGAATTACGAATAATTTTTAAATGGCCCGCCAAAGTTTGGAGTCTGCGTAGAGTCCCAATCGAGTCCTCAGTAGATATGGCACTAGTCAAAAGGTGAATTTTTTTAACAAAATTCTTTCCACCTTCCTCAAAGTTTTGATCATATCAGCGGCCAAATTGGCAATAGCATCAGAATTCATCTTTATTAAAAAAATACAACACACAAAAATATGCGAAAAATGAATGAAAAATCGAGAAAACTCACTTTGTATGCGTGGAAAAGGAACACTACGCCTTGGCTATCTCGAACAGCTGCTGCGGGTGCTGATGCAGGCTGGATTTATGTTCGCCCCTGTAGATGAGTACGTGCTGAGACTCTGTCAATTTCTTCAAGTTGCTCTTGATGGCAGCGGTGGCTCTGTTTGGCAGGAATACTTTTAAATCTGCCAACTCGACGAGGATTGCCCTCTCCGAATCTAGTTGTTTTCACCTCCGCGTCAAATATCAATTGGGGCTCGTCCAACGGTAGCTCGGCCAACTTCTTCAACTCCTTCCTGCAGGCCAACCAACCTTGTCAATTTCGTCAATGTGAGACATCTGCGAAAGAGCGACATACTTCACTCAAATATTCAAACAATATAAATATTTATGTTCATTCACACTGTATATGAAATGGAAAATTTGATACGCACTGTATATGAAATGGAAAATTTTATACGCACTGTATATATATATGAGATAGATAGATTGATGAGATAGAGAAGCGCCCATTTGCCTCAACACTCGCGACGACGGACGTAGACTTCCCAATACCTGGAAGCCTCTCATTGCACGCATAAACTCATTTCCCACCAACCCAGTTCCCGCACACAGCTCACTTAGCGCCAACCAAGTTCCCGCACACAGCTCATCTAGCGCCAATTCAGTTCCCGCCAATAGTTTACCTCGCGCCAATACATTGCACACGGCCATTACAGCCACGTCCACTATAAATACAGTTCCTCAACCCACAATTCCTCAGTTCTCTCGAAGGAGTAGGCAGATTGAGACCTTAGAGAGAACCAGTGACGAGACATGGGGAGTAGGCAGATTGAGACCCCGACGTCAAGTCACAAAAACCTAACGTAATTATACCTGAGGAGTAGGCAGATTGAGACCTCAGCGTAGAATTACGTTTTAACCTTTCATTAATTTTCTTTCTATTTCAGTTCTTGAAAATGGCTCCAAAATCGGAGCCGAAACGTCGAATTTCAACAAATTCTAGACGCGGTTCAACCCGAACTTTTAGTTTTCAAATATCTGACCGCGGAAACCTATATATATATATATATATATATATATATATATATATATATATATATATATATATATATATATATATATATATATATATATATATATATATATATATATATATATATATATATATATATATATATATATATATATATATATATATATATATATATATATGGTCGTAAATAACCAACCACTTGAGGTATCAGGAGGCAGTCAGGCCGTCCATTCTACGCAGAGTTGTACCTGCCCTAGACATTAAATTTTGTTTTGCAGGTAGGAATAATTATATTGGGTTAAGAAAAATCGCTTTATTATAATTGAGAATTAGTTATGTAAATACATATAATATATGATATATAACACAAAACCATTTATAAACATCACGATAATGAATGCGATTATAGTTCAGAAAGTTTATAATTTTGAGTTGTTTAGAATTAAGTTTAATATACACACACTCACAAAATTACTCACAGATCAGTTTCACTTTCACTGTCGTCACCCAAATTGATAATAAAATTTTCTTTGGGAAGTTTTTCTATATCCATATATGACTTTTCCACCTTTTTAATGTGGAAAACACACTTGGCCCAGCTGCTGTCAGGAATGTTTGCAGTTTCTGTTAGAATAAGAGCCACCACAGTTGAACTCAAGGTTGGAGAAGTATTATTTCTTCGAACTGCTGACTTAAGCTGATGCCATAATATGTTCAATTGTGTTAAACATACAGTGATAAGGAGGAAGTCACACACATGTAAGCATATCCTTACCAAGGGTTCTAAATCAACTCAGGAGATTTTTAATTATCAAATATATTCATATACAAAACTGTCAACAAAAGCCAAAATAATGGAGAGCCTACTATTCTTAAAATGACAAACTATTTCATGAGATATTTGAATCCGGACCTGGGAATATTTTAAGGGACACACACTGGCTCATCAGTATTCCGAACAATGGGTAATAATGAGGGTCGTCGGCTAATATTCATTTACGACCTCACTAGATTGCTGGTTCTACTTTACGTCTGAACTCGAAGCTCGCGTTCTTCAAAATGACGTATGCAGCGCGTTCTCTCCAAAAACTAGCTTCCAAATTCCCCCCTCCCCACACCACCCCACCCGTAGCACCCAGCCCTCACCGAATTCTTAGAATGTGACGTCACAGCCTCTATGCGTAAACAACCTTCCTTTGACGTGCCGCCGAGTATCGCCAGCGAGCCGGTCCAGTGGCGGCGTATCACCAGGGCCAGCGTCAACAACTATAAAATCAACGAAAAATAAAAAATAAATAAAAATCGAAATATCTCGGCTCCCGGCGCTCCAGCGCAACCCATCTTCTCTGGGGACGTTCTTCGCCCACGCCCCCAGCCCCCCGCAACCATCACCATCAAGAATTTAAATTGACGAAAACTCGGCCCCCTAGGGCTCTAGCGCGCCCCTTCTTCTGTGGGGACGTTCCTCGATGGGGCCCCCGTCCTGCAGCACCAGCTCCAGCGCCGAGAACTCAATGGGGTCCCCACAAAAGCACGGCCTGTCGGCAGGAGTCGAAAGTGAGGTTATGTCACTTTTTTGATGTTCATAGTTGTATTGTTTATCTACTAACACAGAACACTCCAAACTCAAACGCTCTTCCGATAACAGTGGAATGGACGATTTGGGATGCAAGCTCATATGCATTTATTACTTTGCGAGATTTTTACGTCGAGCAGCTCCTCTTTAGTCCATTTCATCACCCCGCAGGAGTAGAGTAGAATCGGAACGGCAAGCATACTCGTGAATTGGGGTTTTTCACGACTAACTAGACAGATTCGGACCCTTTGAAGTAGAAACAATATAGAAAACAAAGTTATTTAATCTACTTACGATTAAAAATAACAAAATAATTATTATGAATTCAATTACGATGGAAATAATTCAATGAATCCCTCGTTGTTCGTTGTATAATTTTAATAAATTTTAATGAACTAATTACAATCATAACGGGGATATAACTTTTCAAACCATTCTCTAAATGTACTCAATTAATGTACTTCCCAACTCCCCTCATTGCCCTTAGCTCTGGGCACGGCAGAAGCCTAACTTCAACTCCCTGATCGAACTATCAGTGGCCTTCTTTCAAACTCTTGTTTTCTGTTTAGAAAACATACGAAAGTAATTAAGGACAAGTTATAAAACACCCACTGAATAAGGAATGATAGAATGAATATACGGTGTGTTCAAAACATTTTTGACAACATGCAGCAATTTTGAACTTCCTCGACAGTTCTGATGACCAGATCTGTCGGAGTATATGCTGATACTTCCTGCGGAGAGAGTTTTTAACTGTGGTTACCTCTTAATAATAATAATAATAACAACCCTGTCTCAAGCGGAGAGGAGGCAAACCACCCCTCTGATTGGAAGGCATGAGCGATGCATACACAAGATGGAAGCTAAAATCAAGTCCAATCAAACAGCATTGTCTTGATAGGATACGAATGCTGGAGGCTGCAAAAAAGTCACTAGTGAGGCGGGCGAGAAGCATCGCGAAAAACATGAAATTCCGCTATGAAACTTCTGGTCTATTCCAAGAGCCTCCAAGTGTTGTGGATAACCCGCCGGCGGCTGATCGGGAAGAAACCTTCTGGAAGGGTATTTACGAATTTCCGCAACCACTCGACGTGGATACTCCAGCCCTAGCGCAGGTCGAAGCTTTCTGCAGTAGGCTTCGTCAGCCTGAGCTCAATGAACTGTGCAATCCGATAACCCTGGAAGAAGTTCGACAGGCCCTCAAAGGCTCGAAGAACTTTGCTGCCCCAGGTCCTGATGGCCTAAATAATTATTACTGGAAAAAATTCCCATGTACCCACCACCATCTAGCAAGAGTTTTTAACTCTTGGCTAGATGGGGAGCAACAGATTCCGGATTGGTTTGTCGAGGGGCGAACCGTGCTAATCCCCAAAATGGAGATTTGTCTGATCCGAAGAACTACAGGCCGATAACATGCTTGAATGCATATGTTATAAGATGTTTACACGCATTTTATACATGCGAATACTCTCCGCAGTTGACCTGGTGTATGAACTGTATGAGCAAAGAGGGTCATAGAAAGGGGTCACTGGCTGCAAGGAGAACCTGCTGATCGATAGATGCATCACGCAGGACTCCGTGCAGTATAAGCGTAACTTTTCCATTGCCTGGATTGACTATCGCAAGGCATTTAATACTACATCGCATGAGCTCATCATGCATTTGCTCAGATGCCTTGGTGCCCCATGCAACAGCTGATGCCGCTCTGGAAGACTCGCTCCATCATAAGATCTGGTTGAGTCAGAGTCCAAAGACTCGCAAAATGATGAATCTCCATAGGAGCTTGCATCCTAAATCGTCCGTTCCACGGTTATACCTCCCCAGACAACAGGGAGGCCGTGGACTTTCGAGTGTCTACACGACAGAATGGTACTGGATGGAGCCTGTAAAGTCATCAGGAGTTCAGATCCCCTTCTCTGCTTGGTATACGATCACGAAAAAGCAGAGATTGGAGCATTTATTTTCAAGGCAGCAACCCGTGCAGCCGATGAACTCGGTCTCCTATTCGACACTGAACGGACAAACCCAAACTCTGTCACCGAGTTGTGGAGAATGAGAAGTGTGGATCTATTGGAACTACTCATTTCCCACCATCAGGCAAGTACAAGCCAGTAAGCCTGATGTAGACCCCCTCGACCATCAAAGTAGGACGATTTTCGTAATTGAGTTTTCAGCTCCTGGCGAAACGAACATCGCTCGAAAAGACGAGGAAAAACGGACTAAATATCGAGATCTACTCTTTGAACTCCGCAGGCTTTACCCAAACCATTCTGTCAAGATGGTGGTTCTGATAATAGGGGTCCTTGGTGGAGTGATGGACACACTGCTCGCAAACTTGATTCTACCAGTGCGCCCTCCGGAAGTGTCGGGGCTCCGGAGACAGGGCATGTCTGGGTAATTCCTATCAAAAAAAATAATAATAATAGGTCTTTATTTTCCAATTGTACTTCAGCCGGTTATGTCCTGTGACACAAACTCTGTTACCTCTTAGGAGCGGCGTTGTTCCACCCCTACGAGCTGAACGTCATCTCCGTATTTCTCGTATCGTCCTCTTTTGATATGAACCGTGCACATTTATCGATCCTGAACTCCATTCCGATACCATTCGTGTACTCTTCCATCACCCTCAAAGACTGATGAAGATCCCTTTCTCCCGAGGCATATAGTTAGAGGTCAGTCATGTAAAACAAATGGGTGACCTTATGCCTCCGGTTGCTGTGGGTGCCGCGGTTGTATCCACGGGTTTTTCGTAGTACAACGGACAATGGCAACACGGGGATACAGGAGAGATGTGTGCTGATAGAGTCTCACTGAAATACGCCCCTTCTAAAGATAACCTGCTCTGTTTGGACTCTGTCTTAACCAGATCTTATGGTGAGGTGATCCAGGCCATTGAAAAGTTACACTTATACTATACGGAGTCGTGCGTGATACATCTGTTGATGGGTAATTTCTCCTTGCAGCCAGCGACCTCCTTCGTTTACCTTCTTTGCTCATATATCCGTTCATACACTGGGTCAATTGTGAAGAGAATTCGCATGTTTAAGATGCGGGTAAACAAATAAAAAGCCTCAAACTCTAAACTTGCATTCATCGAGAAACCTGATAAAAGCATAATTCAGCATAGGTTAAGTAACGAATAAAATATACAGGGTGTCCCAAACTCGATGGCATATTAGAAGTTTCTGGAAAAGGAGACGTAGGATTATTTTGAAAATTTGGTTTCTTGGATAATTAGTTCTGCTCTATCGATCTAAAATATATTCAATGCTGCGGCGTTGCTGCTTCTATCGAAAACTAACAACAACTTTTTTGTTTTAAATGGAATACCCTGTATATTATTACATTTTTCGCTCTGCTACTGCTTTTCAATTATTTTCATATAATACTTCCCTCTTCCTATCTCCAGTGGTTTTCGAGAAATTAATTAATTTCCCTATTTTTTGTACGAAACATAGCTTCAATTAAATGTTTATTACTGCATGATTTGACTACGTAGAAAGCTGAGATTTTGAATGTAGTTTTACAATGTCCTGTCTTTTAGATATAGCCAATGGAATTTGGTCTTCATTATACAGGGTCTTTGAAAATTTGTGATTTTACTGATACATACTAAAGTGGTGCAAAGTGCATTTTTTCAAATGGAACAACACCCTGTATATTATCAAATATCCTGAAAGACAATTGAATTTTCCTTCAAATGATGTATCATGTTCTAATAACTAGAGAAATGGTGATATTTCCCATTTGAAATAATCTGTAGTGTGCCGTGACCAGAAAAGAGCAAAACAATTTGTTGGTTTGATAAACAGTGAATTCAATAGTGTTTCTGCCAGAAAGAAGTATAAAAAATGGATTGTAATGCATATTCAAATGCAGATATTTTGAATTTATTTTATATTCATGGTGAGTGCAAAACAAATGTTTCCAGAACGTGCCGGAAGTTCCATGACCTTCATCCAAATTTACCACAAATGAATAGAAAAAAATTCCGAAGAATCGAACGGAATTATGCAGTTCACGGGAATGTTGAAGCGACAAGAAATCAAATCAAGCCGATAACTGAAGATGAAGTAAATCAAATTAATGTCTTGGGGTATTTCCATGCCCATCCTCAGGTATCATTAAGAAGAGCTACTGTGGATTTAGGTATGACTCGCACTTCGATATGGAGAATTTTAAAGAAACATAAAATGTATGACTATAAATTCGTAAAAGCTCATGCCCCACATAGAGGTGATCCTCCAAAACGTGTTGATTTCTGTGAATGGATTTTAACATGTACTTATGAAGACCCAAATTTCCTTCAGAAAATTATATGGACAGCTGAATCTAAACTTTCAAGAGAGGGAATATTTAATCGCAAAAATAATCATTTTTGGGCTACAGAAAATCCTCATTTCATAAAAGAAAGGGGATTTCAAGAAAAATTTAGTTTAAATGTATTTGTAATGAACAATAAATTATCGTATAGTATTTATGAAGAAAACTTGAATTCAAGAAAATATTTGAATATATTGGGAAAAATTGTTAGTGACTTTTTGGACAACTTGCCGCTTCATGAATATCGAAGTTGTGGTATCAGTTGGACGGTGCCCCCCTCACTGTACATAAGAAGTGAGTAGAGAACTGACTACAACCTTTGAAGATCGGTGGATAAGACGGTTGGGTCCACAGCTTTGTCTACCGCGATCCCAGGATCTAACTCCTCTAGATTTTTACCTCTGAGAAAGAATCAAACAGATTGTATATGAAACACCAGTGAATTCGAGAGACGAATTGAAACAGAGGATAATTCGTGCTTTCGAGGAAATTCGACCAGAAGAGGTTCAAAGAGCAACCACCAACCACGTAATGACTTCGATTCACGAATGTTTGTGTGTAAATGGTCAGCACTTCGAACACATGAATTAGCGATTAATTTTACCTTCATTTGTTTATTGATTGGAATAAAAATTGAGTTCTACTTAAGGTGAATTATGATCTCTCAACGCAGACACAGGTTTTTCAGATACCCTGAATGCAACTCACTGTTTTTATCGGTTCATGCAATATTAGTTTTTGCCAAGTTATGGTTTTGGCAAAGACTGTAGAAAAAAATTTTAAGTATCAATATCCAACAAACAGTCAAAAATATGGGACAAATTCCACAAAAATTAATCAGATTTTCATTTGAATAATTATTGTCTTCCACTTTGATTCTTTTCTAATAAAATTTACGTTACTGAATGCTCAAACGCTTTATTATTAATATACTAATTTTCGTCGTAATGACATATTCCATGACATTTCATATCTATCCAATTTCGAATTATGGTAAAATAATTCAATTTTTATAGAAAACTTGCTTTTATTTCGGAAACCTGACTCTCTAGTTATAGGAACATGATACATCATTAGAAGGAAAATTCAAATTTCTTGCAGGATATTTGATAATATACAGGGTGTTCCATTTGGAAAAATGCACTTTTCACCACTTTAGTATGTATCTGTAAAATCACAATTTTCAATGACCCTGTATAATGAAGTCCGAATTCCCTTGGTTATAACGAAACGACAGGATATTATCAAACTACATTCAAAATCTCAGCTTTCTACGTATTCAAATAATGCAGTAATAAATATTTAGTTGAAGCAATGTTTCGAAAAAAAAAAAAGGAAATTAATGAATTTCTCGAAAACGACTGGACATAGCCCTGTATCCCACTAAACATAAACGACTTGCATAGAACTCTCACTAGACTTACATCACCAAGTGCAAGTTATGAACATAACTACTATAATCCAACTCAATGCAAGTTCTGATCAAGCTTGAAAGGGCCCTTTGACACACTTTTGGTTCTGTAAACTTACAAAAATGACTTTCTGGCAAGTTATTTACAAGGATTGAATACATAACTTGTATTTGAAAACTTGACAAATAGTTTATGGAACTTCATTCCAAATCTTCTGAAAATTGTAATTTGTAATCTCATTTGGAATCTCATTGTGAACAGCATAGGAGAACTTTCAGATCACTTTTAAAATATGTAGATAGCAACTTGCTATGCAGTTTACGAAAGTCCATTTCAAAATTCCCAAAAAATTCCATTTGAAAGTTCGTTACAAATTCTTATTGCAAATTTCAGGTGAAAATTTCTAGAGCATTTCTAAAATGTTATTACAGTATGTTCACTTGAGTTGGCGACATATTGAAAACTTTTTTATTTTACGATTTAGAAAGAAAAAATATTCTTCATTGAGAATCCTGCACGTTCTAGATACCTTATATTGAATGATCATACCTTAAAATGTGGCAGTTGTAAATGAGTATGGAGTAAAAAAATATGAATTTGGTACATGTTTAATTCAAAGCACTTGTAACAAAATCAGAAATTCAAATTATGAAAAGATGTTCAAAATTATTAATGTTCCAATAAGCAATCATATATATCTAAAAGAAATACTTCTTTTTCATATTCTTCTCCTACCAATTTCTACAGAAATTTTTGTTAAAAACTAGCTGAAAATTCTCCGACTTCACTACGACAGCCATTATTCAAATGGTAAACTTTAAAGTATTACCGTATGAACGCCATATTTAGTTCTGATCAAATTTTAATTACAATTTTCGATATTATCACAAATAAAAGTATACTCTAACTCGTATTTTTTGACACTCTCTCAAATACGACTAACAAATTTTTGATTATTCGTAATTAGGTTCTAGAACATGCAAAACTTTTCATGAAGTAACTTTTTTTCTTAAAACGAAAAATAAAAAAGTTTTTCATGAAATATTATGTCGCCAACTCAAATGGATACAATGTTGAACTACTTACCTAAAGTTCTATAGAAATGATCGTCAGATTTGTGTTTGATATTATTGTTTTCTCCAAATACCATCATGTAAAATATTGAGAGTAGGCATGCAAAATTTTTCGAAAATGAACTTTATTGAATTGAAAGTGTCAGACTCTAAATAAATCATGATGTTAAACTTTTGTCAAACATTTCAATTTTACATCGTAATAATGTAGAAAAAACAAACTGAAATAAAACTTCTCAAAAACTCGTGAGACTTCTTTTGCTATTGTTACTCCAATATTTTTTGTCAATGTATCTTCATCAACTGTTTTTTAGCCCCCAGAAGAAAATGGAAGTTATTTCTTTCTGAATATTCTCCATTGTTAGTTCCTACATAAGATTGACGAGTTTAGGGAAAAGAAGTTTTCAATTTACAAAAAACTATTGCAGTTATAAAGTGTTTAATAAAATACATATCACATTTCTATATTGATCAGGTCCTAATGTTCCTTCTGTCGTTCCTGCAAAAAAAAGATGATATGTGAGATTGGTTCTCCTTAACATGAAAGGTATGCCAGAATGAAATTGCCAAAAGAAAATCTGAAGGAATTTCGGAAGAAAAGACTTTTTACTGAAAATATTGGGTTTTCAGTATTTCTCTAGAAATATTTCTCAATAATCTTTATTTACATATTCTACTTCATAATTCATATGCTAATAACCAAACTGTCAAGTGATTTTTTTCAACTCAAGACAATAGAAATTTCTACTTCATTTGATGGTTTTTGGCAAATGTATTTTGAAACACCCCAAAAACAGATTTTGCAAAAAAACTTTGAAATGATGAAATTGGAGTTGATATCTAATTTTTTACTTTTTGGTGTCATATATTCTCATTAAAACTAATTCATATTTTGAAAATGCACCTTGATTGTCAAAGCCAATGATATAATTAGGGGAAACAATGAATAATTACATGGTAGTTTTTCGGGTTTTCAGGCCGACGTATATTTTGAGAAGATCTCGACGTTTCGTCAAGATAGATTTTTGCATGTTTCCAGTTACTTATTCAATTCACATGCAAAAATCTCTCTCTGGAGAAGTTCAACCACTCGTGTTTGCGAAACTTCGAGATCTTCTCAAAATATACGTCGGCCTAAAAACCGGAAGAACCACCATGTAATTAACTATGGCCGCAAAAGCCTTTCACAATTTACAATGAAATATGTTTAAGAGCTTGTTTACTCCCAGCATCCCCCTCTTTCGAATGAGTATTATGATTATAATAATTCTACTCAATAATTATACCTAGCAGAGGACACAGACCTACATTATGTGCAGATTTTGTTTTCACTGAACGGGATAAATAATGCCAGAAGAAGTATAAATTAACATGTCCCCCCATTTTCCTTTGCTTTATACCTTCATAGGTCTTATTGATAGTCTGATGTAATTTTAATTTCAATATTTTTAAACATACAGTGAAATTGTGTAAAAACAAACAAAAAAATAAGTTTACTAGTAGGTATAGTAATCTGTTACGAATGTGTTTTCCTAAACATATATCTATCTACCTACCTATAAAGACATTTACGCGATGAAAGCCTTCTCATATGATACACAGTAAACAAATTTCCCGTAATTGAAATCAATTCTGCATATATAACTAGGTACACTAAACAATAATTCACTCACCTTGTTATTCATTTTGAATATACCGGGTGGCTACGGAAGTATTGCCTACGGAATATCTCAGTTATTGTATGAAGTAGGTTTGTGAAATTTGGAGCGTCGATATAATGACATAAGAGCTAGAATTTGAGCATATTGACATGTCGAAGTTAACTTCCGGTCTGACCGGAAGTAACATCAACTTTCTTATTTTAAATGGAAACCCTATTTTTTTTTCTTTTCGCTTTATTCAGCATTCAATTCCCTTTCTAATGACATATCACAAGTTGGTATCTAACCAGAAACTAGATTAGAAAAAAATTATTATTGAAATTCACCGAGTAGGCCGTGGAAGCAAAATGAAAGCCAAAAATTGAAAAGTTGGCTATGGAAACCATACGTCACTTGATAACAGTTGCTACTACTGTGATATTTTATTTTCATTCGTCGGCGTTATAAAAAGCCGACAAAAAAAAATTTTGGAAAAATTGGGAAAAAAACAATACTCTGTAGGTCCATAACTTAAATAGGTACATACAACTTTTTCTTGTCTGTACTATTCAGCATAACCATTCCTTTCTAATGATATAATAGAAAGTAATTTTTTGAAATGAAATACCAAAAAATCCAATTATTATTCTTCAAATAACAAAACAGATTATCGCCATACGTAAAAATAACATTAAAAATAATGTGGAATGATAAATTATATCCTGTAGGTTCTAGGTTAAATAGGAACATAAACGTACTTGGTCTGTGCCATCGTCCATAGATATTCTAATATCTACCTATGGACGATGTTTGTGCTATTCAGAATAATCATTCCATTGCAATAATCATTCGAACCAAAATATTAACAAGTAGGCTGATTAAGATGTATTTTGGAATGAAACAAAAAAGAAACGAGAGCTCTCACGAACGCTGCTATCCATATTATTTTGACGTTCGAAGTAGTGTTTTTGATTCTGCCATTTTAAAAGGGTTTGGAAATCGAAATCAGTTAGTGGAATATTCAAAAAATGCCCCGTTATTCACGAACCGAACAAATTGGCATGCTTCTCATTTATGGTGAATGTTTAAAAAATTCTTGTGCCGCTGAACGATTGTATTTAGAGCGATATCCAGGGAGGCAGCAACCGTCAAGAAGGTATTTCCAGTGGCTTGAAGAAAAATTAAGAACTGAGCCTGATGTTCACGAAGACCAAGAAGCATTTGTTATTAATGAGGAAACTGAAATTAATGTATTAGCTTTAGTACAAAATGATAGCACAATTTCCTCAAGGCAGATTGGCGCTGAATTAGCTATAAGTAAGGACTCTGCTAGGAAAATTTTGAAAAAACATCGATTTAAATCCTTCAAGTATCAGTTGCATCAACATTTGTATGAAAATGACGGTGAAAGGCGCCTGGAATATTGTAATTGGTTTCTTCGACAAAATGCTGAGAATCACCTATTTAACTATTATATCTTGTTTACGGACGAGTCAAGATTTACCAACAATGGATTATTTAACAGGAATAATACAAGGTAGGTACTGTACTTTATTTGGATTATTGTCGATAGTCGAAGTGTAAAGTGCTAAAATTGTGAACGGTCTTTTGTTTCAGGTACTGGGCGATAGAAAACGAGCACCGGTTTCGACAAGGTGGCTTCCAGGAGAGATATGGTGTGAATGTTTGGGCAGGAATAGTTGGAACTCATATTGTTGGCCCCATTCTTTTTCAAGGACAACTAACCGGAGAGAGATACTTTAATTTTTTAACGAATGAAATTTCGGAATTCATTAACAACCTACCAGCGGAAATAACTGAGAGAATGTACTTCCAGCAAGATGGCGCCCCTCCGCATAATTCAAGAATAGCGAGAAATTATCTTCAAAATCGCTTTCAAGAGAGACTTATAACAACCCATGGTTCAGTCAGGTGGCCACCAAGGTCACCTGATCTTACTCCGTGCGACTTTTTTCTATGGGGGAATCTTAAAAATAGGGTGTATTCCACACAGCCTACAACTCTACATGAGCTAGAAGTAAAAATTCGTAGAGCTTTCCAAGATATCAGGCCCCAAATGTTGAGAAACGATTTACATGAAAATATCACCAGAGTCAATAAATGTATTGACGCTGAGGGAATGCATTTCGAACATTTGTTTTGAATTTATTTTATCTTTAATCCTATCAATTTGAATTTATTTTTTCGATAAATCTGTTTTTTTGTTATTTGAATAATAATAATTGGATTTATTGGTATTTCATTTCAAAAAATTACTTTCTATTATATCATTAGAAAGGAATGGTTATGCTGAATAGTACAGGCAAGAGAAAGTTGTATGTTCCTATTTAAGTTATGGACCTACAGAGTATTGTTTTTTTCCCAATTTTTCCAATATTTTTTTTGGCGGCTTTTTATAACGCCGATGAATGAAATTAAAATATCACAATAGTAGCAACTGTTATCAAGTGACGTATGGTTTCCATAGCCAACTTTTCAATTTTTGGCTTTCATTTTGCTTCCACGGCCTACTCGGTGAATTTCAATAATAATTTTTTTCTGATCTAGTTTCTGGTTAGATACCAACTTGTGATATGTCATTAGAAAGGGAATTGAATGCTGAATAAAGCGAAAAGAAAAAAAAAATAGGGTTTCCATTTAAAATAAGAAAGTTGATGTTACTTCCGGTCAGACCGGAAGTTAACTTCGACATGTCAATATGCTCAAATTCTAGCTCTTATGTCATTATATCGACGCTCCAAGTTTCACAAACCTACTTCATACAATAACTGATATATTCCGTAGGCAATACTTCCGTAGCCACCCGGTATATCTTCATTCTTCACATATTTCAACAATACCAACACAAATGTAATGAAGACGCGAGTGAAGCGGGATTTCGTTATACATCACTACTACACTAGTTCTCACCAACCACATCAGCATTAGAGCAAAAGCCAAAAGCAAATCCAAAATGGATACGTAGACGGTAGATCACGTGACCACGATATAACCATACAGAGGACGAGATCTGTACTTAATAATCATAATAATATAATAATAATAATACTCCCTCATAAACACTCGTTGAGTGTACCCAAAGGCGTAGCCTGTGCGGGTAGAGGACGGCTATTATTATTATTTGCCGTGGCGCTCCGGGGCGACTTACTGATGTTTTAGGTGATGTATTCACTTTTCAGCTGTAGGAAAACTCGGAAATCCTACAGCACCACCTCGGCTGGTCGGTGTGCGCTCCAAGCTAGCACTAGACGAGATTGGCATCTAGACAACTCACAATACACTTGCTTTTCAACAAGGCATGCGGCCGCCTATCGAATCCGATATAAAGTAGTTGAGAAAAATTCTCGTACCTACATTGGATTCGAACCGACTATCGCTATGCTGGAGTTTCGAACGGCCTGTGCATTAGACCGCTGATCCACCGACCACCACATTTGGTCACAATAATGGCGGGAAGTTTAAATGACAAGAACACCTGTCCTGTCAATACGTGGATCATGGTCAAATAGTTTAATAAAACCACACAACAACGACTGTTTTGTGGATAAAACCACAGAACACTTCAAAACTACCTTGCAGAGGCGTTATTTTATGGTGGATTGTTTCAAATTGTGTTAAATAAGCCAATAGAAATGACACCACTGCTAGGCAATTTGATAAAACTATTTGACCATGAGATACGGGCTTTGTTGAGCCACCGGTGAATAAAACAATGTGCCCTTTTTTCAGTTTAATCTGTTTATTAAATAATTCAGGTCAGGTTAGGTTCGTCTAAAATTTACGAATTTTTAACTAAATTTGCATGCAAAGGTTTTGCATGAATTTCCCAATAATTTATCACCACAAATTTACTGCAATCTTAGGATGCTGAAATAATGTACATCAAAGCTGGGATCCAACTTGGAAATGATAGTTTTGAAATGAAAACCTTCTAAACAATTGGTCGTAAAATCCCAAATAATTCATGACCCAAAATTTACGACAAGCTTTGGTTTGAGAAATATCACATCAAAGTTTACATCAAACTTACTGATACAAGTTTTAATATGTATATGTTATACAAGTATTATTTTTAATGTGTTTTGAAAGTTAACATTTGTAATTGGTAAAAAACTGTCAGGTATGAATTTATGCCCGGAAGTATTCGGTAAGTGAGCAATATCAACTTAACGTATGCACATTTTCTGCCTTAGTGAGTGAATTTTCCGTTTCAAGTTTGAATCTGCAAGGGCCAGGGAGTTCTCTGCAAGTAGTTGTAAGTTTCCACGTTTAGTGGGATACTTGTGGCAGTACCTCAAAGGAAATAATGTTGTTGACAAAACTTCAACATGTAATGAGTCATCTGTTATCGTGACTGTAATATCAAATAATGTCCTTCGAATATAGGTAAAAAATTAACATGGCATTGGTGCAATACTGTTACATCACATATCCCTACATGTCACACGATGGTTGGTTGGGTTATTACCCAAGATTTAACGCCGATCCGACTCCGTTCTGGCTTGTTTGGAATAAATGTTTTTATTTGATAGTTGAAATTTTTTAACCGTTTGTTCCTTGCGTGTGGCGCCCCTTTCCGGCCTAGTCGTGTGCAATCCACATCTCGCACACCTGCTAGAGGCGGCCCTGTTCTTGAATTTACCTAGAAGCACCGTATACAATATCGGAATCACGGATCAACGAGAGAGTGCAAAGAATAGCGTGCTGAATATTGAGAAAGCATTACAATTTCTCAATATTCTTCTCTTGATATTGTGGTATTTTATTATAATTGCGTTCCTTGTTACTCTTCTAGATTTATCTATACCCAAGATATATTTTTCTGATACTGTATAAGTTATCTTAAGGAAATTTAATATTCGCTCCCAGTCGGCGCCTTTGATGTATCGGGTTGAGATTTTATCCAGAATATATTTCAGGTTTGTGGCAACACAAAATTGATGTTTCGGGACTACCAAAGTTGAAATATTAAGGACATTCAGTAAGTCCATTGTGGGCCCTCAATTACCTAAACTGGAGGTTGTGGGAATGTATCAAAAACGTCAAATTTAGGTTTTCAAGAACTTAAAATGGAAGTATACTGAGGATATACGAATGCGCGGAATCTGTACGTCCCAATACGTACATAGGATAGGATATAAACTATACCTAATCTGGACGTCCCCAGTGCATACAGTGTGTCTTGGTCGGATGTTCTCAGTCAGTTATTTTGGGGACGTACTTTTGCTATATGGGAAACTATTCGTTCATAATAAAATTCCTATGCATCTTAGGCATAATCAATAACTGGCATGTTTATATATAGGTACTATCAATTAAAATGTTTGATATCACATCATTAAATAGTTCATTAAATGATTCATATAAATATATCTATATAATGGCTGTATACCTACTACACTGATCGTGAAGTAACCATGAGTGTAGTAACTACCATATTGTTCACTCTGATGGGCCTGGAGGTACTTCAGGTCAGAGGCACAGATGATGGAAAAACTTTGCAAATGGTTCATGCGGTGAGTTGATTTTCTGTTACAGGAAAGAGATTTCATTTCAAACAATGAAATCTGGAATTTGAACAGAAGTAACAGAATATGGACCAGTAATTTTGACTAGACAATTTTTCCACAACGATATTTGGATTTTTTCTAAATTGTGCATATCAAATTTTGTAATTTTTTAAATTCTCTCTGTGTCTGAAACTTTTGTAATTAATGTCGCTGGATGTTATCTATGGTAGTGGATTTTATTAAGAGCTACCCAGTCAACCAGCGAAGTCGCAGTAAGTGGCAGGGAATTCAATTTAATGTCTCTTATGGATCAACAATGCGATTTCACAGATAAGTACCAGCGATTTCGTTTTGCGGACAATGATATGCAATAAATATTAACCTTGTGATTTCGCAAAATACCATTCAAAAGCAGTTAAAAGCAATGCGATCTAGAGAAGTCCTTACGACTTTCACAATGTTACCACCACCTCACATATTTTTGACTGTTTTATATTAACGTTCATTTCGTGATATTTATTGAATTTTCAATAATATATTACTCGAGAAGTTCCATGGATTTTGATCGGGCGACTTTTTTGAGAAGTGAACAGCGCCTCTTTCGACACTAGCGACACTAGCGGCAGAGGATATCAACTGGCAACGGCCGGCGCAAGGCAGACATTTTGACTTTCATTTGATGTTGATGAACTTGTAGCTTGTAGCGCTATTGTTTGTTTAGTTTTAGAATTGTAAGTTGCTAACAAAACTTTATTGTATCGGTACTTTATAAAGTTGTGTATTTTGTAGGTATTCGTGCATAGTTCAGTCTCTTGGTGTAGAAAAGTTGCTAATGTTCTAAAGGTAAGTGAAACTTTTTGACTTCGTTTCGTAAAATGAACAAAATTATAAACATATTTGATGAAAAATTACGCGATTTACGCGATTCATCTTCAAGTGGAAGGTGAGGTAGCAGCAGAGAAAATCTATACTGAAAACAACTATAAATAACTGAAAACGTTATTGATTATGATTAGGTTAGATACAAAAATGTACTGATGGGCCATGGGCTTCTAAATGCAGATGCAAATCGAAATAGTAGAGGAAATAATCATAATAACATTTGATAGACAGATAAAAATTCAATAGTTGTTTTCTGTTGAATACTTGGAAACGAAAAATGTATAGGTCTTTGCGGATATACCGTCAAGTAGGGTCGTTCACTCTTCTTTGATGAGAGTATTCGATAATTTTTTCCACCCCCACATCATAATTTTGAAAAAGCTCTATTTTCTGATTTCTGATGCTGTGTTCTCTAAAAAATTATATTTTTCACTCATATATTCTATTTGAGAATATAGTGGTGTAGTGGGGATGGCTTTACAGGCAGTAGTGCCTTTAGGATAGCGCGCATATTAAATGTATTCCCCCAACTACTGCCTTAAAATAGTGCAGCAACTTATCCTCAACTTTTCATTTCAGGTTTGTGAAGGCTGCATGCAATGAAGAAAGTTTTTTTATAGTTGCGTCGATTTCTGTGATTAGCCACCATTGAAAATTTTGTTTGTTTTCGTTATATATATATATTGTTACGAGATTGATAAAAGCCCCCTAGCTGCGCCGCTGAGTCCAGTCCGCGGACGCCTCATCCATAATTAGTTCCAAGAAGTGTTTATTTGGATGGATCGTTTTCTGTAATGCATGAATAGACTAGATAACGGAGCTGCCGCGTAATCGCTCAATTCCTGGAAATGTGTAGAAGTTCTCCGTTTTGAGTATTCTCGAATCTTCGCGTTTAATCCAGTCTACTCGATGAGCACCTATATAAACGGAGACGTTTGACTGGGAAGGAAGTTTTTATGAAGAGAATTATTTAAGAAGATTAGAAAGTGATAATAAGCAGAAGTGTTTGGAATATTTAGCTAGTTGTATTGTTGTATAGATAGATCTAAGTGTTTTATTAGTCAGTGAAGTATTGTATTTTTGTTTATAGTGAAGTTAGAAAATAAACAGTTTAGTAGTGTGCTCGGCCTATTATTTAGCAAAACGTAACAATATATAAAAAAGACTATGTTATTATTTTGTTGTTTTATGTTATTTTATATTAGTTAGTGTTAATAAATATGTTGAAAATGATATCAAATTGCTTTCCATTTATTCGTTCCAGAGAAATTCCCAAACCTACATTTATTTCATCAATTTGGTAAATATAAAAGGAATGCTTTCAAAAGTTCAATGCAGTAATTACAAATGTGTACATTCATTTAATTTCTGTGAGAGGTGCATTTAAATTCCACTTAAATATTTATAATCTTTCAAAAAACCGCTGCTTTGTGAATTCGCTTTGAGGCGGTCTATAGAAACTTAAAAATGTACGCTTCGCGACGTCTTGGGTAGTTACTGGCGATGAGCGTGTTTGCGGACATTAAGCACTCGCAAATAATTACTAGTGCCTGTATTTTGTATCAACATTGCGAAGTCGCAGATCCCAGCAGTAACTCTTTGCAACTTCTATGCGATGGATTCTGATTCACTGCGTATGACCTTGAATTTATCTGCGCGTCGCTTATAGGCAACAACTCACAAAATTATTGAAATGGAAAACGAAAACATTGACTCAACTACCTCACTATAATAGCCTAGCCTGGCTTAGCCCAGCCTATGTTCAGTAGACGACTGCCGAAATGTAAATTTGTTCTCTGCGACGGTATGAGTCATAGTCTTAAGAAATTCCACTACCTTCTACCGCCACTTTCACCAAAATAACAAATAACCATCAAATGCCTTATGGACCATGCTCTATTGATTGACATATGAAGCTATTCTTTATATTAGAGCTGAGTTCATAAATTCTTATCTTCCTTAATGAAGATTCTCAAAATTTCAAGAGTGTGTGAAATATATTAATTTGAATGTTTTTCAAAACTTCTTCACATCATAGTTCATAGTAGAAAAAATAATACAATTTTTGAAAATTGTATGGTATCTAATCTAAACCTAAAACATTGAATATATTGTTAGGAATCATGTTTCTAAAAGTAATATTGATGACTCCTGAAGTTTTTATACTAAATAATATAAAATCGCACTCCCTTTGATATAAAAATGACATTCTCTGAACCTTTCTTTTTTGTCATATAGGTACACCTCGTAATTACCTAACTGATGTTTACGTCACACTTCTAAACATTGTTACGCCGATTACACCTAATCATAGGTAACTAAAATTCGGTAAATATAATTTAGACAGGGCATTAGAGCAAAGTAATGTTAATCTTGCTTCTTCAATATATTGTAACGTGCGGAAGCCGGACCTATATATAACGGACTTGATCGCCTGGGTTTGTATGGTTGAACTAGGCTTGTTTACAACGCGATGTCATGCATTCCTACACTCCAGATTTCCTAATTTTGCTAGATGGCTCCATCTGGACATGAGCGGAACGATGAAGAATATACGAGAGCGTTCGAAGAGAACTCTACACCTATAGGTATATAAGCCGGACGCTCATCTTCAGGGGAGATTATTGGCAGACATAGTAACGTTTATATGAAATACTGATTGCAAATGAATAAGTCATAGGGTGGTGAAATATAAATCAGATTCGTTTAAGTAAATTAGCAGAATCTAGTTAAGTACATTTTCATCACAATATGTAGTTCTGGGACGCCAGGATCATACGCAGTTGATCAGAAGAATGCACTTGAGGTTCAAACTCGTTCACTTTCATTCAACTGCGCATAATCCTGATGTCCCAGAACCACTATTTTTCGAAATTAGAACAAAGCTAATATTTGTCATCCCCCCCCCCCCGAATTTTGCGTTTAGCCGATGTATTCTGTGCTATCGCGCAACCAAAATGAATCCGAGAAAGAATGCCGTACGTGAGACCAAGTGAGACAGGACAACTCTCAGCTGACCCCTCTTAACCCACCGCATGCCAAAAAAAAAATCTGAACCCGATACATCAAAGGCGCCGACTGGGAATGAATTTCCTTCAGTTTACTTATCTATGGTACCACGAGAAACCCTTGTACTGTCAGAAGTAATACCTACCACGAGTGATTGAATTTTCGCGATAAGTCTGTCGATTTATTTCTGAACGAAACCGAATTGCCTGCGGACTCCTGGTGTTTTCTCAAAACAATTCAGTTGAGTTCAGAAATAAAAGACAGACTATGAGATAAATTCAATCACGAGTTGAATTTTATTAGACTATTTCACGAATAAAGTTTCTTCATTAATGTAAATACGAACAATGTATGACAGTCATAAACAAATTATTAAAATCGTCAATACTATAATGTTTCGTTTCATAATTTCATTTGAATTTGCACCGAAGCGACTCATTATGACACAATCAGGTACAATTAATATTGATAGATCTGCCAAACTTTGTGTTGCCATGGTTACGTCGTTGAAAATACCGAAGTTGATCCTCCAATCAAAATTGAAAGACAGCTGGTGTAATCGCGATTATTTTTTTCGCATGTCAAAATCTGACATTTCGGTAGTTTCAACTAATAGCAATGTATTATTCTGGCCAATCATTCGGTATACTGATAAAACTTCTTCATTATCGATAATACCTTGTTTACATTGAAACGTCAAAATTTACTCTGAATTTGTCATTATTGACAGCTTATAAAGTGCTTCGAAGTTTATTGAAAAAAGAACACAAACCGATTCAGTGCCATCACCCAAGAGAATATTGAATATTTAACACAAAATTCCACTACACAAAACACAATTAAATCTGAAAAATGTTTATGGAATCAGTTTGAAGCATTTTGCAGAATCAAAAACTACCAGCTACAAAACGATACGACTATTGAAGAGATTGCAAAATTCTGGAAGACTGGTCAGCAAATATGAAAAAATGTAACGGCGAAGATTACAAAGAGTAAAAAATTAAGCAAAATCCTTTTAAATTGTTGAAAAAAATAATCTTCCCAAATACAACTCTTTCTTCAAATTTTATCAGATAATTTTTTATTTTTATCACTCAAACTTCTTTATTTGAGGCAAAATCATTCAAACAAACCGAATATAGATAAAATCACTCGTCCTAACGGACTCGTGATTTTATCAATCGGTTTGTTTTCATATTTTTAACAAACAAGTTTTCGTGGAAAAGAAAAAATTATCGATAAAATTTGAAGCACTCGTGGTATTACCTTTGATAACACGAGTTGTCTTTGGTTTGCGATTGGTCAGATTATGTGAGAATTTTAAGATAATACAATGGAGCCCTCATTCTAATTAAAAAAGACAAATCTTTTCCGAAATCGAATCTATAAAAATTTTAAACTCATACCATCAGATTAGCACAATATTGCTGAATTGCATATTCAATTAATTTATGAAAATAAGACTCTAATCACCATTTATCATCTCTCATGTCCAAACAAGAGGAAGCATTTGAAATACAACCATAAAAGTTAGAGAACTCATGATATCGATGAAAGGAAAAGTTGTAAAACAAATTTTTCATTCCAAAATAAACCAGTCAGAAAACAAGACTAAACAGAAATGGAAGATTATAATTAAAGAACTACGAAGAAACAATAATAACTTGAATAAATCGATATACTTATCTCAAACAAGATGGTGGGAGGTCTCAGAATAAACCCAGATAAAATGTCTGAACTTTTTGCTGAATACTTTTCAAATGCAGCAAAAATGCATGTATCTGAATATGTGATAGTAAAAGCCCAAAATAGAATGGAGAATACAAAATCGGCAGGCTTCGAATGAACAACTCAGTCACAACTAAGTTAATAATACCTTCCATTCTGTACCACTGACCTACCTAATGAATAAATCCCTTATTCGAGAACATTTTCCAGAAGTTCTGAGACAAGCACTTCCACCGAGGTTGTTAATTACTGGCAAATATCCTTTCTCAACCCCATATCCAAATTATTTAGAAAAGCTTTCTTTATAGTGTGCTCAAAATGTTTACTGAACAAACTATTAAAGGTTCGGTTTTCTCTAAATTTGATAAACTGGGATACAATCCTATATATAACAAATAGAAAAATAGAGATATGGTTGTAATCTACAATGATTCGTCATCTGAGTCGAAAACTGTTATCGGAGTGCTGCAGGACTCTGTTTTTGGACCGTTAGTGTTTCTCTTATATGTCAAAGATCTTCTTCAACATATTACGGAAGGATATGTCACAATGTTTGCACATATCTGGTGAAAATACTGAGCAACTCATCAACAAGTCAGAACGCATTATTGATCAGTTCAGTACCAGATGCCAAAGGAATAAGCTTATCCTGAATACGTCAAAATCAATAAGTAAAAATTTTTACTTCACGAAATATTCCAGATCTGAAGAAGTTGAATTCTAAATACCTACCTAGATGTCAAATTAAATTGGGAAAAACACGTGGACTATACTTGTTCTAATTTGAATAAAGCACACTATGCCATCAAGCAGATGAAATCCAGTTTATATGTTCTTGGTTACTGTTATGGCTTGGAAAATAGCGGTCAGGTCTGGCTCAAGGATCGTTACATATAAATACATTTTCAGGTTATGAGACATGGAATTAGAACCCCAGCAAGTACGTATCCGAATGATCCATATATCAACGAAACTCTTTTTCCTGTAGGATGGGGACAAATAACGAATGTAAGTAATCTTTCAAAATATATTTCAAAGTCACATTCTAGGTAGTAGCCTGTCTCCTTAACATTTTTTATAACTCAAATACTGCACGTAAAAGCTTTCCGGCGAGATTTCTGCATTACAAACTGGAAACCTCTTTGAACTGAATATATTTTTTCATTTACTAATAGAAGAAAAAAAAAAATAAATATCATTATTCTCAGTTGTTGTAACATTACAAGAGAGTGAGAAAATTGAAAACAAATTTGGCCCTTCTTGACGTGTTTGGTTTATACATTATCTATTTGTTTCAAGAAACCTAAAACAGGCCGATTTCAAACGCAAACAAAATGGAGCTCCACCGCATAAGAAACGTGTTGTTAGAGATTATTTGAACGAAGTTTTTCCCTAATCGACGTGGAACGATTGAATGGCCAGTACATTCCCCGATTTGACTCCTCTCTATTACTTTTTATGGGGTTGTTGAAAATTAAGTGTATTTCAATAGACCAGACAATATTGCAGATTTAAAAGTTTGGATAACGGAAAAAATTAACAACATATTTTCTGGGGTCCTATACAAAATATTCTACGAGAATTCCAAGATCGCCTTGCTTATTGTCAAGAAATGAATGGGGGTAATTTTGAAATTGAATTCAACTGTAAAATACATCGAAAATTACTTCCTAATCACTTTGTTGCAATATTTCCTGCATTCTACGTAAGGTACCAAAATTTTACATTTTCAAAATAAATTTTTTCATTTATGTATGATTCTACAATAATTGAATATCCCAATATTGCTGAACAGACAATGAAAATCCCTTTCGAATAAGGTGCCACGACTCCCCTTCTTGTTTAAGATTTCTGAGGAGGGCTAATAACTCAGAGGGGGTGTTGATTTTTTTGTATGTTTCAATTCAGTTATTTTCAATTACCCTGTATACAAGGAATAAGATTTTTTGTTTAGACAAGTTGTCAAAAGTAAAAAGAAAGGTTGTCAATAAAAATAGAAAGCTAAAACTCAAAAAAATCGTTATTTGGAACAAGAAAAGTTGAAAGGTTCATTTCATCTTGTTGAATTTCACTTGGAGAATTCAACAATTGGTCCTTCGAGCGAACGAAAAGAAGAAATCTCTTGAAACCGGATTGTTCCTTTGAAAACTTGGAAGATTGTGCTGATGGATCAAACGGTAATGGCGGTGCTATGTCAAGACACAATAACACAGCAAAAAGTGAAACTTCAAGTAGAATACAACAAATCAAAGAAAGAAAAAGAGAACTAGAAATGAATATGATTCAGTTACAAATGGAGGCGTTGGACGAATAGGAAAAATCTGTCAGAAATTCTTCATCTTTAAACAAGAACAGGAAAACAAATTTGACGTCGAATTTCTGGAATGAACCAATTGAAGAACAAAAATTTTCATTTGTTGAAAAATGGGTAACTGAAACCAACAAGCAACAATTTCAAAACGACTATGATTTTGAAACCAATCCTGTACAAAACAACAGAAAAATGTTTACAAGCGATGTCCAAGAAGAAAATATATCCCAAACCTTAGTTACTTGTATGAAAAATCTGAATACAAACTTGGATAAATTGATTAGAAAGCAGTTAAATACTCTTCTACAGAATTTTCATGGCGATATTGACGAATTTGGTTTGATGAATTTCGTCGAACAACAACAGAAAAACAATTGTCCAACTCTGAAAATTTAAGTCGTCTATAATCCTGTTTGAAAGGTAGAGCACGAAATATTGTAAAGGATATTTTCTGTAGCCCCGATAATGTGGAGTCTATCATAGATACGCTGAAAGTTAATTTTGGAAAAAACGACTGGATAATAATAAGTCAAATGGAAAAAGCTAAACGATGTATGAACCCGAGAGAAGATGCCATATAAACTTTTTTGCAGTTTTCCATAGTTGTTTCCAATATGGTTGTTTCGATGATAAGTACCCATAATAGTAAATGATTGTGTACCTAAGTTTCTTATTCAAGAATATAATAATAGCTTCCCAGTATGGTTTACAAGTGACATTAAAAACTTATTGAAAGAAAAGAATAGACTCAGAAAGTTGAGATCATTATCCGATTTTTATGACGTTAGGTATAGGGATTTAAGGAAGAGAACAAAAAATTTGATTAAGTCTGAAGAACGCAAATATATGAACAAAATAGAACAGGAGCTCACTGTTAATACGAGTCAGTTTTGGAATTATGTGAATAATAGAAGAAACAATTGTTCAAATATTAGTAGTCTCTTTTATAAAGGGGAACAGATCTCAGAAAAAGACACAGCGGATACATTTGCGAGATTTTTTTCGTCTGTCTATTCTTCAGTGAAAGCATCATACGATTTGAACTTTGAACTAATTGATGATGTTGGTAGTGATGTTTTTGGAATTGACTGTATAACTGAAACAGATTTCAATAGCGCCGTGAAAAAACTGAAACCAAAAAAAGCAGCTGGATCAGATGGAATTCCGCCATATATACTTAAAGCTTGTGCTGATTGGCTAAGGAAACCTCTGATTCATATTTTTAATTTGATTATCTCCCAAAATACTTTTCCAACGGACTGGAAAACAGCTGTAGTCACCCCAATATTTAAATCGGGAAATAAAAAAGGTGTGGAAAACTATAGACCTATTTCAATAATGTGTGCCCCGGCCAAGCTTTTTGAGCCAATCATATACTCTAAACTATATCAATTTGTGGAGAAATATCTGGCATCCCAGCAACATGGTTTTGTAGCGAACAAATCTATCACCTCAAACTTATTCATTTACACTAATTCTGCTTATGATTCGTTGGAACGTAAGTGTCAGTTAGATACTATTTATACAGATTTCCGTAAGGCTTTCGATACAGTTAACCATGACGTAATATTGCGTAAACTGAGTAGATTTGGGCTGACAAGCAATTTCATCATGTTAATTAAAAACTATTTAGAAAACAGATTTGTAAAAATAAAGCATAATGGAAACACTTCAGGAAAATTCGAGGCAAACTCTGGCGTACCACAAGGCTCAAATCTAGGACCTTTATTATTCGTACTCTTCATTAATGATTTACCTTCAGTACTGAAACAGGGATTGTGTTTTTCTTCAAAAAGATTTGAATAATGTTTTTGAATGGAGTATAAAGAATGAATTATATTTTAATGTTGAAAAATGTTTTACATTAACTGTAACACGTTCTAGGCAACCTGTTATTTTTGAGTACATGATGGATGAAGATGCTCTACAGCGCCGTCGTGAAGTAAAAGATCTAGGTATCACTTACGACTTCACGTTATCATATGCTAATCATATCAAAAATATTGCAAAGTCAGCAAATAAATTATTGGGATTTGTAATAAGACAATCTGCACAATTTAACAATATAGACACTATCAAAACATTGTACTATAGCCTGGTGAGGCCTAAATTAGAATATGGAACTCAAATTTGGTTTAGTGAATACCATACAACATTATATCTCCTAGAAAAAATACAGAACAAACTCTTGAGATTCATATATTATAAAAAGCATCACATTCGTCCAGATTATAATACAGTTCGAACTATTCATCTCAGAAATGAATTCAAGATATTTTCCTTAGATGACAGACGAAAACTTTCGGGTGTAACTTTTTTGTACAGAGTCATTAATAACAATATCAATTCACCAGAAATTCTATCACAAATCAGATTCAATGTTCCTCCAAGAAAAACTCGCACTTCAGTTATGTTTTACGTCCCATTAAAATACAGTACGTATAGATCTCCACTCGTGGCCATGTGTCGACTTGCAAATAATTTTAATGCTCTAATAGATTTAGACTGGACCGTCTCTCAAATTGTGTTTCGTAAGAGAGTTATATATGTATATATATATGAAAACTAAAAGTTCGGGTTGAACCGCGTCTAGAATTTGTTGAAATTCGACGGTTCGGCTCCGATTTTGGAGCCATTTTCAAGAACTGAAAAAGAAAGAAAATAAGAAAATTAATAAATGGTTGAAACGTAATTCTACGCTGATTGAGACCTCAGCAAATATCTGACCGCGGAAATCTATCTGAACATATATATATATATATATATATATATATATATATATATATATATATATATATATATATATATATATATATATATATATATATATATATATATATATATATATATATATATATATATATATATATATATATATATATATATATATATATATATATATATATATATAAACATGACGGAAACTATGACATCTACATATATATTTGAAATTGTTCCAAACGATTATTCGTGCATAGTAGTTACTATAAGATTAATATTTCTTTCTTTGGTTTATTATTTTGTTTTTTATTATCCATGTAGTTAGACCTGAAAGGTCTGTTTGGGTATAAATAAATAAATAAATAAATAAATAAATAAATAAATAAATAAATAAATAAATAAATAAATAAATAAATAAATAAATAAATAAATAAATAAATGAATGAATGAATGAATGAATGAATGAATGAATGAATGAATGAATGAATGAATGAATGAATGAATGAATGAATGAATGAATGAATGAATGAATGAATGAATGAATGAATGAATGAATGAATGAATGAATGAATGAATGAATGAATGAATGAATGAATGAATGAATGAATGAATGAATGAATGAATGAATGAATGAATGAATGAATGAATGAATGAATGAATGAATGAATGAATGAATGAATGAATGAATGAATGAATGAATGAATGAATGAATGAATGAATGAATGAATGAATGAATGAATGAATGAATGAATGAATGAATGAATGAATGAATGAATGAATGAATGAATGAATGAATGAATGAATGAATGAATGAATGAATGAATGAATGAATGAATGAATGAATGAATGAATGAATGAATGAATGAATGAATGAATGAATGAATGAATGAATGAATGAATGAATGAATGAATGAATGAATGAATGAATGAATGAATGAATGAATGAATGAATGAATGAATGAATGAATGAATGAATGAATGAATGAATGAATGAATGAATGAATGAATGAATGAATGAATGAATGAATGAATGAATGAATGAATGAATGAATGAATGAATGAATGAATGAATGAATGAATGAATGAATGAATGAATGAATGAATGAATGAATGAATGAATGAATGAATGAATGAATGAATGAATGAATGAATGAATGAATGAATGAATGAATGAATGAATGAATGAATGAATGAATGAATGAATGAATGAATGAATGAATGAATGAATGAATGAATGAATGAATGAATGAATGAATGAATGAATGAATGAATGAATGAATGAATGAATGAATGAATGAATGAATGAATGAATGAATGAATGAATGAATGAATGAATGAATGAATGAATGAATGAATGAATGAATGAATGAATGAATGAATGAATGAATGAATGAATGAATGAATGAATAAATAAATAAATAAATAAATAAATAAATAAATAAATAAATAAATAAATAAATAAATAAATAAATAAATAATAGCAAATAACTCCAGAATCCTGAGCTATTGACGAAATTAGAGGAAAAATTACCTAAGAATTCGAGAAGATCTTGGGGACAAGTGAAAATCAGTATAGAGCTCACGCGTGGAGAGGTGAATTTGAAAGATTTTTCAGACTGGTTAAAATCCGAAATCAATCTACAGATGTCCGTCTCAACTTCATCACAAATATGTTCACATCACGATACAGTTTCATTAGAAAGAAAAGAAAAAACAATGAGTGTTTTCAACAAAGAGCTTGAGTGGTGTGATCTGTTAAAACGGAGAAACACAAATTATATAGTTGTATACTTTTTCTAGTTGGTAACTCTAATCGACTGCGATATAGACAAAAAGTTGGAACTAGATGGGCCCATTGTTCCTTTTTGTTTGCAATGGACAAACCAAATCACTCATAATGAAGGAAATTCGAAAATTGTTAGTTTGAAAATTTCTGGTTCATACTTACGAGAAAGAGCTATTAAACTTGAAAAAAGTTAAAGTTGTTCAGAATATAGATTCCAATTAGATATTTGGATAGAAATATTTTTAAATCTGTTGAAAATGCTTGTCCAAAAATACTCATATGCCAAGATAATGTGCATGTAATGACAACAACCTGTATTTGATCAACCAGCATTTAGCAGAACAAATCTGGGATGGGTGGTTCATGGACCCTATAATTTGGGGATCGAATGAAAGTTATGATTTTTGGCGCAGTTTGTTCCCCAGCCATCGCTCATTTCGTAAAAATCATAATGCTAGCGAATTTCAAGAGGAGTTTCCGGATATCATGAGGGTCATGTTAAACCAACATTACGTAGATGATTACTTGGACTGTAGAGATACAATTGCAGAAGCATTGAAAACCATTAATTCTGTTATTGAGGTACATCGACGTGGAGGATTCCAGATGGTCAATGGGATGACCAATTCTCTTGAAATATCGCAAATGCTTTATTCCGATATCCTATCACACAATTCTATCATGAACTTTGACTCCAACCATTTCGAAAGGGTTCTAGGTCATTTTTGGGATACTGAAAGAGATGTTTTATTATTTGACAACACATTCAAAGAAATTGATCCTCAGTTGATAACTGCAGAGAAAACTCCAACAAAGCGAGACATCCTGAAAATTGTGATAACCATTTTTGACCCTATTGGATTTTTATCACCATTTATTGTTCAAGGTAGACTGATATTTCAAGAATGTTGAAATAAGAAAATTCAATGGGACCAAGAAGTACCGAAGGAGATTTTGAATGGATTAGAAATTCCACGGCATTATTTCAATAGGACTAGGAACTAACTTCGTGGGAGCACAGAATGAGATGAAGAAAAACTTACAGGAATTGAATCACAGTAGAATAACATCTCAATTGTCAAATTCCAAAATAAGATGGATTTTCAATGTACCGCGGCTGCCCCCCATATAGGCGGTGTGTGGGAAAGATTGGTTCGGTCAATTAAAAAAGTTCTTTATGTTACACTGAAGGATCAGTACCCTTCAGAAGAATTACTTCCAACACTACTTCTAGAGGCCGAGAAAACCGTAAATACACGTCCATTTAGTCACGTGTCTAGTGATGCAGATGATATGGAAGCATTAACACCAATGCATTTTCTTATAATAATAATAATAATAATAATAATCAAAATACCGAAAACATGCCAGGTGTTTTCAAGGCTGGTGATTTATTTGGAAAAAAGCAATGGCGTATGTCTCAATATATGGCTGATAAATTTCGGTATAGATGGGTTAGAGAGTATATGCCTGAATTACAAAAGAGAAGTAAATGGTTTCACAAGACCAAAAATATTGGTATCGTTATAAGAAACTTGGAGCCATACACAGCTTTCCTGAGGTAGCAGACCTTTTCTTCTTCATTTCTTTTTAGGTCTTCCCTCATTTTTAGATCCTTTTTGTAAACTGTGTTGTCTTCTTTTCCACTTTCCTCGATTGTGATATTATAAAGATAATTTTCTAATTTCTTCGGCATCTCTAAATAAATTGTAGGATCTATATCGCCATTTAGAAAAGTGATGTATTTTCATATTCAGTTCAACAGCAGCCCCCAACATCATTCTTATGGTACTTATTTTAACAACTGGTGCAAAGATTTCAAAATAATCGGTTACAGGAAGCTGAGTGAAACCACGAGCAACAAATTTGGCTTTTCTCCGTTCTGGTTCTCCATTTGCTTTATATTTTTTCTTAAGAACCATCTGTGAACTGATGATGTTTGGTTTATTTTTCTTCTCAACTAGGTTCCAAGTGTCGTTTAAGATATGAGCTTTGATTTCTTCTTTTATTGCATCTTTCCACTCATCTTTAGATTCTTCTTCATTGACTCGACCAGCTTCACTAAAGAATTCAGTCAATAAACCAAAATGAGAGGTCATCTGATAATCCTTAGTCCAGGTCGACAATTTTCTTTTCACGTTGAGGCCTTAGAGAAGTATCTCCCTCTATCATCGTATCATCTTGAGTTTCTTCTCCCTCTTCTTTTGAAGATGATCTTGATGAATTATAATCAAAATAGAGCGGTTCTCCTCTTTGTTGATCTGAATTTGTGAAATCAACTCATCATTATCATCGAAAAAAGCTTTTATGTCTGAATCCTGAGGTTTCTCCCAAAATGTATCCAAGATTTTCAAATCTCTAGTCACTTCCACTTGGATCCCAAATTCGATAACCTTTCATTATCTCAGAATATCCAACGAATACTCCGTCCTTAGTTTTTGGATCGAATTTGCCTCTTTTGGGATTTTCATCAAGTCGATGCCTTTATTCGCAAACCGGCTAACTCTATGTTTTTGTAGAACTTTTGTTACATAAGTAATGTGCTGTATGTATTGCCTCGGCCCAAAAGTTCAATGGAAGATCGGCTTCTATCAGTAAACAACAAGCTTTTTCAACTAATATGCGATTCTGTTCTCTCAGCTCGACCATTTTGTTGAGGTGTGTATGTACAGGACAATCTTCTCGTTATGCCATTTTGCTTGAGGTAGTCTTCAACTTCACGGTTGCAATATTTTGCTTTCCCGTTATCGCTCTGCAAGCACTTAATCTTTTGACCAGTGATATATTCAACTTCTGTTCTATATTCTTTAAACTTCGAAAGAACTTAATTTTTTCGTTGAAGGAAATATACATGTGTATAACCTGATAATTCATACACGAAAGTGGGAGGGTGGGGTTGACGAATCGGTTCGCATACATTCGATGAGACAATTTGTAGAGATTTTGATCATTCTCTTGTCTCACAATTTCCAAGTGTCTCACTTTCATTTATGTTCAAACCAATAAGTGATTTTTGTTTGAATGCAGTTTTCAGACAAAGTATTGGGCAAATTTACGTTCTCAGAAGGACTGACATTTATTTGAACCAAACCATTGCCATATATCGGTGCAGTTTGACTTTTTGTTCAGTAAAATTTTATTCGAATCCGCTGCCCAGATATAAGAGTTCGCTTCTGGAGTTTCAATGGTTGCAAGACTTTGATGGATAGCCATGTATGTAACTTCTTTCTTTCCAGATCAGCAATCTGAAGAAGAATGACCAAATTTATTGCATTTTCCACAACGAGTTTTTGATTGGGTATCATTTCTGGTATTCTGTTTTCTTTGAAACTGTCTTTTCTTATGTTTAAAATACACTTTCTTTTGTCTGTCTAGTATCATGATCTCTTCTCGTTTCATTTTCTTCCAATATTTTCACCATCATATCTTCAGGATCAGGAAGAATATCCCTCGACTCTATGGCTATATGAAAATTTTCAAACGAGGAGGGTAGAGAGTAAAGCATCATTATATTGAGAAGTTCTTTCAGGATAATTATATTCATGTCAGCTAATTTATCAGCTGTGTCAGTGAAATTTGTCAAATGTTCACGGATGTCTCCATTTTCAAGCAATTTTTGTAAAATGAGCTGTTTTAGTAATGTTGCTTTTCTAACAGGACCCTTACTAGCAAAGTTATTTTCAAGGGTGTTCCATACGTGTTTAGAAGTAGCATTTTTTATTTTCTCAAGTTCACCTGGGGAGATAATTGAAATTGATTCTAATTTGGCAGTTCAATAGATCGTTTTTCGTTAGAAGCACCTGTGCTTGTAGTCGTCAGGTATCAATATTTTCTGTCCGCAATTATCAATTCGATACGTGTCTTGAGCCATAACAAGTTTTAATTATTTGTATATTCTTTGTGAATTTGAAGACTTCAAAGTACGGTATATTATTATTGACTTCTTTATTTCGATTTATGAATGATGAACTTCGAGATCTTCTAATAACTCCAAGTGTTTGAGCCCATAACCTGAGAGATTTTAGGATATAGGACAAAAATATTTTAATGAGAATATCAATAAAATGGATAACTTTTCATTCTATATAAATATCTCAATCAGAATTGGCAAAACTGACATACATTATCTTTTTTTTACCAAATCAGACTTGTCATTATACATTATACAGGGAATAAAAAATATATGTATAGTCCCAACAAAGAGTGGTGCTGAGGTTGGGGTCGGTATTCTCAAGTGGAACTATACTCTACGAATCAGGATTTTAGATGAAAAGGCATACTGGATATTGACTCCTGGAACGCGTGTTTGTAGCTCAACTAGCTCTTTTAGATCATACGTGATGGTGAAGGCCTCAGATTGACGAACTGCCTCAATAGTTTTGTTGGATAGTATTGAGTATGCACCTTGAAATCTCCCATTATATTAATCTGAGTTGTTAGATGATTTTGTCGAATATTTCCAATTGAAATGACACAAACTCGACGAGTTCACTCTAAGATGGTTCCTGAGGTGACAAGTAAGAGGGCAACAGAGGAATTTAATCTGTTTGGTATTAGCCTGATTCCTCTCAGTGCGTTGGCATGAAAGGTTAGTCTCAAATTAAGGGCAAACACCACCCAGCGAGCACAAAAACATCCCAGAGATGTTAAAAGTACGAGTTTTTAGGACATCAAACCTCCACTGCGATGTTCTGTTCATACATGAATAGAACGTGTATGTATCGCCAAATGTCCACCACATGCGCTGGTTTTAGGATGTAGGATGATCCTGGGACATCACAAAAGGCAATTTTTTCTCTCTCTTTTCAAAGACTTTTCAAATACTCGCCTTAATATTTTCAAAGCTTTTTGCCTACATTAAATTACTGTATACAAAACATTTCCAAAGATGTCCCTGGGACATCACAAAATGCAATTTCTTCTCGTTTTTTTTCTAAGCCGCTTATTAACGATAGTCTATGAATTAACAATAGTCAAAATATGTAGAGATAAACTTATTTTAATAGTAACTCAAAAAATCACTAAGGAATACACAGAAAAATCAAACCCAAAAAGAATAAATTTTCAAAAATATAAATATCAGAAACACACCCGAGGTAAATCACAAAAACTAAACTTAAAATAATATTCCGTACTTATACAAAAAATTATTTCAAGAAAGATCAAATTATAATTTTTGGAAATATGTCTAATTAGCCCTCATCAAGAATCATCTTACTTTTTCTTGTTTCCAATAGAGGAACCATTCTCTTGTGTAAAACTTGGGTTATTGTCTTGTTATGCCTCATTTTCTACTCACAGGCAAAGAGTAGAGATACAGCATCTAAAACAAATCGATAATCTGCATTATGACGAATCTACTATTAAAAAAAATTACAAAAATATCTATCATGTATTTTTTAAAAATAGAACAATTTTCAGAATTTCATTTCAGAAAAAAACAAATTTTAATCTTTGTGAAAATTAACTTTGCTATGTTTCCATAAGTAATTTTTATTCCGAATTTGCATTTAAATCAACAGACTAATTATATTGTGAGTCATCATCAGAAGACGAGCAAGTTAAATTTTCAGTAGAGTTCAAATTTGCTTCTTCAATATTTCAAGATGAGATATGGAACTGGTAAATCGAATGAAATTTCATTACAGAGGTGACAGGTGTTAATGAGATCAGTCTGTAGCGTTGTCTGGTTCAACGGAATTTAAATAGAAATTTGTTAGTGATACACACTCAGTAATATAGTGCTTTTTCTATGTTTACGTATATTATAAATATGATGATGATTTAACAAGTTAAGATTATCGGTATGAGTTTTTTAGGTTATATATTTCAGAATGACGATCATTCAATACATACTTTGAGGTCCGTGATCAGAGCTTGATGGTTATTGAATTTAATATATTATTTTCTTGACTAAACTCTTCCACCACACTCTAAAAACAGTAGGTACTCATTACTTTTGCAAGAAACAAAATGAGGTAAATTGAATTTAAGTGAATAAAAACTGAAAACCACACCCTTCGTCAATAAGACCGATCATCTCTGAGATCACATTTGCGCTTGCGCGACAGATAGATATATTCTCAGTCAACATCTCAAGGATGAACTATGTTATGCCAAATGAAAACGTCCACACATTCATATTTTGTGCACATAACCGATACATTCTTGAAGGAATTTAAAAAAATGCCACAAAAGAACAAAGACAAAACATTGAATATCTTTCGGAGATCTCTTTGGGAAGTACACATTACGTCTCAAAGAAACATCGGCATGCCCACATTTTCGAAACATCTCAAAACCTCCCAGGGATGTTTGGGCTCGCTGGGCACCTTCAAATCTGAATCGAGAATGGAGTTCGCAATCAGGACATAGCATGTGGACCTTGTTGGTGGAGGAATTTACTTGATATTAGATTTTTCCTCCTTGAGGTGATAACATAGTTTTCGCGTGAAAAGTGAATATAAATAAATATCCATTATTATAGCAACAAATCTGTATAAGTGCTAAAATAATCCTATAGAGAATAAACTTTTTATTATTCTATTATTTAATCAGTTATTCATTAGGATGGAAAACTTCAACTCTATAACGTTGGAAAATTCTTCAGACAGAGGTATGGAGACTTTTTAGGACCACTTTATTATCCCAAAGAATATTATACTCAATCAACTGGAGTGGATAGAACTAAAGTAAGTATGCAAATGGTGAACGCCGGACTGTGGCCTCCCACACAAGAACAGAGATGGGGTCCTCTGCAATGGCAACCGATTCCTATCACTTCTGAACCTCTAGATCAAGATTCGGTAAGTACAAAAAAGTGAGCTCATAAAGCATAAAAAATAGTTTTTTCGTGAATTTTGCTGGGGATTTTCTTTGGGCTCCTACTATTCTTCCGATACCCTAATCTGCTTCTACTACAGAACATCTTCACTAAAAATAGGTGATTTCATTTCCTTCTTGTTAAGGTGTGAAACTCTCATAAAATATGAGCACCTATTTGTATCATCTTAACAATAAAAATATTATTGAAACGAGTCTGTACTTGTGATTGCACGTTGAAAGGTAAGACCCTCGTCATTTCCAGTTCGCAAGTCTTCTGAGGGTTGCTTTCAGAGGTGCAGCTGGGAGACGTTTAGAACAAATTTTGGAATAAATTATTGAATAATTCCATAGTACAGTCTACTCAGTTTTGAGACGAGGATCGGTTGTAACACCACCAAATTTGGCATGCTAGTAGTTGATACCATGTAAAATAAGAAAAAAAAATGTTTACCAAAATTCCGAGGGTGGAACCCAAAAAAAATTGATTTGAAAAAAAAATTATATTTTTTCGGTTTTATCTTTGAAAAAATTAAGTTTAAAAAATATGGTTTGAATACGGTTGAGAATCATTCAATTCTCTACAAGAATGATCCTCAGTAATTCCTTATAAAATAATAATAATAATAATAAATGCCTTTATTTCCATCTGAATATCAACTCTTACAACAATTGATGATTAAAAAAGAGAAAAAAAAAAGAAGGAAATCTCAAGGGGGAGTTCACTCTTAAGTGCTCTTCCACTCAACCCTTGTTATAATTAAATTTTATTATGTTAACATAGTGATACCTAGCCTAACCTAATCTAATTTAAAACTAGTATAGAACATTATATCATTTTTGAGAGAACATTATGTCATTATTGAGAGAATGACACTCCTGAAAATCCCTCACTGATTTTTCATATATGATGTAATGGCTGGTTTGAATCTGAAAAACTTGTATTCCTTATAGTGAGAGGGCAGTGCATCATATAAATTATATATATTGAATTTGAAGCCTCTTTCAAAGAACTTAGTTCTATGAGGAGGACATGTGAGCAACCCTTTAGATCTTATGTTGATGTTATGAACGCTACTTCGGTAATTTATTTTATTTAATAAATAGGTAGGCTGTTTCTTTATTATTAATTTGTGATATAGACAGAGGGATAGAACGTCTCGACGGCCCTTCATGTTCAGCCATCCTAGTTCCTTGAGTTTGTGTGTTATTCTGTCATATTTTCTGATCCCAGTAACGAATCTGACACATGAGTTTTGAACTCGTTGAATTCTGCTGACCGTGTCCTGGTCCAAACAAGGACTATAAATAGGCGCGCAAAAAGAGAGTTGTGAAAGTACTAGGGTCTCGCACAGCATCTTTTTTGTATTCCTACACAAACTTTGCCTATGGGGATATAATAATCTTAATGCCGTATATGCTCTCTGTACACATTTGGTAATATGTTCCCTGAATCTCAATGATTTATCTATTATTAGACCAAGATTTTTCACAGAGTCAGCAAACTCCAAAGGAGTTGAGTTAATTGATCTGATTTTTTACCGAATAAAATAACCGTTGATTTACTTGGATTTAGTTTGAGAGAGTGGTCAGCTGAAATTTCGGATATTTTTTGAAGGTCACTGTTAATTTTGAACTCTGCTACTACATCATCACTAGGAGAAAATGAATGGTATAGCTGTGTATCATCAGCATACATATGTATATTACAGTAATCTAGGAATTTTGGCAGTTGGCTTGTGTATATTGTGAAGAGTAGCGGGCCAAGGATTGATCCTTGTGGTACACCGCTACTGATTATTCTACTGTTAGATAACTCGTCCTTGACTCTGACTACCTGTGTACGGCCTGTTAAATAGGACTTGAACAACTTCAAACCTTCTGCACATATGCCACAGGAGTTCAAAATTGACAGCAAAATGTCGTGTCTGATACTGTCAAAGGCCTTACTGAAATCTAAAAGTACTAGAGCTGTACATTGTCCTTCATCGTTGGCTTGAACAATATCGTCGATTATGTTTAGTAATGCAGTTGTGCAGCTATGATTAGGTCGGAAACCGGATTGCGCGGTCGATAAAATATTGTTGTATTCAAATATGCTCTCATTTGGGTTTCAATAATTTTTTCCACCAGTTTGGACAGTCCTGAAAGTATACTTATGGGTCTTAGGTCATTTATTTCCTGTGGGCTGTTTATTTTAGGAATCGGTATAATTAAAGCTTTCTTCCAGCAAGTGGGAAAAATACCACTCAACAATATACTATTAATAATATTGATAAGGTATGGTAGAATATAGGGCATACATAGCTTTATGAACACAATTGAGAGACCATCAGTACCAGGAGAGGTATTTTTTACCTTCAATAAATTTTCTACCACTTCCTCTTCTGATACGAGACTGAACCGAAATAGTAGTCTTTTATATTATCATTACCCATATTATGCGGTATACTATCTATAAAGAAATTGTTAATCATATCAGGATTTTGAAGTGACTGAGGTAGTTTCTGTTTAACTTTATTATTTAAATTGAGTGATCTCAATTCTTTCCATAGCAGTTTCGAGTTTTTATTACGAGCAATTATACTGAAATATTCTTTTTTACTTTCCGATATCATTCGATTCACCTGATTTCGTAAATGCCTGTAGTTATTCCAGCTTACAGGTGAATTATTTTTTTTATATATTGTCTTAGCTTTATCCCTCTCCAACATTATTCTTTTAGTTTCGTCATTTAGCCAGGGAGCTTTATTTTTTGTTATCCTGACACTTCTCAAAGGAACATGCTTGTTAAATAAATGAAGTAGTTGTGTATTAAGAATAGACAGTTTCTCGTCAATAACGTTAGTGTAAAAGACTTGTTGGAGAGGAAGATTGTTAAAATCTGAATAAAATTTATCACTATCAAAGTTTTTATAATCTCGGAATTTATATATTTTTGGATCGGACTTCGGTTTAGTACAGTTCAGTTTGCAAGAATCAAGTTCGTGGTCAGATAGATCAAGTCCACCCACAGAGATTGATATTATCATGTTCGGATCATCACATATGAGTAGGTCAATGAGTGACATTCCTGATGCCGTTACGCGAGTCGCGTCTTTTACCATTTGATGCATGTCAGTAAATTCCAACATGGATGTTATGTACTTAGTACCTGGGGAATCAATATCAAACATATTAATGTTCAGATCTCCTAAACACACAATTTTATTTCCTTGTAACATGCAAATTGGGAATGTTTCTTCCAGTATATCGACAAATAATTTATAATTCGTGTGTGGTGGTCTATAAATGATTCCAACTGCATAAGCAACTCTATTGATCGAAAAGGATATCCACAATTGTTCGATATCTAAAGAAACATCTAATACTGCATATTTGAGTTTATTGTGGACGTATAATGCTACACCGCCTCCTCTAGAATCTCTATCATGTCTCAATAATTGATATCCAGGTATTCTGATTGAATCATTACTAATAGAACTATTTAGCCAAGTTTCAGTCAATGCCATTACATCATATTTTTTCAATAGAATATAATTTCTGAGATCAACAAATTTAGGTACCAGTGATCTGATGTTCAGGTGAGCCATTTCTAATACATTCATTCTCTCAGAGTTCTCTTAAATATAGGAATATAAGAACAGTAGGATTATAGAATAAAAATAAGAATAAAGAAATTTTATTACAAAACTATTCATTTCAAAATACAGCCATAGAGAGAGTATCAGTATATAGAGAGTTTATTAACACCATTCGGACCTTTGGCAAAAATCTTTCCATTCACCGACCAGACATTTTTAAAACCAAATTTATCAGAAGCTCCTTTCATAATGTTCAGGCGATATGCCGTAAGATCTTCTTTAAGAATGATTCCAGTGCCTTTGAGCACTATTTTCTTGTTATACACTGATGTTTTGACAGCATTGTCTTTGAAAACAATTACAATGTGGCGGGGGCGATCTCCTGTGTTTTTACCAGCCCTGTATGTAGCGGCTATATCCGACTCCGAAATATTCAGATTCATTTTGTTCTGCAATATATCGAGACATATTTCTAGAGTTTTTTCATGGTCAGTTTCTGGTATCTTCATCAGCCGTACGTTATTATTTTTTGTTTGTTGTTGGATGTTATCCAGTTTTTGTTAAATTTTCTGGCCTACGAGAGTGTCACCCGATTGAATTGCAGCATTTGCAGACTTTAAGTTATCAATTTCGGATTCCAACTGTGCAATTCTATCATCGTATTCTTTGAATTTTCCGGCTAGGTTCGATGCAACCGATTTTATAATTATCTCAGTTATTGATTTGGAAAAATTTTGGTTATTGAATGCTTCGATGAGAGCATTCTCAAAATCAGCCTGGGTTTGTCTTGTGGGCGGCATGATAAAATCGTAAATTTTATCTCAACAGGTCACAGATGATTATTACGATCGACTTGAACCGTTAGAATAAATAAAATGGTACCTAGTAGAACTTACAAATAAGGCTGTATTCACAGAGACACTCACACACGTGTTGCTTTCATCGCGTATATATATATATATACAGTGTGTCCCAGCTAAAACTTGTCACCCCCCTAATATCCGAACTCATGGAAAAAATGGAAAATCGCTCAGACCCGTCGATTTGTATTTCAAGAGGGAACACTTTCACCAAATACACCATCATTGTGTTGTCAACCCCCTCAACCCCAGCACCCCCTACTTCAGAATTTTCAATGGGACCACTATACTTGTGATACATCATTTTGAAGGGAATTCAATCCCAAATACATCGGTGTACTGAAATTGAGGATCGATCAAGTGTTGTTGAAGTTTTCATGAAAACTAATTTTTTCCAGATATTTTTATTTTTCATCACCTAACATGTTATCATCGTATGAAAGGTTCAAAATGTGAACCATTCAGTTCCATACAGAAGTATAAGCGATCATCGAAATTTCTTCGCACATTGCTCAACATTTCTGGAGTCACTGCACGACACTCCACAACAATTCTCCTGCGTAGATCATCAAGAGAGGTTGGCTGGGTAATATAAACTTTGGATTTCAAATGACCCCATAAAAAGAAGTCTAATGGTGATAAATCAGGAGATCTAGCCGGCCATTCTATTGGTCCTCGCCTTCCAATCCATCGCCCTGTGAAATTGTCATAAAAAAATTGACGTACAGGTGCAACAAAATGTGGAGGAGCTCCATCTTGTTGAAAGGTGAGCTGACCGTCAAGTAACCTATCATCGTCTTCAAGTAACTGAGTGATTCTGGGGTTCACAGTTGTATCAAGAAGTTCAAGATACGTTTGTCCGTTGAGGTTACCATCAATAAAATATGGACCTACAATATGGTCTCCCAGAATACCAGCCCAAACATTCAATTTCTGGGGAGTTTGTGAATGAGTTTCCCTGTACCAATGGGGATTTACGTCACTCCAGTATCTGCAGTTGTGCCTGTTCACATGTCCATTTAAATAAAAAGAAGATTCGTCATAAAAGCACACATTGTAGAGGTAATTATTATCACCAATCAATAATTGACTCATAATTTCACAAAACTCTGTACGTCTGTCAGGATCATCTTCATTTAATTCTTGTACATTCTGCATTTTATAAGGATGGAATTTTGAGTCTTTCAGAATTCGATGTACGCTGCTTTTCGAAACTCCAGAAATAGTCTCAAGTTGTCTTAACGATTGAATGTTGTCCATCACTGCATGTCCTACAACTGCAACAGCGTCCCCTTCATTTCTCATAGGCTTCTCTCGTTCATGTTTTTTATTCAGCACTGATCCAGACTCCAAGAACTTATTCATCAATTGAAGCACGTACTGATATGATGTGGTGTTTTCTGGATGACTTTCATTGAAACTTCGAGCCGTAGCTCTAGCACATCGTCCATTTTCAAAATACGCAGCTACAATGGATATTCTCTCTTGTACAGTATAAACCATTTTCGAATGTTTTCAAATTGTTGAATGCAGTGACTCGAATACATCAATTACCAAGGCGTAAACAAAGATATGAGTATACAAAAACACATGAGGGCAATATTTTTTTCATAAAAACTTCTGTCTCACCTTCGAAACTATTATTTCTGACAGCATATTATTTTTCAATACAGTGGCGTACCCACAGTGAACCTTTCTTACGACGCTAACATTTGAGGTGATGAAAAATTAAAATATCTGGATTAAACTTAGTTTTCATTAAAACTTCAACAACACTTGATCGATCCTCAATTTCAGTACACCGATGTATTTGGGATTGAATTCCCTTCAAAATGATGTATCACAAGTATAGTAGTCCCATTGAAAATTCTGAAGTAGGGGGTGCTGGGGTTGAGGGGGTTGACAACACAATGATGGTGTATTTGGTGAAAGTGTTCCCCCTTGAAATAAAAATCGACGGGTCTGAGCGATTTTCAATTTTTTTCATGAGTTCGGATATTAGGGGGGTGACAAGTTTTAGCTGGGACACACTGTATAATGAGTCCGTATTCTCAGAAAACGTGCTTGAAAAAATTCAAAATGAAAGAGTACTTTAGTCGTGAAGATTTCTACTTTTTCATGCATATATAACATGTGGATACCTGAATACCTGAGTGGTTATTTTTAACCCCGTTACATAATCCAACTGCATTTTTTACGAAGGATGCAGAAATCATAGATATTTCGGTTAATCCGGAATAATTGCACTGAAGCAGAAACCTTCACCCTCTTCAGACACTAGGCAATGATTCAAGAGTAGTGAGACAAGTCTCACTTACACACGCCAAAAAAAAAAACTGGGGTTTACTCCCGCCCCATTTTCAACTCCCTCAAAATTCCGATATTTCAACCAGTAAATGTTGAAAATAATCGCTTATACACAATCTGCATGAGAAATAAAGTATGCAATTTCAAGCTCAAGGTTTGCACTTCACATTTCTGTTATTGAACTCACAAAAACAACTCCAAAATGTGTTATAATTTTAAAAAATTCAGAGGCTGTCCATAAACTCATTCTTTTTAAACGATGAATAATTTGGTCGAACCACGGGATTTTCAGAAACCCCTGACCATTCGAAACGAAAGGAGATGAATTCATCTGTTCATTCCATATATCTAGGATCATCGAGCCATAATATCTGAGCCAACAATGGCCACACTTTTGGAGCAGTTTTCTCAGTATGATGTCAGTTCAGATCATGAGCTGGGAGTGTAGTATATGGAATCCGGTTTCCGGCTTATTATAGACATGTCAAACCCTACAGTCATGCGAAGTTTTTTGTTCTTGCTGTGAAAATTTGAGTTCATTATTGAGAAATTTCATGGTAAAAGACACTAATTGAGATTATAATGGATTCAGCTGCGAATGTTCGTCTGAAAGTGAGTAGAAATTCATTTCAGAGCAGACAAGACATCAAAAATTCTTAGAGTGGATTGGAGTTGTATTGAATGCCGTGGTACCTATGAAATTGTTATTGCTTATTATCTTTTACAAAAAGCAGGGTGGAAATGTGTCAGGGTATTGAATTATTCTGGCAAAGAACAAGAGTGTTGTCAAATGCATATACCACAATCTTCTCTCTCTCAAAAAAGAGATATTCCATTTGAATTTTTTATGTAGAAGATTTTTCTAAAGGAATTATTTGAGTTGATAACTAAGTCATACGAATACTCTTTCCCCAGGGGTATTTGGAGTAAAAATAGTGGAATCTTATATATTATCATGCACTGATCTTTTCTGAAATAAACACAAGTTATATTAGCTGTGTGCCAACAAATCTGTTTTCAGGAGTTGTTTGAGAGGATGTTATAATTAAATAAATATCGGTCGGATAAGAGCGAACATAGGAGTAGATTTAAATGGTTGAAACTTAAAAAATGCAATTGTAGGATGCCACGAATGAAAGGGATTTGTTTTATTTGCAATACAGATAGATTTTGCCAGAATTGGTGTCTTTTCACTTCAGCATGGCTGGAAACATTGATTTCTGTGAGCAGAGAAAGGGTGTTCTCATACAAAAATCTTGATGAACTGGCGGACGTCAAAGGAAATGAAAAATTTCGACAGATATACATACACACTCAGGGCTTCAAGCTCTGAGAAGTTCAAGTATGGCAATGAAAAATTGCATAGCCTTGACCCTCGAATTGGTTCATATTCTCCAATGGAATCCAAACTCAGGAACAGTTCAGAAAGCTTCGATTCGTCGCATTGTTGTTTGATCTTTGTCCAAAAATTTGTACAAGAATGAAATCGACCGCTCAGAACAGTTTCTAAAGCACCAAACGAAACTTTTAAAAATGTGGCAACTACTTGTTAGGATGAAATTTCGAAAGCAGTTATGAAGATCTCACGTATATTTAGTAGCGGTTTTTGCAAAATATCACCGAGACTGGCCAATCTCATAATTCTCATAATATTTATTCATGAATGAGATGTGAGGCTTATCCATAATCTTAAAAAATATTCTCACCTTTCGTCGACAAAGCGGCTATTCCTAATCGCAACTTTAGGACGATTAACACTGTTTCCAGAGCTCGAAAAGACGGATTTGCTTCAAATATGAAGCATTAACCTCACCAAACCTAACCTAACCCAGCCTCCTAAAAGTATCACAAGATTTCTTTGTAATTTCATTTATTCTATCGAAGCCATTTTGCGATAGTCTTCTTACTTTCCGAGAAAACTCCAATTTTTTTAAATTTTTATTCAAGTCAAAATTTTTTTGTGTTCCACCCTTGATTTTTTGGTAAACAATTTTTTTTTAACTAAACATGATGTTAAGAAGTCACGTGCCAAGTTTCATAGTGTTATAATTCATCCTTCGGTTTTGGCACAAATTTGTCTGTGGATATTGAACTACCAACAAAGTCGAAATATTCTTCTCTCCACACATTCACACAAAGCGAAAAATATGATACAAACATTTGACAAAAAAATAATGCGAGTGAATATTATCCTTCAGTTGGGAATGATCACCTGCATGTTTCAAGGTTGTTTCCTCTCATCGGTGCTGGAATAGGTCAGATAAGATTGTCCCATCCAACGAATGATAATATACATGGTTTTTGTCCTCACCTACGAATGAAGCCGCGACTTACAATACGGAAGTCGCAGTGGCTGACCTATCACTTTCCTATATACGTGTTTGACAATAACTGATGCATAAAGGTTTCAAGTTTCAATATTATCTCAATCAGCTTGTGCCAATTTCTCATCTCTCAGATAGTAGGTACTGGGTGTTTCATACTAATACAACATAAATCCGTTCCATTCCATACATTCGAAACGTTGAAAAAGAAATCCAATCAGTTTCACAAATTTTCCAGAAATTAGCTAACTCTTATTGAGTTTATTTATGATGTTCTTCAATTACAGTTACTTCTAGTGAGAAAACCATGTCCTCAGTACCACATCGAAAAGGAAAAAGTTATGAATTCTCCTGCTGTTAGAGAAATGATGAAGAAATATAAAGACTTGTTCAAAGAGTTATCTGAAATTACTGGGCAAAATATCAACAACTTCGATGATGTACAGGATATATACAGCACGCTGTTGGCGGAGGTAATCACATACAAACTGTTTCATTTCAAGAATGCCCTTATAGAAATGGGTGGTCAGAGAGTATGGATAGTTCCGCTATCGACTTTGTTCTCGATTATGAAAACTAATTTCGTTTGTTTGAAACAATGATTGTACAAGCGTTTGCCAGTGCTTATCAATCTGGCGATAGAAAGCGGCGTCTTTCAGACCCAGTCTTGAATAAATTATCCTGCAATTGAAATAAATATTAGGAATGTTCATTAATATGGTTTTTTCAGGAAGCGTACAACTTGACACTACCAGATTGGACAAAAAAATACTTTCCTGATAAAATGTATTTTCCCACTGTGAAAAGTTTCGTTCTCAATGTTTTCAACGATAAACTCAATAGGTTACGAGGAGGTATGTATTGAAACATTGAGGTAGTATGTTTAATGTTTCCAAATATTCTGAGAAAACTTGAATTTGTCCCACAGTTAGTTCGAATTTTTCTCTGTAATCAGATCCACATTTCATGATATTGTTGAAATCTTCGAAAATAGTGCCTGTTCTAACGTACCGAATCTGTTGGGGTAACTATGCACACCGTAAGAGGTGGTGGGCATTGGAAATAGTTGCTTTTTGTCTTGTTCTGCTATAGGCCTTTTCGTTTCTCTTGTACTGCTTTAAGTAGTATGAGAATGGAATTCGAAATCACATGAAACAAAATATCTTTTTCTGAAAATAACAAATTTGAGAAAGGGAAGAAATCATTTCACGCACGCAATGCATTCAAAATGTTTCCTTTTTCATTAGGATATAATTATTTGGTGGTCGGTGGATCAGCGGTCTAATGCACAGGCCGTTCGAAACTCCAGCATAGCGATAGTCGGTCAAATCCGATGTAGGTACGAGAATTTTTCTCAACTACTTTATATCGGATCGATAGGCGGCCGCATGCCTTGTTGAAAAGCATGTGTATTGTGAGTTGTCTAGATGCCAATCTCGTCTAGTGCTAGCTTGGAGAGCACACCGACCACCCGAGGTGGTGCTGTAGGTTTTTCCGGGTTTTCCTACAGCTGAAAAGTGAATACATCACCTAAAACATCAGTAAGTCGCCCTGGAGCGCCACGGCAAATAATAATAATAGCCGTCCTCTACCCGCACAGGCTATGTCTTTGGTACACTCAACGAGTGTTTATGGGGGAGTATTATTATTATTATTATTATAATTACATGTCTAAACACAAACATGCATTTTTAATTAGTTTTTTTATATGCTTTTCAGCAACTATGATGTAGTTTGAGCTAAAACTCTGTTAACTGATGATTTGCCTATTGTTTATGAATGAAGTCGTTTTTATTTTTAATCCATAAGGAATGTCCCAGTTAGGATATTTCTGAAGCTTCGATACATCCGGAGGGCGCGCCGATATCATTTACCCGAATAACCATTACTCACATCCATCACGGCAAATAATAATAATAGCCGTACTCTACCCGCACAGGCTATGCCTTTAGGTACACTCTATGAGTGTTTATGAGGGAGTATTATTATTATTATTGATCATATGCCCTGAGCAGTGAACCAACGACGACGACATTCAGCATTCACCCGGCTAAGATTTCTGCCGTATTACGACAAGCCGGTATAATTTCCAGATCTGAAGCAGTGTGTCCATCATTAATCCAAGGGCTTCTATGATCAGAACCAACATTTGGACAGTTTATATTCAGTGACGAATGCGGAATTCAAAGAGTGAGTTGATAATTAGTCCAGTCTCCGCAGCTTCAATGTGAGCTGTTTGCTGAACGGGTTTCAATCGATGATAGAGTTTGGGTCATCTGATTCATAATCGAACACGATACCAAGTCCATCGGCTGCACGGGCTGCTGCCTCAAAAAAGAAACGTTCAGAACCCTGCTTTTTCATGGTCGCTGACTTCAAATCCAAAATCCATGGTCTCCTGGTTATCTGGGGAAATATAACCGTGGAACGAACGATGCAAGCATCTATAAAGATGCATAACATTTCAAGTTTTAACGTCGAGTTGTCATAACTCCTCTCGATTAGATTTCCCTATTCAATGAAAAATGATTCTAATATTCTCCATACATGCAACGAAATAACTATACAATAATAATAATAGTAATGTGTATTCATAATAAATTACAATTATTTTTATAATAAAATAAATAGTGGTATGAATAAACGCATTCCCTCACGAAGTATAACTTGTAGTGAGGTGAAAAATTCAAATGAATACATAAATATATTCACAAGTACATGAATATAAAAATATTAAAACGAACAATTTTTTTAAATAAAATTGATGGAATAATTGAGGAAATTCATACATTAATTATGTTTCACTTTGATTTTATACGAATGAAAAGATTTTGATTTTTTTATTTCTTGTGGAACTATATCAAAAACTTTTCTAATAATATTTGTATAATTTCTAGTAGATTTATTTTTATTGAGTTTATTTTTTAAAGTTATATTATTTTTATGTTTTGTCTCATACTAATGATTACTGAACTTAATACAATTTTTGTTTTTGAAAATATAAATCAACATTCTATATATAAACAATTGAACAATATCTAATTTTCTACTTTTTTTATATAGAATATCAGAAGGAAACATAAAATTTCGATTATATATTATTTTTAATATTTGCCTTTGTATCACTTCCGAATGATTTTGCTTTACTCTACCCCATCCAAGAATACCATAGGTCAACTGAGACTGTATTAATGAAAAATATAACATCTCAAGATGTTTCAGCGTTAGAAATTGTTTCAAAAACTTGAATTTGGGTAGAATACATCTCAATTTTTCAACAAGGAAGAAAATTTGATGATCCCACCTCAAATGTCTCTCAAATTTGACTCCTAGATATTTTATAGATTCAGTTTCATGAATTTTGATGTTACTGTCAATTTCAAGTGGGCCAAAATTTGGCAAAGAATTCTCGAAGCAAGTGAATGGAAGATAAAACATTTTATCAAAATCTATAGTTAGTAAATTAATGTCAAACCAGCTCTTTATTTTCCTTAAATCTTCTTGGGAAGTTTGTTTCAATGCAGTCCATTATACATTATAAAAAATAACTGTATAATCTGCAAATGCATGAATTTTTCCATTACACTTCAATTTGAAAAGATCATTGAGAAAGATATTGAATAGTAATGGACCTAAAACACTGCCTTGAGGTACTCCATAACAAAAAACCATGGGATCACTAACAGTTTTATGAATATTTACATATTGTCTTCTATTACAAATATAACTCTTCATTAATCTATAAGCTATTTTACGGAAACCAATAAGGTCCAGTTTTTTAAGCAGTAATTCATGACTTACAGAGTCGAAAGCATTCTTTATGTCAAGAAATATACTGAGATTTGGTGTGTTACTATCCAATGAGTTATATATATGAGAAGTAAGGTGACAAATTGCTTGTTCGGTGGAAATATTTTGCCGAAATCCAAACTGTTCTGGAGACAAAAAATGTATGTGATTCAGATATTTTTCAATTCTCACCTTTAATATTTTTTCAAAAATTTTTGCTATGCTTGATTTCAAAGTGATAGGCCTATAATTCTCCATTTTATTTTTATTACCACTTTTATATATTGGTTTTATAATACCAATCTTGAAAGAACTGGGACATACTCCAGATTTAGAAATAACGTTTATGAGATGTTATAAGGGATCAGAAATTAAATCAATTGATGTTTGCAAGACTTCAGTTGTAATTTCGTCTGCACCTGGTGATTTCCTTTGTTTCAAAGTTTTTATTGTATTTTCAAGTTCAGTTCGGTCTGTTTCCTCAATATAAATGGTTTTTAGGTAACTTGTTGATGCCTACAATTCATTATTATTGTTTATTATTTGTTCTGCTAAATTTTTACCAACCCCACTGTAATAGTTTATAAATTCGTTAGATATATCATTTTTTTATCAGTTATTGTTTGATTTCCCAACTCAATTGACTTTATATCATACGAGACAGGTTTTTGTTTTTCATTGCATAGTTTGTTAATATTGTACCATAATTTTTTAGAAGAATGACAGTTTTTTTCTATTTCTTGTTTACAATATTTTATTTTAGCTTCATTTATTTCTATAATTTTTATATTCGATTTTCAATTTCAAATTTCAATAATCTTTTTAAGTTATTCATATAAATAATTTTTTTTATTCACAGAATTTATTATTCCTTCGGTTATCCATTTTTTTCGTTTTTTAGATTTATTTTTCATCTTTACACGGGTAGTGCTTTTATCTATAGATGTTTTGATTTCATTTATGAGATAATTTGCCAATATATCTGAGTTTTCTAGTTGAAAATATGCGCTCCAATCAATGAATGAGAATTGCTCTCGTAATTTCTTGTAATCAATATAGTATTTGTATTTTTGACGGGTAATTTCGCTGTATTTCTCACAATCAATGTGTAGGATAATAGGGTAATGATCTGTTATATTATATCTGAATATTATAGGTTTAAAGTGAGTACTAGTTTTTTTTACTTTTGATGAATATATGGTCCAAACATGATTTCTGATCTGCCACTTCTCTTGTATATTCATTTATATACGATAAAAATACATGCATACTGAGAATATTACAGTAATCATGAGAATATAGTCTATCAGAAAGAATCTCAATATTAATATCACTGATAAAAATGGTCGTACTATTTTGAAACTTTTTATTATTAACATGTAGGAAATCATTTAATGATGAATTAAATTCGTACGGAGATGATGATGGTGATCTATATAATGCAATTACGTGAATAAATTCATTTTGATTGATATAAATTTTCATTAGGATAATTTGAATTCTATCCAGATTTTCTATTCTATATTCATAGGCATAATTACTTTTAATGTATACTACTGTCCCATCGTTTTGATTCAAATGTCCCTCATTGTATATTAAATCATATCCCTCTATATTGAATAAATCTGTATTATATATTCTGAAAGTTTCTGTGAAAATTAATTAACTCTTTTTCAAATTGATCAATGAATATTCTTTCTTCATCAAAGTTTTTAGAAATGCTACAGATATTATTATGATAAATGAAAAATTCATTTTTTTCAAAACTTACAACCTTGTATAACTTGAACTCCTCAACAAGTTCAGTTTCAGTAACTGCATTATGACCCAAATTAACTAGGTATGGATCCATAAAACTTTTTTTGTAGATATTGTGAACATATACACACATATATACACATACGCATATAATCAATGCATGTTTTTTAAGTTTTCAATTTCCTCTTCATAGTTGATGATTCGGGGGTTTTCAGTTTCATTTTTACGAACAAAAATCTTCCCATTCTTGAACCAAATGAATTTATATCCGAATTTTTTCAATTATCTTGATTTGCTTAATAAATATTTGTTTCTTGGAGTCAATTCTTCATCAAGATATATCACTAATTTTCCTCCCAATCCTACCTCTGAAGATGCTTAAATTCCCTTAGTTTTATAATAATGTTTGGATGCTTGTAGAATTGTTTCCTTTGTTTCTTCATTTTTAAGTACGATTTTTAAAGTATTCATTGGTTTTTCTTTGTTTTCTGTCAGTCGAACAATTTGTTTGATTTCATTTATTTGAGACTTAACGCCAATTTTTTCAAATATGCCTCCAATAAATTCTTCATCCAATATATGTTCATGCTTACTAACACCTTTAATTTCAATATTATTTTTAGGTTTCATTTGTTCATTAGAGTTGATTGTTTGTTTCAAGGAATTGAGTTCTGTTTTTATATTTGTAATTTCTTTTTTCAGTGTTATATTCTCTAAAGTTATCTCTTTTCTTTCTTTTTTCAATTCTTTTAAAATTTTCAATACTTCTTGATTTTCTGCCTTAACTTCCTCATATTTACTAGACATGAATTCAATTGAATATTGTAGCTCTCTGACACTTTTTGTTAGTTCTTCTATAATTTCTGGAAAGTGTATACCTTCATTGATTTCTTGGGAATAGGTTTTCTTGTTACACTTTGGACATTTCCATCTGTTTCTTCTTCTTTTGAGTTCCTTAGAGAAATATTCAAAATCTTTGGCGTTCAAGTTGGTGCATTTGATATGGTACCATTTTCCACATTCTGCTTTACATTCAATAGAGGCCTGATTGGTTTTGATCAAAGTGTCACAATTCCCGGAATAAAATGCCGTTTTTTGAGGAACTAGCATCGTTTTTATCTTCATTGTTAACTTTTTCACAAAAAGATTTAATTTTTTCTTGCGTTAATTTACCTGCATTGGGATATTTCAGTGGAAGATAACCATTCTCATCATCACTTGATTCTTCTACTGTATTTTCCAGTGGTTTCTTCTTATGATTTCTCATGACAAAATCCAAATTTCATTAACTGTCACTTTTGAAAGTTTCTTCCAGAATGGCAAATCAGCTATAAACTCTTGAATTTCTTCAAAATAACTTCTTAAAAACTGTACTGCAAGTGTTACTGATGTTTCGTTACTCAGACTTTACTTATATGAAGAATTTTGAAATATTAAAATATTTTTTCCACCGAAAAACTTCACAATAATATCCAATAATATTCCAATAATATCGAATATGTGCTACAAAATGTTCATAACGTAGCGAGTTCTAACAAGGAAAAACGGGAAATTCATGATCATATTGTGTTATTGTTGTTAAAAATTTTATATCCGTCAACTGGTTGTACCCCTACGAACAACCCTCAGAAGTCAGAGACTTGTGCGAGCTAGAGAAGATGTAATAATTATTATGATCACTGATTTAGTATGACATATAACATTTTTCCAATTGATCTCGATAATCTGGTTAATACAGTGCCAAGACATTTTCCTCACAATGGCTCAAAATGGATGATGATAGCATCTCATAGCCAAATGATTCCGTGAAAATGTCTGCATCTTTGATAACTAAAGTACTTTCCAAATAGAATGAGAAACTTTGGGTGTAGGAGGAAAACTATGAATGGAATTTTGGATATATACCCCTAATTCTTGAAAATGCTACATTTCTTGTGAAGTAACTGTAATACGGTTTACACATAAAATGAATGAATACTATCTCTCAATCAATTATAATATAATAGAGCAAAATAATTTGAAATAATCTGTAATGATAAACAAAAAATAATTTTGAACTATTTTATCAATAATGAATCAGATCCGGGGCAAAATGAATCATTCGAATATAACAAAAATTACTATAAGAATGATCGTAACTAATATCAGACTCTTTTACTATAGCGAGCGCAATCAAGGAACCATAAAACGCTAACTACGTGAGCGCAGCATTCATCAATCCTAGTATCCAATTTACATGTGCGATAACATCCCTATAGTCTGTCCGGTTTCATCAATAGTTTAAGTTATCCAGAGCTAATACTTTGTTGGGTCCCGGAATCTAGAATAAACGCCTACTCTGAAAGATCCAGGTTCCTCAAGTAACTCGTTGGAATATTTCCTGCTGTTCACTCTGGTGTTTATATTGTACATAAAATGAAGTCAAATATCCATATTCATTATGCCAATAGAATGAAAGAAAGAAATGCCAGTGATATAATGATAAATGGATACACGATGACAAGACGAGTGACACTTTTTTATATTTTTAAGATGAATCATGGTTATGTTACATTAGTTCCAATAATAATTTTGGTTTTAGCCAAGTAATTCATTATATCCTCGATCTAATTTAATATATTTCAAATATTTTGATTGCTAAAATAGAAGTTGTTTGTTTGCCTTCATTATTATTATTGTCAATGTTGATATTCTGACTATTATATTGTGTTCGATTGATCCACTCATTTATTTTACCAACGATCATGTGAATAGATAGAATTCATTCATGTAAAGACTTTAATGCAACTAGATCAAAAAATATAGCTATTCAAGAAGGCAGGGAAAATTATGGAAAGTTCCATTCATACTTTGCTTTTAATTCCCAAACTACCCTTTCTATCTAAAAGGTACTTCTAGGTACAAAAAATCCAGAAAATTTCACAGATACGATTGGTTGTGAGATGCTCTTATCCATTTTAGAGCAATCCTGAGGAAAATGTCTTGGAACCCCATTGTCTATTATCTGGATTTTTGTATGTAAATTACATTAATAGTGATCATAGTTGTTATATCTGAGAATATATGATTCAGATTTTGCAGTTGAGATCCTTCACAGCTAGCTGGGCCTAGATATGAACATTATGGATCACATATTCCATATTATTGGGTATAAGTTCCATTCCGAATTAGTTATTTCGGTCTATCTTGAAAATTCAAACAAAATATGTCGTTTTCAGAAAATAAAAAGTATTGTAAGTATCATTTTGAAGCATGAATAAATGAATGAATGGAAAATGGAATTTGTATCTCATTTCATGGCCAGTGAGGAGCAGTGTATTGTGTATTGTGTGCCTAATATATCTGAGAAAGACAAGGAGACAATAATAACTTATTCAAGCGGGAGTCTGGAGACTGAACACCCTGACACTACTCCTCGTGATGAACCCTGGCCAAAACGATGACTGCTGTTGCCGTGAAAGAACTAGGCAATTTCCTTCTACATAATGTTTGGTTCCGTTATAGCGAATATAATACTGTGGATTGGGCAAGGAAAGACAAAGAGGGTCCATTGGGGTCCTTCTTGCCTGGTTGCACCTCTCTACAACCACTACTATCACAACTGATCTATCTGTGGAAATACTTGAAACCATATAAAATGAAATCGTATAGACGCAAAACATATTTTAGGTGACAGCAGTTGAACAAGAATCCCAGGAAAGAATGGGCGGGTGGAATTCGACGAAGCAAACATATCCAATGCCCTGAACCCTGAAAGTTTCAGGTTGTTGTTTGGGATTAACAGCATCTAAGGTGGAGAGCATTTTTCAAGAGAATCAAATTGTATTTGAAAATATGGAGTGTGATAAATGAGTCTATTAAAATCGCAAGAAAAAGGTTTTCTTTTAAATTTACTTATTTGGCCTGGATAGTGGCCTCAAAATTCATAAGGCTGTAGTCTTTCTCCCAATTAAAGTCTGGTGCACAGAGGTAATCAATTCATCCATCGATGTCACAGACCTTTAGCAAAACTATTCAATTGAAATTTTTTACTAGGTAACAGTATCACCCCATATCAACTTTGCCACAGCAGGAAAGTTATAAACAAGTAGTAGTAAATTTCTTTCACAACACATGATATCGGTGCTGCAGTTTTCACCGAGTATAAGTGAAAAACCATCTATCACTTGAGGTTGGTCATTTGGTCTCCAACATTGGCACTTTTGACACAATCATTTATTCCTACCAAGTGAGAAATAAATCGCACTGACAGAGTGTAAAATAAAAATTTTCGCTCACATTACTCAAATGGCATTCAACGAACGGATATTTGTACAGCGCTAAATGATTGATTAGTCAAAGATTCACAAACTGTGTTTACAACAATTTTTTTAAAACGTTACCATGGCAATCTCATTCTTTAAATACATCAATATGGTTAATTGATTCCTTTGGTTAGGTTTCGGACGTCCATCGTCTCAATGGGTTGAAAGATATTTGACTTCTTTAACTTTATCACAATGTTTCGATCCGCAATCGTCTTCAGGTGAATACTGACAAGTTCAGAGCTATTCCTCACCAAGACGAAACCAGAAAATACAGCAGAATATGTACATTCTTAAATCGGAGAGACCAAGAGACCGTTATCCGTAAGAATAACCGAACACAAAAAGTGGAGGCATCTAAATCGGGAATTGCTAATTATGCCTGGACTGAGCTCTATTGAATTGAATTGAAACTACACAATCCACAACACCGCCATAATTACACCACATCAACAGACCTGGTAGCATCTAAACAATCAAAACATTATGAAAAAGTGGAAGAAGTCTACAACCTTTGAACAAATTATGGTTATACAATGTTTGATTTCAGTGGTTGAAAACTCGCCTGGCAGAGTACGTCTTGGTCTATCAATTATCTTATAATATTTCAACTGAATAAAATACTACTTTGTTGCCTTAATACGAGTTCGTAGAAAAAGTACGATATATAACGCGTTTATAAAATCCTCTAGTAACTCGTTCATTAAACATTCGCTGCGCTCGTGCCTAAAATACTCTTAACTAAAAGGATGTTTATATCATTTGTTACATAATTTACTATTTGTTTGTCTAATTATTAATCTTCATCATATTTAAGGTGTTCTCTTGAAAAAACTCATTGAAGACTGGACTTCGAAAATCGAAGGAACGATAGTACCGAAAGATAGAAAGTTCATCTTGTATGGAGGCCACGACTCAACCATAGTGAACGTATTGAATGCCTTGGGGGTATGGGATGAACAACTTCCAGTTTTTGCAATCACTGCTCTGTTTGAGTTGTACATAGATGATGCAATGGACGACTACGGAGTCAAAGTAAGTAACAAAAAAATATTCTTTTCTTTTATTTCTATCTTTAAAAATACAGTCAGCTACATGTTCGCTGATTGATCTGTAATCACAAAGAAGTAATAGAGTAAGATCTTTGAATCAACCAGAATCAGTTCATTCGTTGCAAAATCATACACGTGTATTCGAGTGGCCAAACAAAATAACATTTAAATAATAGAACAATGAAATTTCATTTACTTTACTTACGTGTTCATAAGACACTACGGAGTCTACAAAACCGATAAAAATGTAGGATATAAAAACATTAAATTTATTCAATTTTTTATTGTTATTATTGTAATTATTGTGCTACAACATTTTAGCAACGAACATATTGTAAGTGTACACCAGGAATCACCGAACGGGATCAGTGTTACATGATCTATACTAGTGTACGAAATTGTAGTTATTGGAGACACAGCGAACAAACTTAACACGCGTCTCGTATCCAGTGTGTGGCGGACTAGGTGGCGGCCAATAGGCCCTTCATGACGGCAGTGCGGCGAATTGCCGTAACATTAAGACAAGCTTACCATACACTGTGACTCAATCGGATTGGGAGGCATCAGCGACGCATTCACAAGATGGAAGCTAAGGTAGGTAGGTAGGTAGGTAGGTAGGTAGGTAGGTAGGTAGGTAGGTAGGTAGGTAGGTAGGTAGGTAGGTAGGTAGGTAGGTAGGTAGGTAGGTAGGTAGGTAGGTAGGTAGGTAGGTAGGTAGGTAGGTAGGTAGGTAGGTAGGTAGGTAGGTAGGTAGGTAGGTAGGTAGGTAGGTAGGTAGGTAGGTAGGTAGGTAGGTAGGTAGGTAGGTAGGTAGGTAGGTAGGTAGGTAGGTAGGTAGGTAGGTAGGTAGGTAGGTAGGTAGGTAGGTAGGTAGGTAGGTAGGTAGGTAGGTAGGTAGGTAGGTAGGTAGGTAGGTAGGTAGGTAGGTAGGTAGGTAGGTAGGTAGGTAGGTAGGTAGGTAGGTAGGTAGGTAGGTAGGTAGGTAGGTAGGTAGGTAGGTAGGTAGGTAGGTAGGTAGGTAGGTAGGTAGGTAGGTAGGTAGGTAGGTAGGTAGGTAGGTAGGTAGGTAGGTAGGTAGGTAGGTAGGTAGGTAGGTAGGTAGGTAGGTAGGTAGGTAGGTAGGTAGGTAGGTAGGTAGGTAGGTAGGTAGGTAGGTAGGTAGGTAGGTAGGTAGGTAGGTAGGTAGGTAGGTAGGTAGGTAGGTAGGTAGGTAGGTAGGTAGGTAGGTAGGTAGGTAGGTAGGTAGGTAGGTAGGTAGGTAGGTAGGTAGGTAGGTAGGTAGGTAGGTAGGTAGGTAGGTAGGTAGGTAGGTAGGTAGGTAGGTAGGTAGGTAGGTAGGTAGGTAGGTAGGTAGGTAGGTAGGTAGGTAGGTAGGTAGGTAGGTAGGTAGGTAGGTAGGTAGGTAGGTAGGTAGGTAGGTAGGTAGGTAGGTAGGTAGGTAGGTAGGTAGGTAGGTAGGTAGGTAGGTAGGTAGGTAGGTAGGTAGGTAGGTAGGTAGGTAGGTAGGTAGGTAGGTAGGTAGGTAGGTAGGTAGGTAGGTAGGTAGGTAGGTAGGTAGGTAGGTAGGTAGGTAGGTAGGTAGGTAGGTAGGTAGGTAGGTAGGTAGGTAGGTAGGTAGGTAGGTAGGTAGGTAGGTAGGTAGGTAGGTAGGTAGGTAGGTAGGTAGGTAGGTAGGTAGGTAGGTAGGTAGGTAGGTAGGTAGGTAGGTAGGTAGGTAGGTAGGTAGGTAGGTAGGTAGGTAGGTAGGTAGGTAGGTAGGTAGGTAGGTAGGTAGGTAGGTAGGTAGGTAGGTAGGTAGGTAGGTAGGTAGGTAGGTAGGTAGGTAGGTAGGTAGGTAGGTAGGTAGGTAGGTAGGTAGGTAGGTAGGTAGGTAGGTAGGTAGGTAGGTAGGTAGGTAGGTAGGTAGGTAGGTAGGTAGGTAGGTAGGTAGGTAGGTAGGTAGGTAGGTAGGTAGGTAGGTAGGTAGGTAGGTAGGTAGGTAGGTAGGTAGGTAGGTAGGTAGGTAGGTAGGTAGGTAGGTAGGTAGGTAGGTAGGTAGGTAGGTAGGTAGGTAGGTAGGTAGGTAGGTAGGTAGGTAGGTAGGTAGGTAGGTAGGTAGGTAGGTAGGTAGGTAGGTAGGTAGGTAGGTAGGTAGGTAGGTAGGTAGGTAGGTAGGTAGGTAGGTAGGTAGGTAGGTAGGTAGGTAGGTAGGTAGGTAGGTAGGTAGGTAGGTAGGTAGGTAGGTAGGTAGGTAGGTAGGTAGGTAGGTAGGTAGGTAGGTAGGTAGGTAGGTAGGTAGGTAGGTAGGTAGGTAGGTAGGTAGGTAGGTAGGTAGGTAGGTAGGTAGGTAGGTAGGTAGGTAGGTAGGTAGGTAGGTAGGTAGGTAGGTAGGTAGGTAGGTAGGTAGGTAGGTAGGTAGGTAGGTAGGTAGGTAGGTAGGTAGGTAGGTAGGTAGGTAGGTAGGTAGGTAGGTAGGTAGGTAGGTAGGTAGGTAGGTAGGTAGGTAGGTAGGTAGGTAGGTAGGTAGGTAGGTAGGTAGGTAGGTAGGTAGGTAGGTAGGTAGGTAGGTAGGTAGGTAGGTAGGTAGGTAGGTAGGTAGGTAGGTAGGTAGGTAGGTAGGTAGGTAGGTAGGTAGGTAGGTAGGTAGGTAGGTAGGTAGGTAGGTAGGTAGGTAGGTAGGTAGGTAGGTAGGTAGGTAGGTAGGTAGGTAGGTAGGTAGGTAGGTAGGTAGGTAGGTAGGTAGGTAGGTAGGTAGGTAGGTAGGTAGGTAGGTAGGTAGGTAGGTAGGTAGGTAGGTAGGTAGGTAGGTAGGTAGGTAGGTAGGTAGGTAGGTAGGTAGGTAGGTAGGTAGGTAGGTAGGTAGGTAGGTAGGTAGGTAGGTAGGTAGGTAGGTAGGTAGGTAGGTAGGTAGGTAGGTAGGTAGGTAGGTAGGACGGGAGTAATAACTCTACTGGAAATTCTAAGTCGAGTGGAGAGGCAGTAGGTGTTTCAGGCCGACGGGAGTTATAACTCTACTGGAAATTCTAAGTCGAGTGGAGAGGCAGTAGGGGGTTCAATACCCAGAAGGGAGCTTCTGAAAAGGACCCCTGAGCGGACAAGAACTTACTCAATGCCAGAACAGATGGGCAAACGTAAGCAGAGGGAAGACAGTGAAAGTCCAGAAAATAGTCAAGAGAAGAAATCAAAGAACTCTGATACATTAAAAAGTATCATAGACGAAATGAGCAGACAAATCATTCATTTGGAAAAAGTAGTCCAAGAAATGTACAAACCAAAGAAAGAAATCAGTGAAATTTCAAACAGGCTGTGTCTGTAACTCGAAAAGTTGCAGAAGACGGAGATGAAGAATTGGTTAGATAGAGCCACGCAGGAAGCAAAGGAAAAGAAGGAGGAATCCAAATGGAAAACTAAGGCCAATGAACTCGAGGTGCAAATCAGAGAACTGGAAGCGAACCATAAAGTAGAGATGGACAATATCATTCGTAATCAGACCCAGTGCGATAGCTGCAAAGAAGAGCAGAGGAAACAACAGAGGAGAAAATTGCTAACGACTCCTCACGCATAGCACAAGACTTATACTGTACCCAATAATTTCTGAGAGAGGTGAAGATAACGATGAGAATATCTCAAACTCAGTCAAATCAGTCAGAGAAATCTTGCTTCAACAAGGGAAACAAAAATTAGCGTTGCCGGAGATGGAAGGGATCACCGGCCTCATTTTTTATAGAGCCTTGGAATTCATATTCGCAGACACGAATATTGAAATCACTTTGATGACAAATCAAGAAGCACTACCCTCACAGAAACTTCAGACACCCTCCCAAACGAGAGAAACGAAAGAAATGAGTAGAGTTAGTGTAAGGAAAATGAAAAAAGACGCTCTTCTAGTCAAGATGCCCAACAGCAACTATGCTGATATCCTCAAGACTGTGAAAGGGTCAGTAAATCCGAGTGATATTGGAGTTGAGATCCGAGATATGAGAAAAACCAGAAATGGGTAACTTCTCCTCACCGTGAATAACGGACCAGGAAAACTCGAAGCCCTCAAGGAAATGATCCAGGAGAAAGTACCAGACGTGTTAACCCCCCTTCTAATTAACAAGAAAGTCCTGCATATAAAATTTGGACGAAATAATCACCATAGAAGAAATTAAGGATGCTATCTCAAACTCTACGAAGATAAAACCTGATGAAACAGAAGTCAGAGCCCTCAGACCAACACTAGCGAACAAACAGAACGCCACAGTCGTGATGCTCGAAGCCGACGCAATAAAACTGCTGGGACTAGGCAGAATTAAGATTGGCTGGACGCAGTGCAGAGTAATGGAGAGAATGAAGGAGCAGAAATGTTTCAAATGCTAGGAATATGGCCATGTCAAGGCACAATGTGAAGGACCAGACAGGGAGTCCCTGTGCCTCAAATGTGCACAGGAAGGACACCAAGCATCGGAATGTTTGCATCCATTGTGAAGAGGAAGGTCACCAGTCTGGGAGCACGAGGTGTCCGACCAAGAATAATAGAAAGAAAGATATGGGGAAGAGAAAGAAGAAGGTGGAGTTACCCCAACAGACCGAAGAAGAAATCCAAGATCATGGTCAAGTTCCTCCAGATTAATACTTTCAGGAGAAGACCATGCCACGATCTAGCACTAGCAACGGCCAAGAGCATAGGAGCGGGTGTCATTCTTTTAAGCGAACCAAATCGGAACGCTGTGAAAAATAGGAAAGACTGGTTTTGTGATGATAACCTTAATACAGCTATAAAAGTTATCGACGGGGTTCCTATTGAAAAATATGGGAAGTGTCACAGTTTCTCATATATAGTAACCCCCGACTTCCCTATATATAGCTGCTATGCGTCACCAAACGAAGGAATAGATGACCTCGAGGAAATTCTTTGGGCAATTGGAGGAAGGATAAGGATCAACAAGGAAAAGGCAGTTATCACAGGTGATTTCAATGCGAAATCTTCCCATTGGGGCAATGACACAACGGACAGGAGAGGGGAAGTCATCAGCGAATGGATGACAGAGAACGACCTTGTCGTGGTTAATGAAGGAAACAGACCAACTTTTCAGAGACAAAACTGTTCGTCTATTCTGGATCTGACGATAGCAACCGTTGATGTCAAGCGAAAAATTACAAATTGGCATGTGAGTGACGTGGAGTCATTGAGCGATCACAACTTCATAATTTTTGAAATAGCCAATGGGAATACCAAACCAAAGGAAAGAGATACTGCACGAAGTGGCTGGCTCATCAAGAAACTTGATAAGGAGAAACTGAGTCGAATCATAATGCAAAATTGGGAGGAAACAGTGACAGCGAAAAACTTCACTAACACGCTATGCCAAATATGTGACCAAGTGATGCCGAAAACAAAAAGAAGTACGTTGAAGAAACACCCAGTTTATTGGTGGAATAGTGAAATTTCAATGGCACGTAAAAGAAGACTCTACACAAGATCAAGGAGGAGAAATTCAACAGAAATAACTCAGGGCGGCTCAGGGAAGACTACAAACAGTGTAAAAAATTCCAAAATTCTATAAAAGAATCTAAGAGGAACTCATGGAGAGCCATTTGTGATAACGTAGACTGTGATATCTGGGGGGATGGGTATAAGATTGTTATGAAGAATCTTATAGGTTATCCGCCCAGACTACAAATGCCGATGCATAAAGTGGAAGAGGTGGTTGATCACCTTTTTCCTGTACATCCTAACGTGATATTTAACTGTGATAGAACTGTGATATTTTCAAATTTTAATGTAGACGAACTGTGTGTAGCATGTAACAAGCTGAAGGACAACAAGGCTCCCGGACCTGAAAACATCCCGCCAGAAATAATTAAAAATGTGGCATTGAACAACCCAGAGTATACCCTGGCTGTGTACAATAGCCTGGCTGGTCGAGCAGAATTCCCCAAAGAATGGAAACGAGCAAAATTACTTCTTTTGAGGAAAGGTGACAAACCTATTGAAATCCCGTCAGCACATAGACCCATATGCCTACTGGACGTTGAAAGGAAACTCTATGAGCAATTGATTCTTATAAGATTGAAAAAAGAAATAACCCGTACCGGCGGACTTTCGCCAATGCAGTTCGGATTTGTAGAGGGGCGGCAGACGGTGGATGCCATAGAGGAGGTGACAAAAATTGCCCGGGATGTAGAAGGAAACCACACCTGGGCTCATCGAAAATTATGTGCAATAATAACTCTAGATATGAGAAACGCCTTCAATAGCGCCAGCTGGCAAAAAATCCTCGATGAGCTGAGGAGGCGAGAAATAGATGAAAGCCTCATCAGTCTAATAAAGTCCTATTTGTCAGAGAGAGTGATCATTTTAGAGGCTGAAAATGAACTGAAAATAAGAGAAATAAATAGTGGAGTGCCACAGGGTTCTGTCCTGGGTCCTACGTTATGGAACATCCTCTACGATGGTCTTCTGGGGATGGATCAACCTGCAGGTGTGACACTAATAGGCTTCGCCGATGATATTTCCATGGTCGTGTGTGCAAAAGGTGAGGATAGTCTGATGTTCACAGCAAATAGGGCACTACTGACAACAAAGAGGAAACTGAACCCAATTCAGTTTGATGTTCAAGGTGTACCAGTAAGCCCCAAGAAGTCTCTCAAATATCTAGGCGTTTGGCTAGACACGAAGCTCACCTTTGCCGAACATATAGACAGAGTAACAAAAAAAGTAGAAAAATCAATGGCGGCCCTGTCTGGGATCATGCCGAACATTAGAGGACCAAGAGCATCTAAACGAAGAGTACTCATGAGTGTAGCTCTCTCTCAAATATTGTATGCAGCACCAGCCTGGCACAGAGTAACGAATAACAAGAAACTGACAAGCAAACTGACGAGCATCCAACGAAAGATGTGCATTAGAATATGCGCTGCATACAGGACTATTTCAGCGGAAGCAGTAGAAGTGATAGCTGGAGTGCCCTCCATAGATCTGATGATCGAAGAAAGAAGGGAAAAATACCAAGGTATAGCTGGACTTGCTGCAAGAACGAACCTAATGTCCCGGTGGCAGATTAAGTGGCATAACGGCAAATATGGAAGATGGACACATAGACTGATACCTAACATAGAAGAGTGGAATAATAGACCCTATGGGGAAGTCGACTACTTCCTGACACAGGCACTTTCTGGCCAAGGCTGCTTTCGGAAATACCTATACAGCCGCATGAGAGTAGATTCGAATGAATGTCCATACTGTGGGAACGAAGACGATGCCGAACATACGCTATTTTCTTGTGACAGGTGGGAAGATGGCCGTCGACTATACCAAGCAGAAACGGGTGAACCGTTTGATGCCAGGAGAATGATGCTGTCCTTAATTTCAGGCGAAGACGGATGGAGAACGACGTATGGCTTGATTAGGCAAATCATTGAAACAAAAGAACAGGAACAGGAGAGTTCATGCAGTAGTGACAGCTCCCCTATTGAACTAATGCGAAAGCGGTTCCAGTAGGATAGACAGACAGACAGACAGACAGACAGACAGACAGACAGACAGACAGACAGACCGACCTACAGACAGACAGACAGACAGACAGACAGACAGACAGATAGATAGATAGAATCATTACATTTACTAATATTCTTAAATAACAGAATTGGAGAAGGAATTATTGACACAATAAGGCTCCTTATTGCATAGATATTTTCGTAGAGATCTCAACAAGCTATTAGAGTCTTCAAGGCTTTTAATTTCATTGGGAATATTATTAAAAAATTAAAAAAATCAAGGAATGTTGTTTATCATCAAACAGCACTGTCTTGATTGGATACGAATGCTGGTGGCTGCAAAAAAGTTACTATTGAGGCGGACGAGAAGCATCGTGGAAAACATGAAGTTCCGCGATAAACCTTCTCGCCTATTCCAAGAGCCTTTACGTGTTGTAGATAAGCCGCTGGCGGCTGATCAGATGAAAGAACATCCACAAATTTCATACAACCACTCAAGGTAGATACTCTAGCTCTAGCGCAGTTCTGCAGGAGGCTTCGTCAGCCTGAGCTCAATGAACTGCGCAATCCGATAGCCCCGGAAAAAATTCGACGGGCCCTGAAGGGCTCGAAGAATTTTGCTGCTCCAGGTCCTGATGGGCTTAATTGAGCTTAGAATGAGCTACGCAATCTGATAACTGAAGTTCGATGGGCCCTCAAAGGCTCGAAGAACTATTGGTTGAAGAAATTTCCCTGTACCATCTAGCAAGAGTTTTTAACTCATGGCTAGAAGGGGAGTAACAGATTCCGGATTGGTTTGTCGAGGGGCGAACCGTGCTAATTCCCAAAAACGGAGATTTGCCTGATCCGAAGAACTACAGACCGATAACATGCTTGAATGCATGTTATGAGATGTTTTCCCGCATCTTATTCATGCGGATACTCTCCGCAGTTGAGCGGGTGCATTGCCATTGTCCGTTGCACTAAGGAAAACCCGCGGATACAACTGTGGCACCCCCAGTAACCGGAGGCATAAGGTCACCCATCTGTTTTATATGGATGACCTCAAACTATATGCCTTCGGAGAGAAAGATCATCATCAGTCCTTAAGGGTGATGCAAGAGTACACGCATGCTATCGGAATAGAGACTGGGATCGACAAATGTGCCACGTGTCATCTCAAAAGAGCACGATGCGAGGAATACGGATAGAACGTTCAGCTCGTAGACCGAAGCATCCTACATCATCTAGATGCCGGAGAAACGTTTACCTACCTACCTAGGGGTGGAACAACGCCACATTCAAGAGGTAACTAACTGTTCAAAACTCTCTCCTCGGCAAGTAAAGTATCAGCATAATCTGGCCATCAGAACTGTCGGGGAAGAACAAAGTTGCTGCAATCAATGTGCTGGTCGTTCCGATTTTACTTTACTTAGTTGGACTCAGAAAGAGCTGCGACGACTCGACGGAAAAAGTCGCAAAATGATCAATCTTTATAGGAGCTTGCACCCTGAATCGTATGTTCCACGGTTATACTTTCCCAGACAACGGGAAGGCCGTGGACTTTTGAGTTTTGAGTGTCTACATAACAGAACGGGATGGAGTCTGTAAAGTCATCAGGAGCTCAGATCCCCGTCTATGCTTTGTATGCGATCATAAAAGAGTAGAAATTAGAGCATTTCTTTTCAATGCAGCAACCCATGCAGCTGATGAACTCGGTCTCGTACTCGACTCTAAACGGACGAACCCCAACTCTGTCAACGAGTTGGCAAAAAACCCACTCATGTGCGGAAAGTAAATCGCACGGGTGCGGAAAGTAAATCGCATGCCTGTGGATAAGCTGTTAAATGCGTAATTTCCGTTCAGATTTACCACTTCAAGTTATCAAATTTATAATTTCTGAGAATAAAAAAATCAATTTGAATTGAATAATTTTTTCATATTAAAAATTGAAAAAAAATTACAGCTGCGGGCTTCGATCCCGCTCACTACCGTTTGCAAATTTGAAATTCACCCCGCTTTACCAAACAAACAATAGGTTTATTTCATAATTCTTGATATAACAATTACATTTCACAGAATAGTAACATTTCATTCTCTCAAATATGACATCCCGAAGTGTTCCGGGGTTTAGGAGATGTAGGAATAGGAGTAGGGGAATTGTCACCTAGTGCCTCTATTTCCAGGGGCAAAGGCGCAATCATAATAATGACTCCTCAGGTCCCTAAAGTAGGAACATGTGTGTCATACCCGTTGATGTAAGCGGAAAACTCATTTTTCCTGCATCCTGTATCGAAGTATATAGTTGCCCTGTCTCCTCCACTGCTTTTACAGAGGTTTGTGGAAGAGATAATAAGATGTTAGGGGTTGCTGCTTGATGGTTGTCAATAGAGCGATATCACGGAAAAGTTATCAGCAAAAAAAAAGGTATCGGTGAGAAGGTTTCTATGTGTAGTCTGTTATTGCAGTTCGTGGAATATATCCAGTTTTTGATAGTGGTCCCCCATGTTTATGGGACTGGTTATGATGTGCCCTAATACGTGTTATGTTCCTAGTAGAACTCTTGAAGGATGAAATAAATGTGTTCTTGGATGACTTTTGCTTTCTGACGAAGATCATCCAGTACTTTGTTCTGCATCCTGGATCTCTGGATCGCCAAGCTGACGTGTTTGTGGGAGTTGAGACGCCTGTTCATCTGCACGCCAAGGTACCTCACCGATGCAGACTCCACGACCTCAATTTCTTTAACTTTAAACTTCGTGAAAAGTTTCACCTCCCGATGATTGAGCTTCTTCGTGAACTTTATAAGCTCGGTTTCAGATGGGTTAAGGGCAATTTTGTTCTTCTCCAGATACGGGGATCTAAATGAATACGCAGCTGTTCAGCTGTGTTTCTGCTCGCAGTCGCATGTTCATATAACGCGGTATCATCCGCATATATGGCAGTGTTCGTGATGCGAGCGTCGGTGAATCACTCGTATATAGAGAATACAAATGTGGCGCGAGAGGCTTGAACCCTGATGTACTCCCGATTGGGTATTGTTCGGATATTGCATTTTATATTAACACTGTAAGAGTTCTGCCAACCATGTATGATTCAATGAGTTTTACTATGTATAAAGGTGTGTTTGCATTAAACAGCTTGGTGATCAACCCCTCTATCCAAACCGTATCAAACGCTATGCGCATGTACAGCAGGACCATGAATGTGTTTTCTTCTCGATTAAAGGCGTTCTTTCAACCCATGAACCATAAGGACTACTTGGGAGATCTAACTAGTCATATCAATAGCATGCGGACCTATCTTATTGAGAAATATTTTATATTTTTAATGATACTAAGATGTTCCTTATGATGATCTTGATCTCTTAGGTATCATATCAAAGAAAATACTTTGCATTTCTAAATAAATATTCAAAATAGATAAAGTTAGTTCAGACGGATAACTTGTGCGAAAATGATTTTTACACTCGTGGGATTGTCGCACTCGTTTGAAAAATGTGACTTTCCGCACTCTAATATACTATTCAATTCCAGATATACCTAAGGAATTCTACCAATGCACCTCCATTTGAGTTGAAGATACCTGGATGTGACAGCTTATGTCCGTTGGCGAAACTAATACAACTTACTGAAAAGGTTATTCCCGATAACTGGGAAGAAGAATGTAAAACAGATGATGAAAATTTTGTCATTCCTGAATTAGGAGGACCATGAAATTATTTATTTCAAAAACTTTTCCGAGCTGTACATTTTTAAAGAGAATTTTCAATAAATCTTTACCCACCTTATACAATTTAGCTTTTCATTGTTGACTGAATTGTTTAGAAATAAATAAGTATTGGTGACTGGGACAAATATTCGCCATACAAATCAATTATATATCTTTACTTCTGACAATGCGCCAAATATCTAAATTTCGGAAAACAGAAAACTACCCTACGTTAATCTCTCTTGTTACACGTTTCTCCCATGAAGTTACCTGAGAAAGAGAGAGAGAGACAGTTCGTATGGCCCTAAATGATGCTAACCTTTGATGGCGTAACGCCTGTTGAATGAAATTGACGTAGTTTTGGTTGTTCAGTAATTTTCTCTGCGTTACCCTCGAAATCACTGAAAAAGAGAACACTGCACTGCCACAAGGCACTTTTAAAATGCTCTTGAATGAAAAATACAAAATAGTTATCAAAACCATCGACAAAGTGAGAACGAGGTCTACTAACGAAAAAGAAACTGATTTTTGAAATCGTAATTATAAACTTTTCAGTAGGTAGTTATGGACCCATTTATGAGAGATTCTTTAAATGATCAACCATTATAATATGATGATTTGAGTGAACATTACAAACAGAAACTCGGTGCAAATGAATTAATTATCTTTATTTCATAATAACATTTTTTGTAGCATTCATAAATATTTTGACAAATTCCAGGCCTTCATTTCTGATTCAAATTTTACTTGTAGGTATGATTCTGATGGAAACTTGGGAAGTTAAAAAATACCAACTTACTCCACTTACCAAATTACGATTTAATTCAAAACGACAAAACGACGGCATTTCAATGTACATCAAAGATTATCTTCTTTATGAGCAAAAAATATTTTAAATAGGAGTAACAAATGGTCTTTCTTCTTGTCGAAATAATTTGTAGTAGTGAAAAAATTGCTTTCTTTAATTGTAATGTACAGATCCTCTTGGAGTAATATTATTACAGTGAATTTCAACAAACATTTAGATCTGATTTTGGATAAATACAGAGAAAACCGTTTCGATAGAATATGTACTCTTTGTTGGCGATATCAATATGAAGATAAAAGCAGTTTCCGATGAAGCATCTGAAGATGAAGATTGAATATTATGTCAGAAGAAATGATCGTATCACCTATAAATGAATTCACAAGAATAACCTTTAAATCAGCTACTTGTATGGATCATATCTTTTATAAATCTAAAAAAAAGGAATACAGTGATGTGATGTAATCCCAAACATTATAGAATCGAACATATCCAATCACTATGCCTTGCTGCTGTATTCAAAATGAACTATGTTCATACAGAAAAGGAGGTAGATCATACAGTGAGACAAAATACTAACTAATATATATCGGGTAAGATGTTTATTGAAAAATGAAACATGGAACGCGGTTCTTTATTGCAATGATTCAATGATTGCCGGTCGCTGGTTCAATCCCAGCGATTTCAATTCATTATTATATATAACTATTGATGTTATTGAAGATGCTGGAACTATATTGATTGTTAAAATACCTGTTACGAAGACCTATTACGCAAGAACTGTATCAAATTCTGATTATATTGAGATATACCGCAAGTATAGAGCACTACGGCCGCCTCATACAAAAAGTAACAGATTATTTTTGAAATATTCGAGAGGAAAATGTATTAATCAACATGTGGTGATAAATAAAATATGAGAAATTCCCAGCTTGATCGCAAAATGGCTTGGAAAAGACATCTATAAGAGCTACACAGGTCACTGTTTCAGGAGAAGCTCTGTAACTTTTCTGGCGAATGCAAGAGGTAACATTACATCCATAAAACGTTAGGGTGGCTGGAAATCTGCCTCCGTAGCAGAAGAATAACATTTAGAAGATAGTTTGAATAACAAAATTGAGATTTTCAACATAATATTGAATTGTCCATCTTCTTCCAAACAAATTTAAATATCTGATCAAATTTTGAAATCAACTATTCAAGAAATATCTAACGTTTCTGATCAGCAGCAACATGGAATATCTCCGGTAATTTATGTTGGAAGTAGGTTATTGTTCAAACTTTACCATTAATTATTATTCCAATAAATGAAATTGTTTTATGATGAATAATCAAATAATAATTGACTATGTTAAAAATAAAGTAATATTTCATGTTTATTTTGTGAATTATTTTGGCAGTGAAAAAATAATTTTTTTCACGGTGAAAAAAAGTAAACATTTACGCATCAATAAATATTCAGAAATATCAAGTTTTTTACAGTTGTACAAAAAATATTAATGTTTTATTGCGTGGCTATTAATTCCAAAATAAACACATTTTGAAAAATATTTTTCTGATGAATATTCATTCCTGAAGTACTCAGGCTGGAGTGGCAGAAGGATCATTCGTTTGATAATTAGTGCGCCTGTGATAGTGTTTTATTAGTATAATAATTTTGCGATTATTCTTGCATCAAGGATGGTAGTTTATGATTACTGGAACAAGAAACAGAACTTCAACGTCAATTTCACGAAGGAAATTGACGTCGGGTTGGTGATTTGGGATGGGTGAATATTTAGCATGTGCTAAATGTTCATGCACGAAAACGTACATTCGTAGATCGCTTGGTTGGACCATATTGAATATTATCACAATTTCATAGATTCCTATCTAAAGTTGGAATTTTGTCTATCGGGTTGCCTAATGTCATTTGGAGATTGTTCGTACTGCTATGTAAAAGCTGAAGGTTTACATCCCGGAAGATAGAATTGAGACCTCTCATAAGCCGTGAATCGTGTGTAATTTTTATGAATTTTTTGTTATCTTTAAGTTGATCTAGTTTAGTTATTTGTCTTAAGGACATTTTGAACTTTTTCTTTTTCAACATATTATCTATTGTGGAGAATATATCCATTGTTAATGACTATCTCCTTGATTGTTTTGATTTCTTTCCGAAAACGTACATCACTAAGTGAACAAGGAAATTAAAACTCGCCATCTTGTGCTGAATGTGGTGGTTATTAGAATCAGCGGGTACCTATGAATCTGTTAGTGTTTGTAGGTTGCCTATAAATGTCTATTTCCACATGTTATTCATTCCTGATAACGAATATGTTAAAAAATGGCAACTGTCCATCAACTTCCATCCCCTGTTTTGTATTGAACATTCATTCTTTTATGTATTTGATGTATATTTGTAATTATGTCTATTTTTTGTATTTTGTTTCTCTCGTTTTCATCTAGTATTCAGAATACTACAAGCTTGATCTTGATTGGCATTTTTCTTACGATGCTGTAATGTATTGTCGACGGAAATAAAGGATCTTATCTTATCTTTCCTTGCTACCAAGCAACCAAACATTGCTTTTCGCTATTGAGTGTTATCATTCGTCGGAAGAAACAGGATGACGCCTGACATACCTTAGCATTGATGAGAAGAAATAACCTTGAAACATGCCATATATGATGGTGGTCATTCCTAACAGATTAGGAATGATATTGAATGCTTGAATGCATAAAGCACTTGCAATAGTGCCTCCTGGAGAAACATTGCACAAAGGGATGTCAGGTGTGTAATTCAACGAAGTTGTTTTCTGTCAGATATTTGTCACATATTTTACACTTTGTGAGAACGTGTGGAGAGAAGGTTATTTCGACTTTCACGATAATTAATTACTTATACAGCCAGTAAAATATATTTTCTTTATTCCTTCACGGACACACTGTATTATTGAGTTTTTCCTAGTGTGATTATTATGTTCAATGAGTTGAAAAGGTATCAATTAAATTGATCGTTTTCTTATTCGAAGGTCAAACATTACCACATATCGTGAACATGTGTAAATAGAGAGGTCACGACAGGATATGAATATGTTTCAGAGACACATATTTAAATTTGGTTTTAATATTCGTTTATTCGTTCAACAACGAAAATCCTAAACGAAAGATAAGCATTTACGGCACTGATGGTTTATCAGCGGAGATTAATAACAGTCCAGTTATAATAGGTCGAGGTAGAGGGTTTCACCACTTTACGGGTGGATCAAAACTAGTTTTGTTTGTTATTTTACTTGTGGTTGTGTTAAACTTTGTTTCCTTTAGTATACCTAGTTATCCAAAACATGTGGTGATTTGAACGAGGTAAGAATAATTAATTTTAATAGTGTTTCATCATTTTTAAATCTTATTTCTCTTTGAACAGAGATTTAGGCCATGTAGATTTGAGTAAAAAAAAGTTAAAAATCCGATAAAAATTATAGTTTTTTGAAAAAATCATATTGTTTCCTCTTCAGAAATACAAACATTAAAAAAATATTTGAATATGCTTTGTTTTTACGTGCAGAAGTGTGAGTGTTATATAAGTTTCACAAGCAGAGAAATTGAGAAGTTCGTTTCAATTGCCCAACTTCTCGTGAAACTAAGAAAACAAGAAAAATATTAATGTGTATATAATTACTTTGATATGTTTTCGACTTTGATCCATAACCCAGGACCGACTCTAACATTCGTTTAAGTCTTTGCATATCTTGGGTCAACCATTGGGAAATTAGACTAATTTTCGGTTGTTGTACGTTTGTGTATATAAACTTAGGTACTCAAACTGGGTGGTATGGAGATCGAAAATAGGTATCCTTTCAAATATTTGATCATTATAAAAACTATAACATAAACATTCCGTTTTTGGGTCCTGTCCAATAACGGACAATCGATGGATATTCATTTTGGATATTGGGGATATCCAGAGGATGTCCAGTTGACATACGGTGGATATTTTATGGACGTCCGGTGGATGTTCTGAGTGGAAGAAGATGGACTTCCCTAAGATATGTTTCAGAGATGTCAATGAGATAGTGTTCAGGTGCATCTACAAGATATATACTCAAAATAGTATCGACACAATAGCCATTTGATATTTTGGAAAAGTGAACTTCAGCACCCGGTATAATCGAACCTATTGAATTTAGAACGTTAGTGCAATGGGGACATTTGATCAGCATCATAAGGTCTATAACATAAAAAAATCAAGCAAATTCACCGAAAGCCAATTTCCCATTGATGCGGTGCGGGGTCCTTTCAAAACACATGAATATAAATAAAAACAAGTTTATACTTTGATATAATGTTAGTGGTAATTGTATTTATCGACATGTGTCGAATAGCCATTCAGACGAAAGTGTTCTTGTAGGCTTTGTTACTAACTCCTTACGCCACCTTAGGAGCAGCACTGTCAATTTAAACCCACCAGTGAATGGTGGACGACTATTACAGTATACATAATTTTAAATTTAATCTACTACTATGATAAAATGGAAAATTCAGGAATCGATCCACGAACCCTTGACCCTTGAGTCAGATGCTCTAACCACAGCACCACGCCGCCACATGATATAATCTCTTTTTTCAAACTGAATCTTATTTTTTTAACTAAAATAATGCATAGAAATGTTAATTTCAATATGAAGATATGAATACAACAGGGAAAAAAATTTTCACATCACATTTTTTGAAATTTTCAGAACACCAATTTTTGTGGAAACATGCTATTAAATCATCAGTTCTCAGAATGTCTACTTTTTAAAAACAAGGTAGGTTCCTCAGATACCGGAGAATAATGCTATAATTTCTGATTGCAGATTTTTTACTTAAAACATTAGAAAATTAGTAAAGTAACAAAGGTCCGGCTTTCCTGAGGAAGAACGTGTTATTTCGGTTTTACGCAGTTCAGTGTCTCAAAGTACTCTGTCTCGCTCTGCTACCACAAAATTGCTTCAAATGTTGTCAGTTGTTATATTCTTTATTAAGAATCGGAAAAGGCATCGCGTAACTCCTTAAAAGAAAAAAAATCAATTTTCTTGGAGTTGTTCACGTTAGTGATCATCCTGATTGCTGCATCAGTGTTTTTTTTCGCTATTTGATTCTTTTATCGGCTTGTTTTTAAACTTCCTGAGTTCGGAATGAGAATTGAGTTCATCCAAGATCCGCTAAAAGTATCCCTTTAATACACCAATCGAAGGTGCTGAACGTCAAACTTCAGTTGCCTCTCTGGACAAATTTTCATTGGTGCTGCTTTAGCATGAGTTGTTGTCTTGAAAATCTCCAGTTTAGGATGAGATACTGGTCCACTTCTTCTTTGCGAAATGGCGAAGGCTTGCTTCTCACTTGTTTGAACAATTATATCCAATCTTTTGGAACTCCAGCTCTGATTTTTTGATTCACCAACGTCATGTCTTTATCATATTCCATGTATGCATGTCCGCGTATTGGAAAAGTAACTGTGACAGATTTGAATCGCTTTTTTTCCGAAACATTCCAGCGTAAAAATCTTATTACCATCCAATGTTTGTTTTGCCCACCACATTTATCGACAAAGAATTGAAAATGTTACACGTCAAGTGGGTGAGGCATGCAATAATCATGGAAAAAAGATCAAACCTCGTTACTTTCTTTCTCAGCAACCGTTTCAGGATAGCGTAGAATATATCATGTAGTAAGAAGTGAGAGCTGGCGTTTGTATAGTAAACGTCGTCTGAATCAATATACTTAACTGCTAAATTTTTGTTGAAGTCCATGCAAATCCCTATACTTTTGACGACTCGACTTGATTTTTCTTCCGAATGTGTCTCTTTCTATAGTAAAAACTATACGGTTGGGTCAGTCAACTCCTTTACTTTGTTTGCGAACTCATCACACATGACGTGTCCTTTCTACGGTGACCGAAACTAATATTGAAATAAAAGTTGAAAATATAACGATAATTCGTAACTCACACGATTAGCAGGATCTTTCTCGAATTACATGTGGTACATCTTGCGATTATTGAGCTCCACTGAAAGATACCCTTTTGTCGTTTTTTTGAGGCTATAGTGGCTGCATTTCCTTTTAAACGAGTTTATGTGGTCTTTGGAAATTTTATGAGGACGGTTTCCATGCCTCCCTCGTAAATTCGTTGGCGAAAGATAATATTATTAATAATGATCCAAGATACAATATGGCGTGATGCTGGGTGAGTTATGGTTTTGTTCCATTGATCAAATGTTAATAAAATATAATTTATTTTTTCTATAACCGTTCAATATTTAAATTTTCTATAATCACAGACTGTTTGAGGCAACAATGTCTAAGGGGCAACAATGTCCTGTCAATTGTTTGACATAATGAAGAATAGAATGTGATAAGGTGATTATTTTTTCGTTAAACGAATAATAAGTTTATAAACTCTGACGTCAATTGGTAGATATATCTAGTTGTAGTTTCAGATATTACTTATAACTCCACAATTCGATTTTTTTGAATGTAGATTACTCTTCTATGCATTCACTCTTTCTGTCTTGCTGGTTACAGCGTTTGATCAGGCTTATCCAGCAAATCCGACAAAGGAGCCACCAGTTAATCTAATGAATATTCATTTAAGTATCCAACCGTCATAATGAAGAAATATTATCGAAATTAATTTCGTCAGTATTACGTCAGTAATATAAAATAGGTAAGTATCACGCTCTTGTCAGGTGAAACATTTATTCTTCTATTATTTCATATATTCAATTATTAATTCGTTAGAATAATATTTTAATAGATATTATTTCTTCAAAAACACCATCGAATAATGTTTTTTTTTTAAATATCAACTCCAATGTTTTGTAGTACAAAACTGGATGAAAAAATTATTTTATAAATATAATCCAGAGCACTCTATGATAAAGAAGAGTAATCTAGAATGTTCTAGAATGATATGAAATCATTTAAAATGATCTAGATAGAATAGAATATTCAGAAATGTTCTGTAACTATCTAAATATCTGTAATATTGATAACATAGAATCGTTCATTTTATCAATTTGTTGATTTCTGAAATAAAAAGTCACAAATTCTTGGAACAAAATTTATCTCGATATATTGAACAAGTATTACACTATGTTTTAAATGCATTTACCTCTGAGTTCTTCAAATGTCAACGATTCGCACTCGCAGTTCAACTGGAAGAAAGAATGCGTGCTATTAAACGGTTACCATAATACAATGAAAACCTGAATCTTATCAAAATTCTCTTCAGGAGGATGCCGTATCATATCCTGTATAAGCATAAAACGCTAGTGAAGCGCACATTTCGTATCATTGACAGTAAAAATATCGTCTATTTCTTTCGACTCCATATTCAAATCAAAGATCTTGCATATCCTTCGTTACAGACGTGATACCAGTCACGTCTGAATGTACTGTACTTATCAACATGTTTTATGGCTCCGAATGAAAAAAAAATTTAAGGTATAAACACAAAGAGGACGTTCACTCGAGTTCAATCATTTTGGTCTTGCCTTCTCTAGCGACTGGTCGACCCACTTAGTGAAATTATCTATATTCTATCTGTGCACAACGAAAATAGTATTTATTTGAGTGGAACGATCAAAACACGGTGCTGTTTTTGAAGTGTTTCAAAAATTATTCGTGTGTGTGTGGAACCACAAGCTCGACAAATACAAAAACAATAATACGGCAAATTCTATAAAATCGCTGATCAATGATATGACTGAAGTAACTGAAGAATATGTTGAACATAAAAATAAAGACGGTAAGGATCTGCTACACAATTTGAAAATGTCATCAATCCATTCGGAGATTATTGCAGTTTGAATCAGGACCTTCATCCGTTAATTCCTTGAACAGTGAACGCGAAGCTCCAATGATATTTTTTCTACAAGCGTACGTTGTTCACGCTATACCCGCACGCTATTTAGTTTGGGAAGTCCAAAATGAAATTTAATTTTTAAAATAATCCAACTTTCCGCATGTTTTCCTATACTATAGGATTGTCGGCAAACATCGAACAGAAATAATTAAACAGCCCCTTACGACTGCCGAATCACTTCAGCCCAACGTCTGGCAAAGTTTTTCTACAAGAATTTACTTTGCAATACTTCCTCTAACGACCACCAATAGGCAATCGGAAACATGTTACTATCTACATACTAGTTTCACGGTTCACCCGGCAACAATATGCAATTGATTTTCAATCGGTTTTGTGTACAGACACTACGATAGCTCTGGCACCCACTAAGAAAGTGAACAACAAAGCCATCTATAAAAACCACAGAAAACACTCCGACCAGTACCCTGACTCCGTTTGCAGCCAAAGTGACCAATTTCATCATGAAAAACATTTAAATATTTCTCATGTAGAACTGGTTTTACTTGACGAAAGGCAATAAATTCCAAAATGATATTTGATCATAAAAATAATCCAGCTTTTAGCATATTTTCCTATATAGAATTGTCGGCAAACATCAAACAGAAATAATTCAACAGCCCCATACGACTGCCGAATCACGTCTACCCAACGCCTGGCAAAGTTTTTTCACAAGAATATACGTTGCAATACTTCCTGTAATAACCACCACCACCATAGTTGGCTTGTAACAACCACCAACAAGCAATCGGAAACATGCTAGTTTCACGGTTCACCTGCTCATCAGTGCTGACCTGGCTACAATATGCAATCAATTTCCAACCGGTTTTGCTAACAGGCAATACAACTCCGGCAGTCTCTAAGAAAATGAACAACAGATGCATCTATAGAAATCACAGAAAGCACTCCGACTAGTACCGTGACTCCGTTTGAAGCCAAAGAAACCAATTTCATCATGAAAAACATTTAAATATTTCCCATGTAGAACTGGTTGTACTTGACGAAAGGCAATAAATTCCAAAATGATATTTGATCATAAAAATAATCCAGCCATTCGCATATTTTCCTATACTATATGAATGTCGGTGAACATCAAACAGAAATAATCAAACAACCTGATACGACTGCCGAATCACTTCAGCTCAACGTCTGGCAAAGTTTTTCTGCAATAATTTTTTTTGCAATACTTCCTGTAACAACCACCAACTGGAAATCGAAAACATGTGACTATCTACATATTAGTTTTACGGTTCGCCCGCTCATCAGTGCTGACCTGGCTACAATATGCAATTGATTTTCAATCCCACCCACTAAAAAAGTGAGCAACAGCGCCATAGAAACCACAGAAAGCACTTCGACTAGTACCCAGACTTCGTTTGAAGCCATAGAAAGCAATCTCATCACGAAAAATATTTAAATATTTCTTATGTGGAACTGGGAGTGCTTGACGGAAGGCAATAATTCCTTTCGGATTATTGTAATATTCACATTTCATTTTGGAATTTATTGATTTGTTTCAAGTACCTACTCCTAGTTCCACTTGAGAAATATTTGAATATTTTTAATGGTAAAATTAGTTTGGAAAGTGTAATTTTCCTGCACGCTGAAATTGTTTCAAATAAGTTTTTCCCACAATAGTGCTATTTTTGTAAGGAGTTGTGGTGAATAATCTCTACTATGACGACTTATTAAACTTTCCCAAACTTCGGTAATGCGTGAAGATGCTGCTAGTAAAACTTTGTAACCATCGTATGGGTGACCAGTAGCTTAGCAGTCTAATGCACAGGCCGTTCGAAACTCCAGCATAGCGATAGTCGGTTCGAGCCCGATGTAGGTACAAGAGATTTTTTTCTCAAATACTTTATATCGGATCGAAAGGCGACCGCATGCCTTGTTGAAGAGCAGCGTATTGTGCGGTGGTGCTGTAGGTTTTTCGGGTTTTCCTACAGCTGAAAAGTGAATACATCACCTAAAACATCAGTAAGTCGCCCCGGAGCGCCACGGCAAATAATAATAATAGCCGTCCTCTACCCGCACAGGCTATGCCTTTGGGTACACTCAACGAGTGTTTATGAGGGAGTATTATTATTATTATTCTCTAGATGCCCTCCTCAAGTTTGTTCCATTGTCACCTCTTCGTGCTGACATTCTAATTATATATATAATTCCTTTATTTAGTTATAAAAACTAATACAAATAATCATTTTTATAAATAAAAATTTGGTCATATAAATAAAACTAATACAGACATGTAACTCTTAAAAACTACACAATAAAATCAGGTGAAGAGAAGGGAGAAACATAAGTATACCTGTGCAGAATATTGAAATAAAATTACGAAGAAAAATTATTTTTCAAGGTGCAGCATTAGGAGAGCTAAGAAAATTTTTTTAATTCTGTTTGAACTTGTTCAAGGAATTTGAGGATTTGATTTCTAGAGGCAGCTGATTGAATCTCTTCAGGCCTTTGAAAAATCCAGATGTTTGTGTATGACTATTTGCCACCAGTGGAATGTGGAAATCATTTCGTGATCTTGTATTGTGGGTATGCACATCATAATTGTAATTAACGATATTTCTTAAATAACTTGGGGCAGTACCTGATTTGATCTTAAATATGAATATTAGTGTATTATACTCAAAGAAGTCATCTATTGACAACCACTGCATTTTCTTTAACATTTGCCCAATGGATGTCCTCTTTGAGCATGTGAGTATGATTCTCATAGCTCGATTTTGATTCAGTAGGTAAAGTATCGTGGAACAGTAGGTAAAGTATCGTGGAACAGTAGGTAAAATGAGATAATATTAGTGTGTTGAACAGAATAGTTTTGGACCATCTTGTCAGAAAAGTAGAACATCTATATAAGTAGTTGATTTTATATGAAATGATTTTGATTAAATTGTTTGCATGTTCTTTAAATTTGAGCTGTCTATCTATAATTACTCCTAAATATTTAAATTTATGTACCATTTCAATCGACTCGTCTGTTACAATAATAGTTAGCTGACTCTCGCAAAACAATCTGTAATTATTTTTGTTGCTAATTATCATAAATTTGGTTTTTTGTGTGTTTATTTTCAATTGGTTAGAGGAACACCAATTGTTGATATTTTCCAAAGTGGTGTTAAGTATTGTTACCAAATCTTCATTATCTGGGCATTCAAAATATATGAGTGTATCATCAGCAAATAGATGTATAGAACAATGTCCAGCTGCACTCACTATATCGTCAACATATAAGAGAAATAACAGTGGACCTAAAACACTACCCAGTGGAACCCCTATGTCATTTTCGATTTCAAGAGACATCATTTATTTCATTGTTAATTTTTGTTTCCTATTTATTAAGTAATTATTGATCCACTCTAAAGCATTACGTTTCACTCCTATACTCTCTATCTTTTTTAATAATCTCCCCCTATCTATTGTTTCAAACGCCCTTTTAAAATCTAAAAACACGGCCCCTGTAACAAGATTCTTATTTAAATTACTCTTCCAGTCGTTCAAAACACATTGTATTGCAGTTTCACAGCTATATTTCCCTCGAAATTCTGATTGCACACAGTTTATAATGTTGTTTGTCTCAACAAACTCTAATAGTTGTAGAGACATTGTAGTGGAGTAATTATTCAGTGTATGGCAATTTCAATGTGGATTTCTCTTACTGCAAGTCAAGTAAATACAACTCCTCAAGGTTTCTTCCGTCTTTGTCCGATTTTGAAGAGGATGAGGCTAAAGTAATCCAATCCAAAGTTTTCTAATGGCTTGAACCGTTTCATCAGGTATTAGGACATTTGGTCGCTGCCTACTGGGCACGAGTCAACTCGACGCGGCCAACTAGGCGCAGGAACAACTAGGCGCAAAGACTACTGGGCACAGGGACCACTGGTCGCAAAAAAATCAGACACAAAATTATTTACCTATCACAATTATGAGCAATTCCCCGTAAAACTCTAATTGCGGAAAAAACTCACATGAAACAACTTCAACGTTTGGGGAAATGACAATATTTCCTAAGTAAACTGCGTGCGAGTATAGGGTGGATCCTGCAAGCTTGTAGAGAAAAGGACTTTTTGATCATTTTATTCTCGGGGCGCCTATAGGTATATTTGCACGAATACGAATACCATAGTCCTAATTATCGCAAAATTTCAGAGCTGTTACACACAAGACTGATGGTCAGTCCTGATCATCCGCGGGGGCCAATATATATGTATAATACGACATTTCACATGTACAACATGTACAGCGCATCGTCAGTCCGTAGATTCGTCGCAACACACGTATTCTGATGAAAAATGAGTTACGTATATATACAGAAATTCCTCCTATGCGATAGGAGACAAATTGTTTGAAAGTTCTCCCATCTGCTCTTTTCTATCCCAGAACTTATATGGAGTCAGTCCGAAAGTACATTCTGTCGAATGGTATCTCGAGTTCTGCTTTAATCGTGTCACCCAGCCTGGTTTTCATAACCGCCGTTTGCATTTCTAGCCTCGGGATGGAACGTTGCTTCAGAGGAGCTACTGTGGTTCTTGCTGCAAGCATAGATGTTTCGATATTTTAATTTTTCAGAACTCGGAGATAGCATACTGTTGCAAATAATTTCTCACTCCTCTCACAGAAAGTATAAATTTCATTTCTATCTGCTTCAGGTATTATCTGGTAACTTTTGGGTATTCTGTGCTCTGAAATTTTCTTGAGATCTTTCAACCATCTTATCTAAGTTTCAATTAAGTTCGCTACATCTCCTGCATCAGAATTTTACCCATTACAGTATGTATGCCAGTGGATTAAAGACAGATATAATAAATTTCGATACATTGCTTGTCAACACTTATTTCAAATGTTTGTTCCAGGTGAGCTTTGAGTCCAGGTTTAACCCTAGGTATTTCGTCTATAAGCATCACCAAAGATACAAAGAGATCTGTTGGTCCCCAGAGTTTCTTTCTCTGGCCAAAGGAACTATCGTGTTAATTGACCTTGAAGTTCGAAAATTTTCTATGAAGGTTCATTTGCAACTACTACCAACTACTACTCACTTTTTCTTTCGCAAATTCATAGAACTCTGCTTTTCTTTTCTGAGATCAATGTTTGAATCAACTTTGTTTCTGATGCTGTCATAGTATCTGAAGAGGATGGTCCATGAACTTGTTCATCAGTTGCCACCTGATCAACAATTTCCATTGTAGTCGATTCAGAATATATTCTCTTTTTGAATATCAAAGAATGAATCAATGCTTCCACAGTAGATATAGATAAATAATTCTTCTATTAAATTTAGCAATAAATTTGTGGTGGCGCAAATTCCAACTTACCGCGAGAATAAAAGGATTACTAATAATTGTTGCTGTGACACCAAATCTATCTGATCGGCACACCAAATCTCTGTGACTAAATGTAATTCGTCGATAAACTTCTATTCAGCCCACCAGTATTTTTTGTTTTAACCAATGAGACTTTTTGCCAAAACAATTCCCAAAATATCAGTCAGAACTACACTGAGAAAAATCTGAAGAACATATTGGTATATTCAAGAAATTATGATAAAAAGTACAATATTTTTTGGTAACCGTAATAACTTGAATAGTAAGTGGTGAAATACCAATAAATTTTTTAAATAATTTATAGTTACCGTTAGTATAAATTATTGCTGTCACATATAGTACCAGAAATTATTGTAAATATCACTATACATTTTTCTCCTTGTGAGATGAAATTTATTGACAGTGACAAGTTACGCTTCTTTTATCAACTACTTGTTGAAACGTCATGAATCATAAATTTCATGATATTCAAACTCTGAACTATATAAATATTCAACAATGCTGATAGCCAGAATAACAATATTTTCCTTGTATTTTGTGCAAGATCAACGCACTGTGACAATAACTAACATTTATAGTATAAAACGAGAAGAAATATCACAAACCATCTTTACAACTTTAATTCGACAGTAATCAAACTAATGGGTACATGTTTCGGATTCAGCAAGAATCCATCTTCATACAAGTTATGGAGAGGAAAAGTTCCTTTTTTTTATATAATAATAAATGAAATAATACGGGTTAATGGGGGTAGGTACTATATCCAATGCCCAAACCGTATGGTTATTAAAATTGAAAAAGTAGAATAAAAAATTTAAAAATGTTCAGGACATGGTCACAAGACTTACTTAGGTAATATTTTATTAACAATTTCAAATTTTATTGTAACGAAATGCAGAAATTCTGATATATTTATAATTTACAAAGCATGTCTAAAGTCTGAATTTTGCCTATTTGTTAGCACTATTACAAACCAACCTCAATTAATATTTTAATTTTCTCCATATGAATCACTTAAATTGAGAACTAACAGCATTTCGATGGTGAACTACAAATCGAAATATTTCACTTATGAATTCAATTTCAGTGATTTTCAAAACTTGCTCCCCAGGTTCGAATTGTCTAGATGCCAATCCCGACGTCTGGTGCTTGCTTGGAGTACGCACCAACTACCCGGGGTGGTTCTGTAGGTTTTCCGTGGTTTCCTACAGCTGAAAAGTGAATACACCACAAAAAAATCAGTAAGTCGCACCGGAGCGCCACGGCAAATAATAATAATAGCCGTCCTCTACCCGCACAGGCTATGCCTGTGGGTACTCTCTACGAGTGTTTATGAGTATTATTATTATGATTATATAGCCTGATTTTATCGTGGTGCAAAGAAGTCGTGGTGTTATATAGAGCATTTGCTCCTAACCCAGGCGGCTCGTGTTCAATCCCAATGCCTGCAACTGAACTAAAGTGGTTCGGAATCCACTTGTACGTAAGCTGTAGGTCCCGGATCTCCCTGCATCCCGAATCCTGCATGATTCGTAAAAACAAATTTCAAATAAAAATATGAAAAACGTTTGTTTCAATTCCCATATGCATTCGGTCTTAGCATGGTGTATCAATCAATGGTGCAAAATATGAAAAAGTCAGATTAAACAAAAAATATTCAGATGAATGGTTTCATGTAGAGAAGAATTACAGAGAATTTTTTTAAAGTTCAGAAAACTCAGATTGGAAAAATCGATAATGAAGACGATAACTGATAACAATATGTATATCAAATTATGAATCTGTTGGGGTTTTCTTATAGAAATCTAAACGTTCAATCATTGTTGCCGAAGTGATTTATTCCACTCACATGTAAAACAACCAATGAAGAAATATTAATAATAATGAAAATTAAGTTTAGTAACCAACATTGTGTTTGCACCATTTCAAGTATATCTAGAGAAATATCTTAAAAGCGATAAGTTTTCCAATAAGAGTGGAAAATTTGCGAAGGTACGAACATTTCTTTCTCTACATTATTGAGGCCAAAATTTGTGTAAATTGAATGACTTTTCATATATGGGGTAATCAAAAATCTTCTTGTGATACTCGAAGAAAATGTTCAATATAAATGCAGTTTCAATTGAGTATTTATGGTTAATTGTGGATGATAGTTTTCAATATTTTATTGATGAGGGCAGTTTTGATGGAAACAACTACAGTTAGCAGTAGTTTGAGTGTCTACTGTCTACAACTTTTATTATCTCCAATAAGGAAAAACAAATATTAATAATGTTCTATCGTGGTGGCATCTAATACGTGACTGATAGATAAATATAGAGGAAATAAAAGCTTCCAATTTACACAAAAAATATGTACTTGTAAATAAATGCCTACAATTGTTTCGACTCATAACTCAGCTCAGATGAAGACTCTGTGTGTCGATACAATTGTAAGCATTACTTTACAAGTACAATATATTTTTTGTGTAAATTGGAAGCTTTCATTTCCTCTATATTTATCAAATATTAATAATATTGATGGGATTTCTTCCTAAAGTAACCGGTATATCAAAACTCTCTACGAAACAATTCGTTGTTATATAAACGTTCGACATCCTGAAACAAAAATAAATTTTTAGTGAGGTCAACACACGCCGGTAATACAAAAAAATATCTGAATTCTCTAGGGTTACGTTCTAAAAAAATCCTTCTCATATTGTAAACATAGCCATAGGCGTCCATTGAGAAACTAGAATGGATGGAATATTTTTTGCCTCATTTTTTTTTCACTGGATCAAGTTGAATATAATAGGGAAGTACCGACTAATCTTTAATGATTGGATTGTCATTTGGAATGAGTTCAAGATTTGAAGATAAACAAGCAGGAATGTTATGATAGATCATGCCGTTGCCGAGGATTCACCTCGTGGTGTGAGATTTGCTTTGGGGATACTATTATGTACGTTATAGGTAGTTTGTAAAACATGTAAATAATAATATTTGGCAAGGAAATTGTATTGTATTTGAAGATTATTTCATTAAAAAAATGCTTTCAAGAGAGATCTAACATGATCTTTTTAAGTTTTTTAAGAAAGTTCGGTCGAAATCTATTTGTGTGAGGTACCAAATTAATCGTAACAAATTACCTTTTTTTCTCAACCCGACGAGTCATCATGTTGCTATTCGAAGAAAATTCGTAATACAAATTTAGACAAGCAATTTTACATTGTAAACACATTTCGACCGAAAATAGTAAAGTTGTATATTTCTGTAAGAAACTACTTGACAACTTGTCACCACAACTGGCAAGACATTTCAGCAATTTTTTCACCTCCATTTTGAAAGTTTGGTCTTTTATCCTCAGCGAATGAATACATAGCAAAACATCAAGAGTATGGTAAAATAGTTTTAGTAGGTAATTTTATTAGGTAGTGTTCAAATTCAGTAAGAAGTAACTAATATTATTATTATTTTTTTCGCCAAAATAATTTCTATAAGAATTATCGTATTTCTTGAAAAAATATATATTCTATTCTATTCTATTCTAGTTGTATATTTCCCAACATATTATGACTAATGATTTGAATGTATCCATAGCCATCTTGATTGAAAAATTAATTTCAGAAAAAAATGTTACTTACAAAAAGTGGAAAGCGCTACCAGTTGTATTTAGAATGTCACTTGGAGCCAAAAAATGGATAATATACTAGGTGTTGTTTAAAAATGTAAAGTTTATTTCACTTGCCTTAAAACCAGAAGTTTTATGAAGCTGCCCCACTTATCAAATGCAGTTTCACGTCTTATACGGATCCTCCAAATTCAGTTTCATTTTCAAAGACAAAAACGTTATAGGGGCAAGACACCTCCTGCGGACAACCGGTAGAACCTCTCCCCAAGCTGTTTTCGAACTAAAACGTTCAATGTATGCTCGCCATAAAATAAGTAACACATGGAAAGATATTTTATTGAAGTGTTGGAAAAAACTCTGGGTGATCGGTTGTGCGTGTTCAAAACCTAAAAATCAATAGTCTAAATTGAAATTTGATTATAAAAACAATCCAGTCTTTCGCATATTTCCCTATACTATAGGATTGTCGGCAAACATCGAACAGAAATAATTCAATAGCCCCCTACGACTGCCGAATCACCTTTACCCAACGCCTGGCAAAGTTTATCTACAAGAATATACTTTGCAATACTTCCTGTAATAACCAACACCACCATAGATGGCTTGTTGCTCACTTTCTTAGTGGGTGACGGAGTTATCGTAGTGCCAGTTAACAAAACCCATAGAAATCAATTGAATATTGTGGCCGGCTCTGCACTGATTAGCGGGCAAACCGTGAAACTAGTATGTAGATAGTCACATGTGTTTGATTGTCAGTTGGTGGTTGTTACAGGAAGTAACGCAAAGTATATATTCTTGCAGAAGAACTCTGCTAGGCATTGGGTTGGGTTGGGTTATTTTGGTAGTCGCATGGGGCTGTTGAATTATTTCTGTTGGACGTTTGCCGACGTTCCTATATAGGAAAATATAAGAAAGGCTGGATTATCATTTGTTATAATGAAATTTTATTTTGAAATTTCTTGCCTTTCCTCAAGTACATGAGAAATACTTAAATATTTGGTGAAAATCAATACAGATCACATGATCACTGATTTGGGAGAAAATTGAAAAAATAACTATGAAGAGGACAAACTGGGTTTTTATGGCAATACTTATATCGAAAAAAGTTCCTTGAAAAAGTATCTTTCAATTTGATTTGATGCACTTACCTACGGGGATTATTTTAGAGTATTGTCCGATATCCTCTTTTACCTACTTGAATTGCTCGACTGTTTTTTGATGATATTAACAGAACTTTCTCATTTCCTCCATAACAGATAGAATTCAATCAAAAACATTAGATTTCGACAGTTCCCTCGTTGTTACATTTGTTCGTAAATAACAATTACATCAGTATTCCACTCATTATTATTTTATTGTGATGATACGGCCACTTGTGATATTTGATCAAGTTTCAATGCAAATGATACTTGAGTGTTTCACTCAGCACATAAATTAGAAAACAAAACCTCTTCCATTTGTTGCACTATTTTTCAAATATTCCAATACATAATGAACTGTTTTTCCGTATATTAAGTGAACCTCATGGCAAGCACGGTGTATCAATGTAACAATAAAATTATGAGAACGTTCTATTAATTTTCACAAGATACACTTATCAACATCTAGATATAGGGGCCATCTACCATTTTAGTATTTTCAATAACTTAAAATTATCAAAATGGGCGGTTCTGAGCGCCGCCACTGAATCACTTCCTAACTAATTTTTTTCACATACAACATTATTCATAACTATATTCAACTAATTTATCAGATTTTTACTACACGTGATATCAATTACAAATATCTGCCATTTGACCCACGACTGATATTCCTGAAGAATATTGAAGAGGGAGATGAAAGATAACTTGAATATGTAATCTGAAAAATGAATATATAAATTATTCAGATGGCGAAGTGGACCAATCTAGCTGGCATAGTCATGGGAGTAGCAGCCGTAATAGTATTTCTTGTAATTGGCCTAAAAGCATTACAGATCAGCGGAGATGATGGGAAAACATTGGAAATGGTTCATGTGGTGAGTACATAAATCTACTAATGATCTCTACTTATATGGTACAATTAATGCAAATAATGGAATATTTCGTACGACTGTGACAAAATATGACGACTCACAAGTATTAAATAAACAGTTTTCGTATAAGTTGTTCACTATACTTTTTGAACGACTTACAAGAAAAACAAAATATCGCGGATTTACTATGTTAATATTTTTAACGAGATACTGACACTACGAGGTTTTATTCACATAACAAACATGTGAATTTAATTTTGTGTGACTCAATTATACCTACCTGCAAATAATGTTTATAGAAAAACTAATACTCGCCTATGATATCAAATGAATTGACATAAGAAGCATATCAAAAAGATGTATTGGACAAATAGATCGATATGTTTCGTACCTGAATTTAGTAAGTTTTTATCTGTGTCTATCTTTTCACTTATCACAGTATATTTTGTCTCAACAATGGGCAATTCATTCACAAAAAATAAAAAAATAACAGTACTATTTTATGAGTAAAATTTGGAGTGTTTCCCTCTCTGTCCATCGAATATAAGCAACAATCATTCACACTGAACCAAATATCAGCATGAATATAATAAAAATAATCATGATTGTGATGAAATTGTACATCAAAATGGCTCTAACGACGGACTTCATTGATATCAATCATCTAGGTTGCTAATATAATGTAGTATGTCGACGAGGCAATGAACAGAGATTATATATCCAATGTATTAGGTTTATTGATATTAACGATCCTGATGGCTGATATCATGAAGTAAGTTCATAAGGCAATCAATAGTAATTACATATTCAATGTATGAAGTTTATGATGCATGACATCACACGTTAAAAGGTAAGGGCTACCTCTTCCCTAGCTCACACAAGACTTCTGAGGGTTGTGCTCGTAAAGGTGCAGCCGTTTGACGGAAATAACAACAATAACATTGCATAGTGTCGTTAAACTAATATATTTACATATATTGATTTAATATATATAATAAAAAATGTACAAGTGAATTAATGAATATTCCATCAAAAATGAGCTATCAGTCGCAAAACAATGATTCATTGAATCACTGATATAATCTTCCATCTCTTGGGCAGAGCATTCTTCTGAACTAGCCTAGGTGTGAGCACAAAATAACCATGCAAATTCCAAAGTATTGCAGCATCGCGACTATCTGTAAAGAAAAATTCAATCATTATACTTGTTCATTCCTTTCAAGCATGTTAGTAACATTCGAATTAACATAGGTATACAGTTCAAATATGAAGTGATTAATGAGTTGCAGAAAATATTTATTTTGATAAGAATCGTTACAGAACCCAATTTAAGTTTTTTTCAGATGATTAGTTTATTCTTTTCTGACTTCAATATTTTATTCGCATTGTTATGTACTGTCGCTACTTGATGCTCCTTCATCACTGAACTATTGATTTTTTTATTTCTTTACCTAACAATTGACGTTGAAACGACTCTTTTTATCCAGTGATATATGATTTCCAAATAAATACTTTAATTGTATTTAATAATTTCTACTCACTTTCCTGGATATCTTCAGCTCCAAACTTCTAGGATGTAATTCTCACTTTTTTCTTCAACGGTAGAAACTTTCATATCTTTGGAAATAGAGTAGCATACGATGTCCACAACCTATACTCATTTTCCAAAGACTAGGTATATTGAAATCTGGGAAATAAAGAAAACGTAGAGCGAGTGAAAAATTAATCAACAAAAAATTTTGTACCAATCTGAATCCATAAGGCTGCTAATAAAATGGTCACTTCTTGAAAATGTTTGGTATATTTCCTTGTGTTTTCAAATCTCTCAGTAAGTACTGATACCACGTTCTTTGCATTGTCAAATTGTTCACCACTAATATTATTGAGTTTATCTCTTGTGCAAGTCTCTGCATCTATTTCTGTAACAGAAAGTTAGTATTAGTACATTAGTCAATATAATATCTAAATGATGAATATATTTGAAGTATATGTTACCAGATATATTTGAATTTAAAATTCATGTGAAGTTCGGGTTCATAACCAAATAGTCAATCGACAGATGACCCTGTAACAAGAAAAAAGTTTGGATAAACATATATAATAAGTAGTATTTGCATCAGTCACGATTTACTTATACGAAACGACACTATGTAAAAGGAAATGAAGAGAGTATATTATCAAATAAGCATAACATGATAATATATCCTCGTCGGAAACTTACATATATCTTTTGTTGTGTTTGGTCACAACAATGTTGAAGGCAATTTTCATGATGACTCTTTTGTATAGCTTTCCCCTCGGATATATTCAATAGAATTCCCAGAAAGATATGACACTAATGAAATGAAGATGTAACTAAAGCTCAAGTTATCTCACGAATTTTTCATTTCGAATTTTTTTTAAAGATTTCTTTTTCTAAATGGTTACGGTTCGTAAAGACATTTGAAGAGATATCTCTTCAAACATTTGGGCAATTGAATTATCTAATAACGGCCTCTGCTCCTTTGCGATTTTCACACACTTCTTCCACTTGTTACACAAATTAGTTCTAATCACCTACTTCTGCACATGAAGATAAACACTGATCGACTGACCCTGTTTCATCCCCTACCTACCTAGCCCTGCTTCTATGAAATACTTGCCGGACTTTTCGAAGAACTGGTACGTTGCCTCGACGAATCTATCATTGAAACAACGGAAGAAAGTATGGGCATATGACGATATTATTGATACGATGACTTTCTACATCAACTCATGTATCCATACATCATACCAACGAACTGAGATTTTTTTCGAATTATTTGAAAGAAGTTTTTAGTTATTGGCGTGATGTTATCGTTGATCAACAACTCTTCTATGAAGTTGATGTTTTTTAGATGAACAGAATAAATTCTTTTATCAGTTACATGAACATTGTATGCATATAATGGATATTTTCATTGGGTGATGTATAATTGGTCATCGATTGTCAATGATCCTCGACACATTATATCAATGAACCCAATGATGAATCTGTCAAAAATTAGATATTTGTGAACATTGAAACAATGTAATATTCGTAGCATTAATGTAAATAGAGTTGATAAATGCTGTTTATTGATATTAGGAACAATATTTTTTTGAGTGCATTTTTTGACAAGACTTATGAACAGATATTTTCCGTTCAACGCTGGAATATTGGAATTTATTAATACATTTTTGAACTAACTCGCCCTCGTCTATAGTTTTTTTGCATATCAAACATCCTGAAATGGAAGATTCCATTGCAATACACTATACAAGCACAAATTCTCCAGATCTACCTTATATTATGCGCTTCCTATAGGAAATTTCAGTTATAAATATTCAATAATGATAAATTAATTATTATAGCAGCTTTGTTATGATATATGTATAATTTATATATTCAGGGCTATTCAAATTCGAGTCTATGCATGGGGATCTTGGTGACGGTAAAGGATAGAAGGGTGGTCAAATAAGGACAAAGTTGCGTATTTCAGAGGTCAATTACGAGAAACAAAAAAATCTGATCTAGCTTCTTCGGTTCTGGAGTTCAACAGGAAGAATCGAAAATTTAAAAATCTTTTTTTGCCCATACCTTTTTATTTTGAGAAGATTTTTTAAAACTGCTTGCAATTTGCAATAGCAACTTCTTGTAGACTATCCAAATATGCAATTAAAAATGATATACAACCCGGGCCACACTCAACTTTTTATTTTCGAATACGGACGTGTATTTTTTATAACATTCATTCAAATGCTAAGAGTCGTGTTTCATGTTGGTGTAGTATTTTCATCTAAACCACAGAGTGTTTTGGAAGTAGTGAACTATTAGCAGTAAAAATCAACATTATTTAATCCCATAACAGCTATAATTGAAAAATATTAAAGAATAACAAAGTTTACTAATGACAAATTGACAGTTTTCAATTACTGCTGTTATGGAACAAAAAATAATAGTTTCATTGCTAATAGTTCACTACTTCCAAAACACTCTGTAGCTTAGATAAAAATACTACGAAAAAATGCAATAAAAAATACAGGTCCGTATTTGAAAATAAAAAGTTGAGGGTGGCCCGGGTTGTACGATACTTTGTATATAATTTTTATTTGCATATTTGGATAGTCTACAAAAAGTTGCTATGACAAAGTGCCAAAAGTTTCAAACAATCTTTAAAAAATGAAAAGATATAGGCAAAAAAAGAAATCCGAAATTTTCGATTTTTTCTGTATAACTCCAGAACCAAAACAGCTAGATCAGATTTTTTTGTTTCACGTAATTGACTTCTGAAATACGCAACTTTGCCCCCGTATAACCATCCTTCTATCCCTTACTTTTACCGAGATCCCCATGCATAGACTCGAATATGAACATTCCTGTTTATATAATATATGTATATTGTTATGAAATTTATAAAAATCCCCTAGCTACGCCGCTGAGTCGACTTCGCTAGCGTTTCGTCGATAATTAATTCCTGGAAAAGTGCAGATAATTTTCGGTATTGATTATTCGGGATAACGGATTTATCGCGAATTGTCTAGCTACACGACTTGAGTATATAAGACGATACATTTCACTCGGAAGAAGTTTGTATGAAGAAGCGACAAAAAGTTTTTGTAGAATTTAATAAGTGTTCGGAATATTCAGCTAGTTGTAATATAGATCTAAGTGTTTTATTAATCAGTAAAGTAGTTGTATGTTTATAGTGAAGTTAGAAATAAACAGTTTAGTAGTGTGCTCGACGTGTTATTTAGCAAATATCGTAACAATCATCCCTATGCTGTATCACTTTCGTTAAAAATAACGTCACCGTTATTCGCCATTTCCGTTATTTTGCTATTGCTTGGTAATAGCAAAACAACGGGAATGACGAATAACAGTTACGGTATTTTTAACGGAAGTGATACAGCATAGGGCTGAATATTATACATATATTTTAAGACTAGTTATCTTTAAACGCAAAACATCACAATTTGAAGGATGGTTGAAATGTTGTGAAGGAGGAAGTCAAAGTCAGTGAAAATAGTTAACAAAAATGTGTTCTTTTGATTTTTTTGTAATTTTTTGTTTTTTTTCCAAATTTGCTGCTTTGAATTTCAGTAACAAAGGATTGAAATAAAATGAATGTAAGAAAGATTAAATGTAGATGATTTTGTGTTCTACAAAAATCCATTCAAATATTTTTTCTATAGGACGCACTAACAGTTATTGAAAATTAACCGAAAAAAAGGGACACATAAGTTAGCATAGGTACAGACTCAGGGACAGGTGTGCCAAATTCGAAAAATTGTATTTCTGATAACGTCCTTAGTACATACAGCATATCCAAAATCCAAAACTACCTGACATTTTGTTAGGTAACCCTCCCTCCCTTTTTTACGACCTGATCACTTGATATAAATGATTATTTCGAACCTTTGTTATGGATACAATTCAAAAACATAAAAATATAAACCAATCACCAAAACTACATAATTTCCACACGATGCTCGGATATTCAACGAAGTTATAATCATAGCGAAATTGACATAGTTTCAATGTTTGGGTAGTTTTCGGCTCCTCTTGAAATGGATAGATGAGCAAAGGGGATCAGGAAATTGCATCAATTTCTACGCCACTTTGTGCATTATCTGATTCATTTTGAAAATAATTTGGTCCTGGGATCGCACGTATTGTGCAAAATCCCTGCCTTTCATAACTCGCACCCATTCTCTCCACGACTTCTGAAGGTTATCTAGAATGAAGTAGCCATTGACACAGAGACAATTATTTTCTCTATAACTGAAATTTTCCATAAGAAAACAAAGCATCATCCGAATACACGGACATCTCAACATCATTGAGAAATAATACGAAAATAATTTACCTAGGTGTATAAAATTACCTATATAAGTAGTTAGCGACTAATTTCCTTAAATATTGCATCAGCAAGTTACATAAGTTAACGTATAATTATTATAGGTTTCAAAGCTACTAATTTAAGATGTCAAAAAGAATTTAACATTACTTCAACTCATTTTATACACTGCTCAGCAAGTGAATAATAGATAAAAACTGCTCACAAATCAAAGATTTTTTACTACTTTTCAACTAGCTTCTTATATTTTTGTCTGTTCGGTAAAAATTTTGCTATCGATTTTTAACTAAGTCACCAATGAGCTCTAGAGCGAATAGAAATAATGTTGCCTACTATATTTATGATATAATAATGTTACGAGATTGATAAAAGCCCCCTAGCTGCGCCGCTGAGTCCATTCCTCGATACATCAATTTGTTGTTTATTTGTTTATTTGGATGGATCGTTTTCTGTACCGCATAGTCTAGATAACGGAGCTGCCGCGTCATCGCTCAATTCCTGGAAATGTGTAGAAGTTCTCCGTTTTGAGTATTCTCGAATCTTCTCGTTTAATCCAGTCTACGCGATGAGCGCCTATATAAACGGAGACGTTTGACTGGGAAGAAAGGTTTTATGAAGAGAATTATTTAAGAAGATTAGAAAGTGATAATAAGCAGAAGTGTTTGGAATATTCAGCTAGTTGTATTGTTCTATAGATAGATCTAAGTGTTTTATTAGTCAGTGAAGTGTTGTATGTTTATTTATAGTGAAGTTAGAAAATAAACAGTTTAGTAGTGTGCTTGGCCTATTATTTAGCAAAACGTATCAATAATAACAATAGTCGTTGCCGACCGATGTATCACCCTTTTTTACACCCCCATACTCCTACAACGTAGGCTTTTACGCAAAATACCTTCCAGAAAACAACTACTTCCCTGACTAGTCTGCAGGTGGTCTTACTGCCCGAATCAAAACAAGTGTGCTAGTTGGTTACTGAGAATCTTGCAATTGATTCCTTTTCTCTGCGGAATATCTTCCTATTGCCATTGTCCGTTGCACTACAGAAAACCCGTGGATAGAACTACGGTACCCCCAGCAACAGGAGGCATAAGGTCACCCATTTATTTCAAATAGCTGCTTCAAGGCACCCAGTAGTGCTACTATTTGATGATACTGTTGACAATGTATATCAGTTGGGCGAGGATTTTCCACAGAAATGTCCTAAGCAGAAATCAATCTCATTCACGCCAGGTACCTCGTTTCTAGGAAGCCTTTTTAAAATGTCCATTATAGTTCTACTGCTCTAGAAACAAACTCTTGTTCTTGCGAACACTTGGAGCCACCCATTTAATTCACATATGTAACCTTAAAATGAGTATCGGGAGAAATGGATCTATATCAGTCCCTGAAGATAGTGGACGATGCGATAGAGATGCCGGAGGGACGTATACTTACCTGAAGGTGGAACAACGTCGCGCCTACAATTAAAAACGTTCTCCGCGGCAAAACGGACAAAGTGCTGCAACTAATATACTTGCCGTTCCGATTCTACTGTACTCCTTAGGAAATAGAAACAAGAGGACATAAAACTTGACGTGAAAACTAACTCGCAAAATGATGCATCTTCATCGTAAATCGTCCGTTTCACGTGAACTTTTCAGGGTCTTTTAGGATGGCAGGATTATTTTCTTCGGGACTGTATTTTGAGCTCTGCCGTCTTCTCCCGGATTCGCTAATTTTGATTTTGTAATTTCAGTGAGAATTTTCCAATTAAGTGGAAAGTATCCTCCTTCTCAAGTAATTTTATCTTTCTCTGGAGTTTTGGTAGTGCCATTTCGGATCCTTCAATGAAAACTTTCGAGTTTTTGTCTTGCTACTTGCGAAGTAGTCCTCTTCAGATTTTGATTTTGCGCTTCTTCATTGGGCTTCCTTGCTTTCTTGGGCTCTTGATTTCATTGCTCAGTGTTTGGGAGGTGCTTCCACTCCCTGGTTGTAAGACAATATCGGTGTGATACATCAACCTGCATTACCGCTACCACTGCCATACTCAGATCTGATTACTGTTTCGAGCAAAACAAACATGCTGAGTGAAGGTTCCCTCCACTGTGATTTGTCAGTTCACTAATTGACATATACAAACATAAAAATAAACTCTAAATAAGAATGTTGAATTATAGAAACTTAAAAAGTTTAGTTATGAGTCTTTCGAAAAGGATTCGAAGATCTCAAAGGAATTCGTATTTTACCGGCAATACCAAAAGTAATGAAAACCATCATGGTTCTGCTGTGCAACAGCAGAACGTAGTGGATGACATTATGGAATCATAGGACGAAGGAATGATCACTCTTTTTTCAGTTCTACCTGATTTAAGTCGAGCTTTTGGCACAATCGGTCACAAAGAATTACTTTCAATATTAGCAAATATTGGATTATGTTCAGACACGATAACTCTGTTCGATAGTTATTTGAACAACAGGCAACAAAAAGTACGTGAGGAACAGGAGAACTTCACATATCTGACTGTCGCTTCAGGTGTACCACAAAGTTCCATTAACTCTATACATCAGTTTGTCAAACATCTCGGATATTTTAAGTTTCACTTATACGCTGATTGACAACCAAATTTCCTATTAATTCCATACAAATGCATGTGCTCGAATAAATAGTGACATGAAAAAATTCTCCGAGCCTTCTGTAGATCACTGTTTCCTTTTGAATCCAAGTAAGTTTTAAGTCATGCTATTCGGTCAAAAACAAAAGAGAAATAAAATTGCAGATGAAGTCAATATAAATATTGGACGAAATAAACTTGAAGCAAAATAATTTAGGTATCATCAAGGACAAAGACCTGCACTTCGGAAAACATGTGAATGAATTATCTCGAAGGGCATACAATTTTTTGAAAATTATATATAGCAGCAGTAAATTAATTTCTGCCAAGAAAAATCAAAGTAATGCTTGGTTGGCTGAACTTGAAAATGCGTAGGTACTTACATGTAGAATGTCACTTTCATGATATTATATCAATAAAAAAATACCTATTTATTTTTATAACAAACTAAAATTTCCAACAGATGTTCATACATTGAATCTGCAACACAAATATCTATTGACACCCCCTACTCATCGTACTGAACAGTTCAAACTATCGATTAGTAATCAGATGGTCAACATTTATATAATTCACCAAGCCATCTGAAAAAAAAATGAAGAAAGTTTTTTTCAAAAAACATTACAAAGCAATTATTCTCAATAAGCAGAATCTGTAATATAAGCCCCTCTTCCGTTTGAACAAATGTGTCTACTTGTAGATGAAACTCTGTTCTATATTTTGAGGTTAACTAGAAGAGCAGCTACTATGAACAACTCTCTATGATTCTTCAATTTTATCAATAGTTTTCAATTTTTGAAAGTTGGTGCGGTGAAACAGGGCTCTCAGTTAATCTTGTTCACCGAATGACGAAATAAATACGGGTTTAGGCCAAACACCATGCTCTCAGGGTGGAAAACGCACAATGGAGACTGCAATGAAATAGAAAATTTACGCTTACTATTCCGATCAGAGTACAATGGAAAGAAAATACAGTGGAGTTTCGCCCAGGAAGCCTAATATGTTATACGGACGGTTCGCGTTTGACTGGCATCTACTTGGAAGGGGGAGCTGTACAAGAAAACTACGCTACGCAGATATTTAACAGTCTTTCAAGCTGAAGTGTTCGCGATCCTAACAATAGCTATGAGGCAAGAGGCGAAAAAAAGGCCCGAACAGAAAATGTATAACTGTACAGATAGTCAGGCAGCGCTCCGAGCCATCTGTCATCCTAAACCAAGTTCAACACTTGTACAGGAATGCGGAGAAGCTCTTGAGAAACTAGCTGAAACAAAGGAAGTTCAGTTGGTATGAGTAACGGGTCACAAGGGTGTGCGTGGAGACGTAATGGCAGACGAACTTGCTAGAACCGGTTCTGCTACGCCGTTTTGTGGGCCGGTCAATTCTGTGTGCTGATTACGTGGTTATTTCGCATGCATATAGTTTAATGTTATTTAGAAAAAAAACTTGGAATGGGCAATAAAGATGCTATTATTATTATTATTACATCCACATAACAATTTCAACTATCAATATGTTTCAGGTTATGAGACATGGGACTAGAACTCCTGCAAGTACTTATCCCAATGATCCATTCATCAACGAAACTTTTTATCCAATAGGATGGGGCCAAGTAACAAATGTAAGTAGGTAATTAAATTATAATTATCGTCTAATAAAACACGTTCCCAGAAGATTTAGAAATGACTTCGCATAGGGACACGAACTTTTTTATTATTATTGCTGTATAACAATTGAAACGCTCTTGAACTCCTGATCAACAAAAAGCGAATTCTGAAAGTATTTCAAAAGATTTGTGGTAATGTAGATTCTGCAAACCGTGACCGAGGGTTAAAATTTACTATAACTCTTGAACCCCAAAAGGCTTTTAGACTCAGGATTAGCTACAATCATATCTGGTGATTTATGTGTGATTTTTTGTTTTTATATTTTATCCAATTTTTGTCCGATGGGTAATGAAATGAACGATTTTAAAATCATGCGGAAAAGTTACTTTTCCGCACTAGTGCTGCTGAAAAGTTACTTTTAATATTTAATATTTAAGACTAACTAAATGATCTATGTAACTATCCTGTCTTATGTATCATTTTGTAGCATTATTATAAAATCTTGTTCTTGTTTATTAAAAACCTTTTTTTTTGTGAATAAGATGGACAAAAATACTCGTAGGAAAAACATTGTACCTAACTCTTGCGGAAAATGTCTTTTCCACCATTGACGACTTGCCCGAACTCCGTTCCGCGTCGTTCGTGCAACTGCCGTCGAGTGCGGAAAAGTACTACTTTTCGCACTTGTTAGATAAATAACTATTCCGACCTGTTGCCACTTTTGCAGTATTCAAGTTTTCATGAAGAGTCGCACCCCAATCAAACATGTGGCCGACATTTTATTGCGACACTGCTTGCTCCGATTTCGAGCAACATTTGTCTCTGATCACTTGGTCGGTAAACAGACATATGTAGACATCTTCATCAGACGACATGACGTATTGAACTGATGTATGAAAAAGAGTTTCTGTTTATATTTTCTGGCGACAATTGTTCAACACACCTCGAAGACAAAATTATTTCAACCAGAAACGAAAAGGTATAGAGAATGTATATAGAGGCATACAGATGTGAGGAAAATCAATCAGAAATGGATCTGCTGAGGCTGAAGTTGTTACGAAATAACTACATACAATAAAAAATATGTGGAAAGAAAGGCTGGCCAATTTGTGTGTGACGAAATGCAAGTTCAATTTTGCAAAGGAAATGATGAGTTATTGAATGAATATCATCAAATAGTGAATAATTGTGATGGACTAATAAAGGATTACTGAAGGAGAAATTGAGGTAAATGTGAGTTTCCTCAAAAGTTCCACAAAACATTGAATTTTCAAAAATTGAACCATGGTCTTCAGGAATATGGGAAAATCTAGGACCAGTTGAGCTGTCAAGGTAGTTCTCATAGAAGACTGAAATAAATAGACAATGGACTCATTCGAGCCTTTGAAATTATAGCGCAAGCTTACCACTGGGTACAATGTTAAGAAATTGGCATTCAATCAGATACCTTTTTTGTGCAAAATTTGATGCTTATAAATTACTACGAAATGTATTCCGAACCACTCTAGCTGACCACTTCGCTTCCGTAACTTATCATCCTGCAATCATGGACGAGGTGAACAAGTACATATGCTAAATGAACGAGTGGTCTCAACATTCTTTTTGGACCGAATTCTGGGAAAACAGAATGCCCATGAATGAGGGACTTTCAACAAGAAAATTGGATATTGCATTTCGGTGAAGGCATTTTACAATTCAGATCATCTTTTTTACCTCAACTACTGACCGCCAAACTAATTGAACTCATCTGACCGGAACTGGCTTGACCAGACTGGCATTATTTGCTCTGTATAACACACTGCTTTTATTCAGTTCCTTATCATACGAGACCAACTTTCAAAATATATGCAAGTTTCAATATTTTATTTATTATGGTAGATGTACTGATACGTTTTTCAACTATGCATGATTTTCTATTAAGTAATTGAAATGATCCAAATTATTCAAAATATTCAATATTTTCATTCTTGCCAATTCTTGTTCTGGTTGCGTGTCTTAGAAAGTATTTCGGTCGATTTAAAGACTTATTACGAAAACTTTTGGGGAGTCTTGGTCTTTCAAGATGGTAAAACTTAATGTAAATTTTGTGATATTGAATTTGACAATGTGGGTTTACTCCAATTTTGCACTATATTATATTCATAACTGAAAAACATTAATGCATCTGGTCAAACTAAACCATGCCGAATAAGTCACGGTTATGCGTTTCATCAATCAATTAATTCAATTTGTAGGAGGGAAAACTTCAACTATATAACGTGGGAAAATTCCTCAGAGAGAGATATGGAAAGTTTCTGGGAACCCACTTCTCCCCTGATGAATATTACACCCAATCTACTGGAGTAGACAGAGCGAAGGCAAGTATGCAAGTAGTGAATGCAGGATTATGGCCACCAGTAGGAGAACAGAAATGGGGTCCTTTGGATTGGCAGCCCATTCCTGTGGCATCGGAACCTCTTGATCAGGATTCGGTAAGTCGAATCTAATCAATCTCTATAACTAACAAAAAAGTAACGGCAGAGGTAGCGCCGGGTCTCTCAGACTTTTCTCTTCATAACTGATTATTCAGTAGGTTTCATCCGCAATGTGTCTTATGAATTTCTGAGGATTCCAAATAATTCATTTTCCAACCTTTGCTTGCATAGTGCAAAATTTCCGTTTCTTTTAGTTTTCGAAACTTTTGTGATTGCATTCTAAGGAATGGTTTGAGAATGTTGAATCACTTCTTCCTATTCTGAGGGACCTTTCATGTTCAGCGTATCTTTCAGAAAAATTTCGTCTTCATTATTCCACATACACACTGTAAGACCATTAGTTGATAATTATACACTTAGATAGATTCAAGGTTATTTAAGGGTGTTCATCACAAGTTTTTAATAGTTGTTTAATGTCCATATGTGATGAAATTGACAAAAAACACAGAATTCAAAGGAAACCGCACACTTTGATAGGGAAAGTGGCCCCCTGTCGAATTGGCTGAATTTTTGATATGTTAGTCCAAGTCATTCCAAACAAAAAGTTCAATGGGCACAACTTTTTCTATAAGCTAGTTTTGGCGCTAGAGGCCCCTCGAAAACTTTCATTTGTTCTCCATTGTTAAACAACACGAAAAGTTATCCTGGATAATATTCACTATTCTGCGTAATCAAGATCTGAACAGTCATTAATATGACATACTATTGAAAGTACTTTTCTCTGGTGTTGTACATTCGGTCAATTATACAGTGTGTTCTACTTGCTTACAATTTGCAAAGTTCAATAATTCGAAAATGGTTACAAATTATATTCAAAAAATTCCGTACTTACTGAAAAATATTGGTCGACCATCTTGTGAAATTTTAAGCCATAAAAAAAAGAGAAATATTACGAATCTATCTACAAAATGGCCTTGCAAAGATTGTCTTTCAAAATCTATCATTATGACGTCAGGGATTTTTACGGTATGCAAATGGACTAATTTTGACCAAAAAGTCGTACCTAACATCCAAGTGATTCAGAGACAATCAATTATAGTAGGTATAGTGGGGAATGGAGGATACGCAGATGTTTGAAAAATTTACTAATATATAACTTCATAATTAATAATAATATCATTAATGACGATATTTCATTTTAAAATTATGCAGTTCACCTTCCAACCTGATTTTTTTTTGTACCGCCCTGTATAAGTGTAATATATTGATACATAACACATTCTGTATAATTTTGGGCTGCTTGCCAATGTGTGGTAGTCAAGAAAACAAGTTCACAATTAGATTTTGTTATAAGTAACGTTTTGAAGTTTTCTTTCCTAGATATATTTGCTAGTAGGGAAAAGTGGAATACAGTTTTCAAAGTAAAAACATAACAATAAGCAAAACATTTTTGTCTTAGATCCTGTTGTCCAGTTGATTTTCGTTTTTAAATCGATATCACAAAGAACTCTAGAAATCGAATTTTGACGCTCTATTTGCCCACCCAATATAAAAATATTATAGTCCAGATTTCTTTAAAAAATTGTTCATTCATTCTCAAAATTGGAGGGTACCTACTGGATAATATGAAAAATTTTGAATGAGGAGGGACATCTTCTGCTACCTTTCATAAATGGGCTCAGAGGAATAACAAGACCATACAATTTAAAAGGTAATGCACTCAAACATATTTCCGTATCGTTACGAGAAGCTGTGCTGAACTATAAATCAACGAATAAATACAATAACGAGGATAATTTTACAGAGTTCCAGGCGTTAACTCCAATAAAAAAAGTGCAGTTCATAAACCTTTTTCTTTGAATATTGCAATCGCGTCAATATTCACCAGAAAAATAAAGCAGTAGCGAAAATAGATTTGTTATGTTTCTTGTGCAAAGGACTTTTCGATAAGTGCGTGTATCATTATTACAACAATTCGTTCCGCAAAATGTAGGGTATCAGCATATAGAGAGAGGCCAATATATTGCAAGACCCTGTACAATCCTGAACCAAATTATCGAAGAGCAGTATATAAAAATACCCAAAAGTTGGACATTTTAAGTATCACGTAGTCAATCGTAAGTACTGTGTACACAAGGGATATCATCTCTTGAAACCTGCTTGATTGTTGTTGAATAATGATGAGGCAATGTTGAGACATGAGTATGAACGAGATTTGATGGGTCTAAGGAACTGGTTCCAAGAAAGTGATATCTTTATGTTAGATAGAGGATACCGTACCATAACGCACATAAATTCTTGGCTGACTTAGGTATAGTAGTGAAAATGCTCGTAGCACTTGGTCTTGGACAGCATCAACCTACAACCGACCACTTTGATATATTTTCCATGAGTTTCATCAACTTGAAGTATTAATTTGACCATAATAGCTGGAACACACTGTATAACTGGTCACCTGCAATGAACAATACTTCTAATAGTTTCTCATATTGATGAATATTTAGATCTTGATTACGCAGAATAGTGATTCTTATCCAGAATACCGATCCGTGCTGTATAACAATAAAGAACAGATGAAAGTTTTGGAGGGCCTCTAGCGCCAAAACTAGCTTATAGAAAAAGTTGTGCCCATTGAACTTTTTGTTTGGAATGACTTGGACTAAAACATATCAAAAATTCAGCCAATTCGACAGGGGGGCACTTTCCCTAATAAAGTCCTTTACATGTGATCCTACAACTGCAGCAGATTTCTCAGTATTTTTATTGTCGAAATAATAGGTTTTTCGTGCTCATGCCATAATCTCGACGAATCGTCTTGGGCCATATCGCATGTTGGCATTTCCACTCTGAAATTTATGCGAAATAAGTCTGGAACCGAGTATCTCACTTCACAGTTGTCCATAGCAATGCTCCCACTAAAAAAATAAGTTTATTTTCAAGTCTGGTATATAAAGCACATTACTTAGTTGTCTGTTTTACCGACACCTGAAGCTGCAACAGTTTATTACGAGCAATTTTCAAAACCCGAACTGTTTCTGGTTCGAATTGCACCTGAAACTGCAATCCACACAATGTCATCTGCTTTTGATGTGCTTGTATAGAATGATGAGACATCACACAGGTAAGTTGACGGCGCTGCATCACTTTCTCCATTTTTTGCTCTTTCTTCTTGGTTTTCTTGTCCTCTTCTAGTCTCTTTTTACTTTATTGAAATCTTCTCCTTTACAGTAATTACACTGAGTTCTTTTCTTCGACGTATCGATTTTATTTCTCCTAGTTTGACATTATTAAAATTGGCAATAACGTTGATAGGTAGAGTATCACACCGAGAGGACTTGTGAGATGTGTCTAAGGACATGAAAAGAGTGTCGCCTTTGTTATGGGTAGTCTCGTTCATGTGAGACCTATGCAAGCGGGTCAGCAGTTGATAATAACATCATACTCTCTCTTCAGTTCCATAACTAAAATATGTACGTTTCAGATAGAACGACCGAATCTGATAGTTTCAACGTTGATTCCTATATCTTATTTTGCACAGAAAAGAATCTTTAGAAACTAAAATCACTTTTCATAAAATTTTGAATAAATAATGCCTATAACTGAAAACTGAGAACCAAAGTTCAATTAACAATGATTCGATAGAAGTATTTTTCCGTAGCTGCTTCTAGTGAGGAGACCATGCCCTCAGTACCATATTGAAAAGGAGAGAGTTATGAATTCAACCGAGGTTAGAGACATGATGAAAGAATACGAGGATTTATTCAAGGAGTTAACAGAAATAACTGGCCAAAAAATCGAAGACTTTGAAGGCGTACAGGATGTATACACCACCCTGTTAGCAGAGGTAATGAATAATTTGAATATGATTAAGTAAACTAAATTATCCATTTCATGTCGCTTTCGAACAATATATTTACAAAACGTTAACCTAATCAGTAAGTTACTTACTTGAAAGAAAAATCTTGCAATTTACGCAACGCATAATCTGAACCTCTGATAAAGATAATTTCATGTGAAATTATTCGCCATTCAACATGATTGTAATAACCTTCCACAAACGTAATTTGGCAGTATCATGTCATTACGTCACACTGATTCAGTTAACTCAAAAAAGGGAATGTCAATCAGTATCGTTATTTCTGTACCAAGAAATAATCCTTGCTGGTACACTTACCACAATGACGCATACTGCACCAGCAGCTTTTTGGTCACATGATTCATTAGTCACAGTTGAAATTAGGAAGTTTTGCAATGTTTATATACCGTTAGTTTGGTGGATGTCAATTCAACCATCTTTCAAGAAAAGTTCTCTACCTTTCGAAACAATTCTAGACATTTTAAATAGAGTTTTAGTTTTCCAATATTATAGTAATTCCCAAATACTAGGTATGATTTTTGGGGTACCTTATTGGTAGGATAATAAATTTCAGCTGCATAGCGCATATTTCGATAGTTTATCTGGGAATCCATTTTTATGATAATTCAATTGCACAAGTAAACTCAAATAGAGCAGTTTAATGTATGAAAACTTTTCCATCAAAACAAAATTTTAATTTGGCAAGAAAATTATGAATCAATGGAAGAAATGTCCTGTATCACTTTGGCGATTGAATTTCGAACCGTTCTGCATATGTACAGGTGCCTAGTACAATATTAAATATTTATCTTGAGTACTTAACGATCTATATACAATACTTATGTGCATTCTTTTATTTTGGCGTTTGGCACCTTCTAGGTAGACTAAATCTAGTTGTGGTCAATTACGTTATTTATTACTTTGTTAACGTTTCAGGAAACGTTCAATTTAACATTGCCCGACTGGACAAAGAGCTACTATCCCAAAAAAATGTACATCCCTACTGTGAAGAGTTTTATTCTCAATGTGTACACAGATAAAATGAACAGGCTTAGAGGAGGTATGTATAACTAGGTTAAGGTATAACGAATATGGCGTATTACGGCAAGCCAGTATAATTTTGAGATTCGAGAGCAGTTTGTTCATTATTCCACGAATGGCCCCTATGACCAGAATCCCATTTCAACAGAACGATGCGGGTAAAGCCTGCGGGGTTCGATTCGAACAGAAGGTCTCGATATTTAGTCCGTTTTTCCACATGTTTTCAGTAATGTTAGTTTCGCCAAGATTTGAAAACTCGAGAATTGCCTTACTTTGGTAGTGGAGTAGGACTATATCAAGCTTATTGAGTTGTACATAGCTGATGGTGGGGAATTTATAGTTTCAATAGATACGGCGCTTCTTATTCTCAACAACATAATCAATATCCCACGGATCCTAAGGCAATACCGTTGTCTCGTCTATACCGTACGTCGTTGATGGTAGTACAGTACTTGTAGCGTTGTGTTATGCCTGTGTATTCAGGTTGAAGCCGCATAAGCTTCTCAATCTGACAGCAAATGCATTATGAACCCAGGCGCCTCACGACAAGCTCTGCATCTAGTGTTCGGGACTCATACTCATCACGCGACTCCGGAAGACATCATCCTGGCAGGCTATTATGAATCCCTCGGTCTCGGGCTTCAGCCCATTTGACCGGAGCAATTTTTGAACAATCTAAGGTCTTCAATATTCTTGAAGAAGATTATTCATTAGATTATCATTGCGACAGCGGGTTAGGGTCACCCCACCCCGTTCAGTGCGAGACGAAGTTCAACGGCTGCACGGGCTGTTGACTTGAAAATAAATGCTCCAATCCCTTCTTTCTCATAGTAATCAACATCAGTAGAGGTGTGAGAAAAGGAATTTACTCTTTTAAATTAATTTCTCTATATATTTGCGTTTGTTATCTTGCATACACCTGATCACACCTTGTAAATAAAAAAAATTGCTTCGTTTCAATGATGCCAGCGATATCACATAGCATCGACTGACTTTTGATGTTCGTACCTGTAGGTGAATTCTGTATTATTTGTATTATTAATTCTTCAGCTTCATAAGACCTCCAGTTGAGAACTCTTTCTCTTTGGTATTCTCTTTATGTAATTTATCTTGTCACTTGGTGATCTCCACGATATAACATTTTTTGAACATTTCATAATTTCTTCCTATTAATATTTTTGTGAAACCTTTCATTTGCATGAAAGTTTCAATGGAACGTTGCCTTCTCTCTTTTTCTGAAATCTCTTGTTGTAGACCTTCTCTTACTTGTCTGCGAAACTCTTGTTTGTCTATAGATCATTGTTAAAATTATAACAATGTGAACTTAGGAAAATATTAGGCCTAATTCGAATATAATTAAAATTGATAAAGAAAACTAATGAGATGATATTCCAAATCAGTTCAAAACTCCATAAAGATGTTGATTACTCTGTGGTTCCACTGGGGTATTCATATGAAATTTCAATTTGAAATTATATGAAAGTGAATATGGTAACGAATCGAGAATTTGTACCGATTTGTGACGGCAGTCCAATTTAATATGTTTTTGGAAAAGTATCTCGATAAATATCTTATTAATGTCCATTTCAAGTCCAAGAAAAAACAGTGAAATTTTCATATGAGAAAGGAAGTTGAAAAAATATAGGTTGAACCCTAATTTTGTTTTATTTATATGAATTTATGATTGCTTTGGATATCTTCTGAATGATATATGGACATCTTATAGATGTCCATTTTAAATCCGGGAATATTCCGACCAGAGTTGGACATGAAACGGATATCCATAGGATATTATGTGTTATCTGGATCAGTTATTTTAAAACTGAGACTTAACAATTGGTGAGAGCGATGGGGATTCCTTCTCATATTATATCTGCTCATATATATTTTTTTATTTCCAACCTCAAAATTCTTTTTCAACGTCCGAAACCTATGTAATCAATTGTATTTTTTTCCGTTAACCAGCTGTCGTCCTTCTAAGAATAGCCCACAAAAGTCGAAACTTATGCGATTAAAGATTATCGAGGTCTTATCTTTTAACGTGCGATTCCTAGCACTTTCTCAGGCCATCGGAAAAATATACTGCAGTCGCTGGGCTTTGAACCCACACGACCGGCAGCCCGAATGATTAAAAAACGGTGATTCTGATCACTTGGCTTACCTGGTATTGAATCAAGCGTTGATTTCAATTTACTGCTGTTACTGTTCTTTACTTCGGTGATTTTAGAGCTTACATCACAGAGCAGCTGGTATTGGAGAATCATCAAGATAGAATATCCGAAAGCTTCATAGTAACATCCGCTTGTTGACGCTCCGTAAGCCACGACAATTTATTTTTGTAACTGGTTTTGAAGGTCCGTTACCTATAATTATACTGAAAATATTTTTTGGTTTATTCAGAATAAGGGTGGTGCTGCAGGTTTTCGGGATTTTCCTACAGCTGAACAGTGAATACGCCACCAAAAATCAGTCACGCAATAATAATAATAGCCGTTCTCTACCCGCACAGGCTATGCCTTTGAGTACACTCTATGAGTATTTATGAGGGAGTATTATTATATTATTATTATAGATACCCTTGGACTGACAGACTTTGTTCGTTTTAAGTCTACATGCGTTTTTATTCGGAATGATATTTTTACAGGATTTTAACCAATATTCAAGTCGGAGAGCTTACTCCACACATTTGTAAGAAGGTGTCGAAAAGACACGGCTTTTTTCCCGATTTCGAATTGTAACTCTAAATTAAGTAAATTTTGACACTTTAGATTTACACACTCAAAATTGAAAAAAAAAACGCATATCCCTTCTATACGCATATGGACAATTGAAGACTATATTACATTTTTCACAACTTCAAATTTTCGGCTGTGTGCATGGCTATTATGGTTTTTCGTACAATGAAAAGAATGGTATATTGTTTTAGGAGTCCTCCTTAAAAAACTTCTCGAAGATTGGACCTCAAAAGCAGATGGAACAATCGTGCCAAAAACCAGAAAAGCATTCCTGTATGGCGGACATGATTCGACTGTCGTGAATATACTGAGAGCTTTGAAAGTATGGGACGAACAATTCCCTGGGTATGCAATCACCATTCTGTTTGAATTATACAAGGACAAAACGACAAACGACTATGGAGTTGAGGTAATCCAAAAACTATTGAATTCTTGAACCGCGCATGGCTTCATAAATTTTACATTTTTATCTAACGTTCCGTTTTTTCAGATATACCTGCGAAATTCCACTGATGTACCGCCATTCAAACTGAAAGTACCTGGTTGTGAAAGTTTTTGTCCACTAACAAAACTCAAGGAACTCACCACAAAAGTTATCCCAGATAACTGGGATGAAGAATGCAAAACCGAAGATAAGGATTTTATCGTTCCTGATTTAGGAGGACCATGAATTAGATTATTTTTTACCTTTTATGAATAAAAAAATTGAATTATGTCTTTTTTCAATATTCCCTCATGATATTATTTTGCAAATGTGCTCTCCCCATTTTTGTGCCAACACGCTTTTGACTTTTTATTTCAAAACGCTCGTGCTCACGCCTTCAGTCCAAGTGAATGGAAATGAGAAATTCAGAGTAGAAATCTTTCACTCCATAATTGATAACCCTCAGCGTTCATCTCAGAAATCTATTTATTAAGAAGACGGTAACGAGAAAGAGTAGGAAAGGAAAAAGAATTTCTGTATTTAACAGAATATCAGAATATTTGAAAATTGTTCATAGTGAAAATGAAGGAACTAATAGAATATTGAAAATATATATCCTCTTTTAAAAGAAAACAAAATTAAAGATATATTTCTAAATTTAGAAATTCCATCGAGAATATTTTTATGATGGAAACTAACTGGACCGAATGCTCCTTCTCCAAATTGTAAAGAATAAAAAATTAATTAATAATTATAGTAAAACTCCCTTATGAACACTCATAGAGTGTACCCAAATGCATAGCATGTGCGAGTAGAGGACGGCTATTATTATTATTTGCCGTGGCTCTCCAGGGCGACTCACTGATATTTGATGGCGTATTCACTTCTCAGCTGTAGGGAAACGTACAGCACCACCCCGGGTGGTCGGTGCGCACTTCAAGCAAGCACCAGACGTCGGGATTGGCCTCTAGACAACTCACATCACAGTTGCTTTCTCAAACAAGGCATGTGGTCGCCTACCGACTCCGATGAAATTGAGACAAATGACAATTGACCAAATATTGTTTCAACACCAGAAAAACAAGAACAACATGACGACCAAACAGGCATCCTCTTTCCTTCATCTAATGAGGAATAATCAAATCTTCCCCAAGTTTAATTAGCCCATCATCTTAAGAGTAAACAAAAAATCTATTCGAAATAAAATTTACAATAAAAATATATCGTTTACACGATATTAATGGTTATTTAACGAACAAGTGTATTAATAAGGGCGATTAAAAATTGAGATATTCTAACGCGTTCGTTACAAAAATTTTCCGTTCACCGTAATTTTCAAAAAAAAAAATGGTACCACTTGGGGATTTAACCGTCGACCTTGCTATGACCTCAGGACTCAAACCAGCATTTTACCAGCCGGCTGCGTGACTATCTAGCTATTAATACTGACAACTTTACTGATATATTTGATATTTTCTGATTTTTTTTTAATGAACTTCGTCACTATCCATCTTTTGATTTCAAAATAAACGTAGAATTGTAAGAAATTACAACAATGAAATAAATAATGACAGATGGTACTAACACAGCTACTTGATTTCAAAATAAATGTTTTAGTGGGTAAGTATAAATATGTATGGTTGCATACGCCACAGGTCACTATATAAATATAATATGTATTGGAGCAATGTACGTTGGGTTGCATAAAAGTAAATCGTTGATTGATAGAAAATCATTCATTAACAGGGGTCATTAATCAGTCATTAATCAACGATTTTGAATGCGTTAAAATACATAGTAAATAAACGGTCGACGGAAAAATATATAAAATACATCAAAACTATCACGAAGCCACAGAGGTGGTAGGAGGGGATTATTCTGAATTTTAGGGTGATAAGTTTTTCGTCCTGTTTGTTTAAGCTGTTTGTTTGAGCGAAGAAGCATTTCTGATCCAAGTGTTTTTTAATGCTCGACACCAGCGGAGGGTAGTAATAAGAAATGAAGGGATTTGCCTTTTCTCCCGAGTTTATTACACAGTATTTTATACGATGGCATTTTCTTCAGAGTTGTTACCACACAAGTCTCTTGAACGATGAGAAAAGTGGAAAAAGCCCCTACGACGACAACGTACCATTTTTAAAGCATCATTCAAGTAATCATCATTCAAGAAAATAGCGGTTTCCCTATACAACGGTGAAAAAAAATACTTCATGCATCCAGGGTCCATATTTATATTTTTCCATTTCAAAACCATTGTAAAATTGTAACGCTCGCATATGTTTTGCTATTGAGGTGTTTTCTTCGAAAACCTGAGTAATTAGTAAGTACAAAATATTCCACTGATAATTAAGTGTCACAAGACCCACATTTCAACACCGCCCTATTTACCAAATTGTTTGGATCTGCATGCTACCAACGAATAAATATTACATAATTTGTATAATTTAACATACGAAATTTCGACCATAAGTTTAATCAATTGAAAATGCCATTTGACCTTATTGATTATGAATTCTGATTTCTGAAAGTTTATTGAAGAATGAAATAATCTCAAACGTGTAATCTAAAAAATAAATAAATCAATTATCTACATAGCTGGCACCATGGGAGTAGCAGCCGTGATAGTATTTCTTGTGATTGGCCTAAAAGCTTTCCAGATCAGCGCACATAATGGAAAAATATTGGAAATGGTGCATGTGGTGATTATATTACTGTTCAATTGAATATTGCATTCTGATATTAAATTTTGGATTGAGACTTTTCTACGATCAGTTTTTGAGAACGATAAAAGAGATGACTCATCCAAAATACTCCAAAGTTATTCCATTAACTTTGGTTGCATTCGAAAATTTATAATAATAATAATTATAACTCTACTGCAAATATAACAGGCAGCAGGGTGTTAAAAATTTAGATAATCACATGAAAAGAAAATGAAAAGAACAGATGAAACTTGGCATCATTTGACAACATTTCGACATCATAGAAAACATACTAAGTTTGCGATTGCCATCATCTTTTAGCTTTCACCGCCATTTTGAAAAATGGTGCCCAAAAATCGAGATTTTTCAAAACAGAAAACAGTTTGGTGCGTTCTAGAAAAGTCTCCATAAAAATTTTAGTGGATTGTATTCTATGACACTTTCATGTAAACATTTTTCCTAAAATAAATAATTTTAGAGTTCAGTGCCATCTTATGTGTATTTATTAAGACTACATGGTTGCCCCATCATCAACTAAAATTCAATAAACTATTATTTGTTATTTTTGTAGCATTATTGCTAATGATATTTTTCAAATTATTAATAAAAACTGAACTCTGCCTTTCATCCTCAATCTAATTAAATACAATCTAATTTGCACTCATACTTTTTAAGTTAGTAGCGAAAGTTCAAGAGGAAGGGGATCGCAATGTATTATAATATCCAATTTCATCTCTCCTGCATTATTTCCAGGTATAAGTTCCTACAACAAAACAAGCTCCGTTGTCATGATTATTTCATTTTGAGATATTACTTACGTATCAAAACCGTTACAGATTACTCTGTGTATAAACAAAATTCTACCATTTAATATCGAAGTCAAGATGATATATACCTCATACAAAACAACTTTAAATTCTCTATAAGACAGTATAGACAAAAATATTCGTCCAGAACAAAATGGCGGTACATAGGTAATATTAGAACTCTCCTATGAGAATCATTTGGAATGGATGGCTATTAACGAACTCTAGTAAAATCAAAGCTCTCTTGGTTTGGTATTTTAGGTATGGGGTATTCTTCATGAATTTGATATGGTTTTTCCGTAGTATCCAAAAATAATAGAATAGTGTATGGTTTCCATTTGAAAACAATGTGATTCATCAGTTTTCGCGAAATTATGTTTTAAGTGAAAATTTTGACCTCCCTGTAAATTATTTTTCAGAAATCGATGGTCTTGTTCATGACCTGATGCTTCAGGTGTGATTCTGAGAAATTTTATATTTCCTGTTGTTAATGTCAATGATTTTTTGCAGTAGTGCTGTAACTGTCAACTTTTTCAGAATTTTTTTTATAGGTATCTCGAGAACTAACAAATTGGGGTATAGGCAAACTATAAGGCAAAATAGGCCCAAAATCTGATGGGAAATAAAAAAATGTAATGAAAAACTGGATGTTCCATTTGAAATAAGGAAGTTGCCCTGTTTTTCCAGTATAACAGAAAGAGACCGGAATTCGGTGTTTTCAATTTTCTTGAAAACTTTGCTAGGAGACAACCATAAGATGGCAAATGCAATAAAAAATTTAAAAAATTAAATAAACTTCAAACAACGGAGTTATTCTATATTGAATTTCTGTAGTACTCGAACTAGGGTGGTTGAGCGAATATAGGCTTCTCCTACTGATTTAAATTTCAACAATTTAACGGTTTGGTTCTCAGACCATCCGTCCAAACTAGCCCTTTGTTCTAATTTTTCAAAGTAGCGGATAACGTCTTTCCCAGAAAAAACATCTAGGGTTGACGCAACCATCCCCAATGAGTACGCCATTGGAATCATCGGTTGAGCCGACGTATTTACTGGTGGAGTAACTGTAGTACTCGGAGCTCCTGCCGTCGTAGTCATGATAAAAGGGTTAGTATAAGTGGGTGAACAATCATGCACTAATGAATTATAATAAAAACGTATACACAACCTGTTCGTTTGGCTTCTTCTCCGACGAACCTACTCTGAAAATCCCTACTTGATTATCAAACCGACTTGAACAATTATCTTTTTGTAAAACAGATTATTCAATGACTATTCAATTCAACTTTTTAAATATTAAAACAAAAAAAAAATCATTATTTTTATTATTATGATTATATTTTGGATTGAAAAACACATGGAAACTTTTCTTTATACAATTTTCGATGAAAACGCAACCGTAACCTTAATGGAAAAATTCAACTTCTCATTTCAACCTCTCATGGACAAAAATCTCCAAGAATCAAAAATCCCACCGCTGGGTCACCAACTGTAGTACTCGAACTAGGGTGGTTGAGCGAATATATTATTATTTTTTTTTTAACAAAAAAAAAATAATTCACTCTTCTACCACTAACAGAGAAAATTCCACCGCTAATAGTCACCAGAGAATAAACAAATTAGGAGCAGCCTTTTCATCTTCGAATGTTTTCGATAAGGTCCTAGATAAATCAGTACTTACCGGAAAAACTATCTTGGACGAATTTTCTGGTATCTTCTTTCTTACCAAGGCACTGTTTTAGGTTTGAAAGGTAAAGTCACCTAAGTCGTCTTAGGGACGTGGACCGTCTAGGCTTATAATATGCTAGATTTCTTTTTTGATTCTGAGATTTTTCCTTTCTTTTTCTATTTTTATTTTATAAGAATGTCACTGAGGTTGGGATGAGTTAAAAGCTGTCAGTATAGTTACCGACAATGATACACTGAACTGTTTAACGGTATATTAAATAAACATTAAATGATAAAGAATTACACCATAACAGAAAAAATCACCCGTGAATGATTCGGTGTAAAATGTATAAAAACGTAATTCTCCCTATGGATAAATAAAAATATCGGCTTTCAAAGAGTAAATAAAAATAAGAAAAAAAAACAACATTTAAAGTTCTTCACCCGTTCGGTGACAATTCATCGAGACAACAAAAAAAAATGGTTCAGATATCATACAACAAATAAAACAAACAAAAGGTTCACCCACGATATCTGAAAAAATATATCTGTGGTTAGTTTGCCCAAAAAAAATCCCAAAAAATTCACTTACCAAATCTCTAGCTGCGCTCGGTGTTTCGTTCAGGAAAATAGAACAATTTCGTCCAAACGAATACCAGAAAAATTGTTTCTTACAATTCGTTCACACAACGACAAAACCGCCACCAAACCAAAATCTAACTCGCTCTAATTATATTTCAACTCCGATGCAAACTCTAATTAAAGCGGTAGGTCTTCGATCAACCGCACCAACCGCCTCTCGACTTCCAGGGGTGTTTATATTTTTAAGGGCCAAAATCGTTCAACAGCGTTGCGTTCTATTTACGCCATTTCTACCGCCACGGAATAGAGAATTCTCTCGGCTGTCTGCCTCTCAGATCTCTTCCCTTACCCCCAAATACCCCTCGGACTTAGCACTTTGAAAGCGTCTAGTCAACACAAAAAAAATGTTCAATTCAGTTAATGGTCATTTAGTTCGTATATACTCAGCGTGAGTCCCATCTATATTACCCTTTGTAAAATAAATATTTACTCCATGTACGGCGACCTAAATGACTGCTTCATTGATTTATATATGGTAAAAAAAATATACTCATCCGAACCACTTCGTTTGACTCGACATTTTTGTTTATAGAGAATTAATTTTTATTTCCTCTTGAAAGAAATTTCACTAGCCTAGCTTAAATAATATGAAACCAAATATTTACAGGGCATCGTCATCATACGTGACCCTTTCCATTATAACAAAAGTGTTTATGCATATAAAACATACAGGGCGTCTTGCAAAGAGGGCCTGTTACAGTGCTCCCCTCCAAAAAAAAATCGAAGGCCAGATGTGTAGCCTGGATTTTTTCCCAATATAAATTGTGATTGATAGGGACCGGTGGTTCTCACTATGATGCAATTAGTAAAATAGCTAAATTAATATCAACCACTAAAATTTGTTGGGCCGATTACTGAGTCCGGTCCTGTTCAATACTGGAGGTTTGCTTATCATATTTATGACGCTTACTGTCGCTTACTCTGTTCTAATTTACATACTAGGCGCTGTGTTTATTTTATCGCACGCGTTGATTCGGGTTATAAAATTGACTTTTCAACTTCACTCCCGTTTTTCTTTCGACGCACTATGTTTTAAAGCACTGGTGCGCCGACGTGTTGCTAATCAATGTGTCGTAAGGCCTTTTCCGATCTTCAAATAATTAAGTCGAATACTTTATCTCGAGAGTCAATTATATCGCACCACTAATAATGTTTTTATAATCTAGTTTTTTGTTCAAGTTCAATGGTTTTAAGGTTTATCCGCCCAGTGTCTATCCTGTGATACATCAGGATATAAGTTCGCTGGCGGTGCGGCACTTTTTGAGAGGGTTACTCCAATGGCATATTTAATTGTTCTGAATATGGTGTAGAATCCTATGAGTCCACTCATAAACATTCCGACATCGGTGAACCAGCCCCACACTTGTTTCATTGTTGAATGGGCTAATTCTTTCATTTCGTCAGGGTTGAATATTTTCAGATTTGAAAATCCTTGTCCAGTTGTCTCTAATCCCATTACTCGTCTGGCTATTATATTTTCCACCGCTTTCCATTCCGACCCAAATGTTAATATTTTCTGTGCTTGGTGGACTTCCTCCTGGGTGTAAAGTCCCGCTGAGCCTATTGGTAATATAGGCGAAAAATTCAGCTTCGGTGACATTTCTACGCCTAGTTCTTTGGGAGCCTTTTTAACCGTAGGGTACGGTGCCAGCCCTATCCATTCGTTTTCAATAAAATACAGAGGTGGAATAAGTCCATTACAAGTTATCTCTTCTGCATGATCCTGTATGATCCTGGTCACCGGAGCCATAAACTTGGATTGGTTATTTACCTCTATGGGTAATTCGTGATATCATTTGTCTATTCGGCGGATGTTTGCTAATTTGGGCAAGCATCTCATAATATAGAGTACCTCGCCTAGCACACGACCTACATGTCCCCCTTCCTCCTGGGTTGGTGTCAAGGGTGCTATCAATAAGCGGTTTTTCAGTACCTCTCTATGTACAAAACATCTTCGGTGGATCGTATTCAGATAGAGTTTTTCTAGGCTCCTCTTATAAGCTTGTTCCACGTATAGGAACTTACTATTTACATAACTCATAAGGTCCGTGTTGTATGGTAATAATTTCATGTGTGGATCTAACATATTTCCTGTTTCTGTCATCCAAACCACTATCCTAGGATGCTCAGTTTGCCAGATTGACACAGAAGTCCCTTTTTTAGTAAGGTAAGAGCAAATATTTTGTCCCCAGTTTCTACTACCAGGTAGCGTTCTTTATTGATTTCATTGGTTACTACTTCCGCGTCTCCTTGATAAAGTAAGCTTAGTTTATCTTTGCATGAAATATGAGTATTACTTATTCACACATTTTCCCCCAGGATTGTGTCAAAACAGTATCCTGTAAGGAATGGACATGTTACTCCTCCAACCAATTGTATCTGGTTTTCTTCCATTTTAATTCGGGCTAGGTAATCTTTCGCTTGTATTTTTATAGAAGCTGAAATTATTACATCTTCCCATGTACGTCCTTGTGCATGGTAAGTAGTGCCTTTACATGCTCCTCCTGCATCCACGGTGCCTGCTATAGTCAACGAAGTTGTGGTAGTCCCATTCATAGTTATACCTCCTATATCCTGGTGATACAACCGTATATGCTTCGATATCGATGCAACGATAAACATTCATCCGCCCCGATTCGATAAACAAAATTTGAGAGTCCCCCGGCCACTACCGAACTGTGACTATGCATTCCGCAGTGGGTTATAAGCCGAGTAATTTCGATTAAACAAGTCCATACATGTATTACATTTATTTCATTTCGTTGGATTACTTTTAGCTGAGTCCTAACACTCGAGTATTCCGATTCTGGTTCTGGGCATTGTGCAACATCCCTTATCGAAACCGACATAATATCCGTATTATGATCGCTACAGTCATAAACGATTATTCCACGACACTCCGAAATTATAAGAATGATCAGGAAAAAGGTTTTTGCCTTATTGTTGCTCCTGTCGCTGCTTCAAGCTGTTGACCTCATGTGTGGTCCCATGATGTGGTACAGTTTGTTTAAATTGATTTTCCCGTTTCGCGAACCACCTAAGCAAGAAATTACAATAATGAGTGTTTAGTATACAATAGGTCCTTATATAATTCTTCTAAAAAATATTAGGTCATGTATTCAGATTTTTTTTATACAACTAATAAACCCTTTGGAATAAGAACATTATAGTTAAAAAAAATTGCTTTAATACAGATACATTTTTAATTTTTTTTTTTCATTTCCAGTAAATGTAATGTTAACATTGTCCTAACAATCAAACTATATCTTCATCACAAGTGTACCCCAAAATTTTTTTTTTTTCAGACATCAATAAAGCTCACAACATAAAAATATTAAGATGATAAAACTATTAACTCTAGATATAATAAAATAAAATTAAAACTTCTCTGAGTAAATCTCTTTACTTGTAACATAACAACATATTGCCTTTCCTCAGAGGTAAAAGAATCGTGTATTATCAGAGAACCCTTCCCTGAATAATTGTGAATTTTTGTCATAACCGCAACACGCGAACATATGCATGATATTCATGACTAATTTTGTACGAAACAAGTGCAACAGCACTTATCGTTCACCTACTTTATTCGTGTTATTCATTTACTTATTTGTTAGTTTTGTATGTTGTATGTTTTCCATTTTGAATAAAGTTCTTATTATTATTATTATTATTATTATTATTTTAATTTTTTTTTTCATCCGTTAGGAATTACCCAGTCAGGCCCTGTCTCCGGAGCCCCGACACTTCCGGAGGGCGCGCTGGTGTGTCAGTAACCCCAGTAAACACTCCCCACGTCCATGGGGTAAGTGATTACTGGGTCCGAGAATCATGTGCCCTGAGTAGGCGGAGTGAACCAAGAATTACGGCCTTCTGCATTCGCCCGGCTAGGATTTCTGCCAAGTCACGGCAAGCCGGTATGATTTTTAAGTTTGAGAGCAGTGTGTCCATCATTCCACCAAGGACCCCTATTATCAGAACCACCATCTTGACAGAATGGTTTGGGTAAAGCCTGCGGAGTTCAAAGAGAAGATCTCGATATTTAGTCCGTTTTTCCTCCTCTTTTCGGACAATGTTCGTTTCGCCAGGAGCTGAAAACTCAATGACGAAAATCGTCCTACTTTGATGGTCGAGGAGGACTACATCAGGCTTATTGGCTTGTATTTGCCTGAGGGTGGGGAATGAATAGTTCCAATAGATTCGGCACTTCTCATTCTCCACCATGGACTCAATATCCCCCGGAGCATAAGGCAACACCGGTGTCTCGTCTACACCGTACGAGTGTCGTAGATGGTAGTACAACACTCGTAGGGCCGCGTTATGTCTGTGGATATAGGCTGAGACCGCATAAGCTGGACAAGCTGACAGCAAATGCATTATGGTCTCAGCTGCCCCACGACACGCTCTGCATCTAGTGTCAGGAACTTCTATACCCATCACGCGACTGCGGTAGACGAGAGTGTTGAAGACACCATCCTGGCAGGCCATTATGAATCCCTCGGTCTCCGACTTCAGCCCACTTGACCTGAGAAACGAGAAGGTCAGGTCTCTGGATAAGCCTAGGTCTTCAATGTTCTTGAAGAAGACCCCATGCATCGGCTTATCCTTATGTAGCTGCAGGAGCCTCTCACACTCCGCAGCTTTTACGTGGGCTTTTTGCTGAACGGGTTCCAACTCGGTGATAGAGTTTGGGTTTGTCCGTTCAGTGTCGAATACGAGACCGAGTTCATCGGCTGCACGGGTTGCTGCCTTGAAAAGAAATGCTCCAATCCCTGCTATTTCATGATCACATACCAAGCAGAGAAGGGGATCTGAACTCCTGATGACTTTACAGGCTCCATCCAGTACCATTCTGTTATGTAGACACTCCAAACTCAAAAGTCCACGCCACGGCCTCCCCGTTATCTGGGGAAGTATAACCGTGGAACAGACGATTTAGGATGCAAGCTTCTATGAAGATGCATCATTTTGCGAGTTTTTATGTCGAGTTGTCGCAGCTCTTCCTGAGTCCATTTCATTACTCCAAAGGAGTAAAGTATATTAGTTGCAGCAACTTTGTTCTTCCCCGACAGTTCTGAAGACCAGATCTGTCGGAGTTTGTGCTGATACTTGCCACGGAGAGAGTTTTTGACAGTAGCTACCTCTTGGGTGTGGCGTTGTTCCACCCCTAGGTGGGTATACGTCTCTCCGGCATCCAGATGATGTAGGATGCTTCCGTCTACGAGCTGAACGTCCTCTCCGAATTCCTCGCATCGTCCTCTTTTGAGATGAACCGTGGCACATTTGTCTATCCCAAACTCCATTCCGATAGCATGCGTGTACTCTTGCACCACCCTTAAGGACTGGTGAAGGTCCTTTTCTCCGGAGGCATACAGTTTAAGGTCATCCATGTAAAACAGATGGGTGACCTTATGCCTCCGGTTGCTGGGGGGTGCCGCAGTTGTATCCGCGGGTTTTCCGTAGTGCAACGGACAATGGCAGTAGTGAGATACAGAAGAGAAGAGGGCTAAGGGAGTCTCCCTGAAACACGCCCCTTCTAAAGATAACCTGCTCTGTTTGGACTCTGACTTGACCAGATGTTATGGTAAATCGAGTCCTCCAGAGCGGCATCAGCTGTTCAATGCATCTCACTATTTGATCGGGTACCGCAAGGCATCTGAGCAAATGCATGATGAGTTCATGCGATGTTGTATCAAATGCCTTGCGATAATCGATCCAGGCCATTGAAAGGTTACGCTTATACTGCACGGAGTCCTGCGTGATGCATCTGTCGATCAGCAGGTTCTCCTTGCAGCCAGCGACCCCCTTTTTTGACCCTCTTTGCTCATATATCCGTTCATACACCGGCTCAACTGCGGAGAGTATTCGCATGTACAAGATGCGTGTAAACATCTTATAACATGCGTTCAAGCATGTTATCGGTCTGTAGTTCTTCGGATCAGATAAATCTCCGTTTTTGGGGATTAGCACGGTTCGCCCCTCGACAAACCAATCCGGAATCTGCTGCTCCCCATCCAGCCATGAGTTGGAAACTCTTGCTAGATGGTGGTGGGTACTTGGAAATTTTTTCCACCAATAGTTATTCAGGCCATCAGGACCTGGAGCAGCAAAATTCTTCGAGCCTTTGAGGGCCCGTCGAACTTCTTCCGGGGTTATCGGATTGCGCAGTTCATTGAGCTCAGGCTGACGAAGCCTCCTGCAGAAAGCTTCGAACTGCGCTAGGGCTGGAGTATCTACGTTGAGTGGTTGCGGAAATTCGTAAATACCCTTCCAGAAGGTTTCTACCCGATCAGCCGCCGGCGGGTTTTCCACAACACGTGGAGGCTCTTGGAATAGGCGAGAAGGTTTATCGCGGAACTTCATGTTTTCCGCGATGCTTCTCGCCCGCCTCACTAGTGACTTTTTTGCAGCCACCAGCATTCGTATCCTATCAAGACAGTGCTGTTTGATGGTTAACAGCACGCCTTGATTTAGTGTGTGGTGAGCTCTTCTTAAATTTGCGGTAATTCGCCGCACTGCGGGCGTGAAGGGCCTATTGGCCGCCACGTAGTCCGCCACACACTGGATACGAGACGCGTGTTGTCTCGCTGACCTGATCTTAGCTTCCATCTTGTGAATGCGTCGCTCATGCCTCCCAATCAGAGGGTTGGTATCCCTCCTCTCCGTTTGGGACAGGGCCTGAGCGGCGTCATACACGGCAGAGTTGATCTGCCAGATGTCAGCCTCTTCTGAAAGGACATCGTGAATCTCCGCATCCACCCGAGCCAGTTGTTGTGGCTTCAGGGGCTTGGTGTTATCCAGCGCCCTGCGGGTTCTGATGCCTTCCGTTGGTGGTATGATGCGGGCCTCCTCTACAGCCCGATCGACGCGTGGCATATCTGCCACTTCTGCCACTGCGTTAACCGGCTGAGGAGGTGCTCTAACATAGCCTCGAACCCGAAGGTGGGATACATAATCCCTTAGGTTTTGTGCGGAAAAGGCAGCATGCTCTGGGTGTATTTCACACCACAAAGCATGCATTCTCGCCATGTATCCTCTTCGGGCGGGCTCACTGCTCTCGTAGCAATGCAGAAGACTGTCCCTTAGTCCATCCGTCCACTCAAAGCGTCCGTTTTCATTGCGGTCATTATAATTGCCACTATAATCCATCGTTCTGGGCCCCACCACCTTGCCTATGACCCCTAATCCGAGGGGGTCGGTTGTGGGGGCCTCTTTCTCATCCATCGTGAACCGAGTAGTGGGGTATACCGGGGGGTTAACCCAGTATACCCACGGCCGACATCAGAAGGAATGAGCATTCCCTCCAGGGTGCGCCATGGCTGCCGGTCCGGTTTTGCACCGGTAGCTCAGGAAAGTGGTGTCGCAACTCACCAAGGCCTTGGATGATGGTTGGCCTTCTCTGCTTATTATTATTATTATTATTATTATTATTATTATTATTATTATTATATACTTCAAGTGTAACATCAAAATGTACAACAAAAAAAAAATCGAATGTGGTTCTGGTAAAAAAAAATTATTTCATTATTCAACTATAGTCATAACCAAACAATATATCCATATTCCTGACTCTTTCGTCGCAAACCGAAATGTGACAGAAAAAAATAACCTGCAAAAATACTTTTTTATAAATCGATATATAATAATACTTGGAATTTGGCATATGAAAATAATTCCGAATAGTTATCTTTCACGGTGAATACCTGTTTGGAGGCTTACGAGTCCTCGTCGACCTCCTCACAATGGGTTCTGGTTCATCCAGTAACGTATCTTCGAATTCTTCGTCCGATATTACTTCCTCACTGTCTTCACTCATGTTCTCGTCATCTCCTGATTCATGAGCAGCCCAGAAGTGTGGTATGATGGCGGGGTTAAATGTTGGGGAATTTACTTCTTCATCGTCTTCTTTGGTTATTTGTTTTTCTTTCCTTGGGCGTCGTGGTTGCTCTACGACGTCTTCTTGATCCTTGAAAATCCTTCCTGTAAACGCTTTCAGTCGGTTTACGTGTACTACCTGTTCTTTCATCGTCCCTATTTTCCTCATGGTGTATGTTACTGGTCCTTCAATCTTTACAATTCTATAGGGTCCATCCCAAGATCTGTCCAATTTTTTTGAAATCCCTTTTTTCACAGACATGTTCTTTAGATATACCAATTCTCCGAGTTGAAATATTTTCTCTGTTAGATTTTTATTAAACTTTTGTATTCTTTTATCCTTAGATTTTTCAGTGTTCAATCGAGCTAAGAGTTCAGATGCATAATTTTCGTCGTAATCATATTTTATCCTTTGAGATTTGATGAAGCTGTCAATAGGTAGTACCTGATCTCGGACGTGTAGAAGAAAATACGGGCTGTATCCCGTCGAACTATGTATACTCCCTCGATAAGCCATTAGAACGAACGGTATCCAGTCGTCCCAATCTCTTTGACTTTCGCAAATGTATTGTGCTAACATATCTTTAAACACTCGGTGCATTCGTTCAATCTGTCCATTTGACGTCGGAGCATAACTAGCAGTTTGTACTTTTTTTATCTGCAGTATTTCACACACTTCTTTAAAAAGACTAGACGTAAAATTCGAACCTCTATCTGTCAAGAGCTTCTTGGGTGTGCCATGTCTTATAATAATTTGTTCCACAAACACTCTGGCGATTGTGTCGGTTTTCTGATCTGGTACAGGGATGGCTTCCGGATATTTCGTAAAATAATCTTGAAATGTTAATAAATATCTGTTTCCTTTCATAGAGGTGACTAGGGGTCCCACTATATCCATCGACGTCAGTTCCCAAGGTTCTTTCGTAGGTGTAAATCGTTGTAGGGGTGCTTTCTTTTGATGCGGAGAAGTTTTTCTTCGATTGCATGCATCACATACAGTACAATAGATTATGATGTCCGTTCTCATACCCATCCAATAAAATCTTTTCTTTATATTCCATAGTGTTTTTTTTACTCTGATGTCCTGCTATAATAAAATATCTCTATCCCATTCCAGTTCCACCATTTCATCCTCTTCTACTAGTGAAATATGAAATTTCTCTTTTGGTAACGTGTAAATGATTACTTCGATGTCCGTATTATAAAAGATGAATTCTATCATAGTTTGAATCTTTACCCAATTCAATCCATCTACACCACATGAAATCTTTGGCATGGCTAGTTTTCTATCTTGATTGTCTTCACATTTCTTCTTCAGATTCCGTAGTGCATTCCAAACCGTTCGATAAGAAGGTTTATCGTGAGATTTAAATTTTGTAACCATATAATAAATATTTCTTTCCGGAAGTTTCAATTCTGCTACTTCCCCCACCATTTTCTTTTGTTCCTTCAATGAATTCACTGACCCAAACATTTCCTTGAACCTTACAGCAATACCTTGTCCCATAGCAAAATCTTGAGACACACAGTGTGCTAAAGCATACGATTCGGGGGAGAAAAATAAGTCCCCTTGTTTTTCGGTTACATTCTTAGCCTTTAATTTTTGATGGACTTTCAAATATTCTTCATAGTCTTCAAACTCGATATCAAAATATTGATCTTCCCTATCAGACATTCTGCTAAGTGCATCCACGTTCCCATGAAGCCTCCCTCGTCTATGTATTATTTCAAAATCATATTCCGCTAACGTCAACGCCCATCTGGTCAATCTTGATCCTGGATCCGTCATCGATAACAACCATTTGAGAGGTCTATGATCTGATATTACTGTGAATTTTCTTCCATAAAGATAACATCGAAACGTCTGGATTCCAAAGATTACCCCTAGCAGTTCTTTTTCTGTCGTTGAGTAATTTAGTTCTGCTCTCTTGAATTTTCGACTTGCGTAAGCTATGGGTCTTTCATAACCTTCCCTTAGTTGGCTCAGGATCGCCCCCACTCCAAGACCTGAAGCGTTTGTAGCTACTATGAATGATTGTTCGAAATCTGGGTAAATTAGAAGGGATTCAGCAGTCAAGCTTTGTTTCAACTTGTTTATGGATTCCACTACTTCTGATGAAATTTCGAATTTTACATCTTTTTTTGTTAAGTTAACCAATGGCGCTGATATAAATCTTCTGTACCAGTTCACAATTCCCATAAACGCTCTTACTCCTTTGACATTTTTTGGTATCGGAAATTTTTTAATGGCCTCGATTTTTTCCGGATCAGGAAGTACTCCTTCCTGTGTAATCATGTGCCCCAAATATTTCACCCTTTTCAATAGAAAGCTGCATTTTGTCGGCTTCAGTTTGATATTTACTTCTCTTAAATTCTCTAAAATTTGTGCCAATTTGCTCAGATGATCCTGTTCTCCATCTGCGTTGAAGATAATGATGTCGTCCAAATATACCATACAAATTTGTCCTGTAAGACCAGATAGGGTCATATTCATAAATCTCTGAAATGTGCACGGAGCATTAACTAAACCGAAAGGCATTTTTGTGTACTCGTAATGTCCTTGGAAAGTACTAAATCCAGTCAAAGGTATATCTTTCTCTTCCATATCTATCTGATGATATGCTTCCGCAACATCAATTACCGAAAATAAAGCTTTGTTTCCTGTACTATATCCTTGAATTAAATCGGATATGTTTGGGAGTGGGTAATATTCCTTTTTTGTTACGCTGTTCAATTTTCTATAGTCAATGCACATCCTCACTTTTTCTTCCCCGGTAGGTGATTTTTTTGTCACCAATACTAATGGCGCTGGCCACGGACTATAAGATGGTCGAATTATTTTTTCTCTCAACAACCTATCTATTTCCTGTTGCAGTACCTCCCGCTGGCCATAGGGTATTCTATACGGTGCCTGACAAATAGGGCTCGCCCCTGTTTCTAAAGTTATACTATGTTTTACTTTTGTGGTACTAGTGAGTTCATCATCATCATCCCTGAATGAATCCTTATATTGTCGTAACAATTTTTCCAATTCTTCCTTTACTTCCGTTCGTAGATGATCCAATTGAAATCCTTCTTCTATCCATTTATCATCCGAAAAATCAAAACTTTGAATATTTTGTTCTTTCTTCCAGTTTCTCTCCTCTTCCTCACATGTTACAGCCTGCCCAATTTTTTGGTTTCTTCTTATATCCATTTTTTTCTGGATAGGTTCACCAACCTTATGAGTACTTGGCTACCATTCATTGCCAAACTTTGGGCCGAAATTACGTGGGAATTTCCCACTTCCACCGATTCACATATTAGGAACTTTCCCAAAATAATTTTTCTCAAGTTTCTCATTACCACCATTTCTGTTCTAACTGGAATCTCCAAATCGCAATCCGCCACTACCTCTGTCTCCTAACGATGTTTCTCGTCTACCTTCTGTTCTTCTACTCTAGCTAGTTCCTCCAAATCCGTTAAATCGTTTTCTTCTCCTACTTCAATTTTATCCCAGTTCGTACATGTATTTTTCTTCGTATGAAATCCTTCATTTCTAAAGTCACCAGAACGTTTTGTTACCACTTCTTTTACTGGTTCGTCTATTTTCATTTCATCCTTTTGTTTTTCTCGAATTTTCTCTTCTTTCTTGTGTATTGAACGTTCCCTATTCGATTTCTTCTTTATTGAAAACCTTGGTCGAATCATATATTCATTATATCCTTCTTAATCGGAGTCGTCCTCGCTCAGTGGCCCAAATTCTTGGATTTCCGCTTCTACATACTTATGCGAGGCTACCTCCTTCAGCTTGACTTCTTCTATTTCTGCCAACATTCCACTTTTTTCCTTTTTTGTAGATTCCTCCTGTTTCCCCCAAGTAACTTGTTTTTTCGGCTTTTCTTCCGCATTCTTTGACTCCAAATCTTGTTGTTTCTGCTTTAGATTTTTCACCTCATTCCACTTCGGCGCCTTGTAAAAACTGCGAATGTGCTCAAGCCATTCTTTCCAGCCTCATGGGATATTTCTGCTTTGTTCTGTAGGACCCCGATATCCTCTTCTTCTTTCTCCATCTTGTAATTTTCTTCCTTGTGAATACATACGTATCCCGTGCCAGTAGTGTTTTCTTTTTCTTCTTCCAATTTCCCAAATGTCTCCATCCTCTTCCCGTTTAAAACGGAAAGGTACCTCCTTTTCCCATATAATCATGACTGGATTTGGCCCATAATGAAGTTGCACCTCATTTGCTACCAAAAAATCTCTTCCCAAAATTACTGGAGTAATCCCCGCTGTTTCATTTTCGCACACATAAGCTTCGAAATTGGTTTCGTCAGTTCCTCTTGAAATCCCAAAGTTCGCTTTAGTCTTCCCAAAGATCTTCAACGGGTGTCCGGTTACACTAACCAAACAGATGTCATCAAGTCCCTGGCAATCGATATCATCATCTCGTACCATATTTCTTCTTATCAACGTGACCGCCGCTCCCGTATCCACTAGACAGTTACAGCTTTTTCCATTCACCTGTAGTACTGCTATACAATGGTGCAAATGAATGGAATAAATTCATTATTTTGTAATAAGGCGACTCTACAGAAAAATCCTGATACCCGTCGATTTTTATTATCGAACGCGCATTCTGTCAAATATTTTTGATACGCATGACGTCATTGGTGTGAGCGTGATGACGTCATCGATGATTTTTTTAAATGGACATGTGGGTCATGTGATAAGTCATTGGAAAGGTCTTCCAATCAGCTATCCAAGCATATTCATGATTTCAAGTAATTTGGGTTTTTATTCTAACAAACAATTGTAGTAATAAAAGAACATTCCCATTCAATGAATACAAACAACTTCAAAGCAAATGTTCAAACTGCCGACCATCTGCTATAAGACAGTGGGATAGACGAGCAGTAAATTCTTCTCGAACTCTGCCAATAACGTCCTGAGTGATTCGTCCCATCTCGATGCGTATACGGTCTTTGAGATCACGGATATTGTGGGGTCTATTTTGGTACACTTTACTTTTCAAGTATCCCCATAAAAAGAAATCCAGAGGTGTTAGATCTGGCGACCTAGGTGGCCATTCAATTGCTCCTCTTCTTCCTATCCACCGATCTGGAAAGACGTTGTTCAAGTAGCGTCTCACCACGACAGCATAGTGTGGCGGCGCACCATCTTGCTGCAGCCACAAATCAGTTCTGTTTGGGAACAGCCGATTCAGTTCGGGTAGCAAGAAGTTTTGCAGAAATTCTAAATATCGAGGACCTGTCAAGGACTCATCGAAGAAATATGGTCCTATTATCCTATTCTCTATAATTCCCGCCCAAACATTCAATTTTTCTGGATATTGAGTATGATATTCCTGCATCCAATGTGGATTTTCAGTAGCCCAATACCGACACGTCTGACGATTGACATGACCGTTTAGGAGAAATGTAGCTTCATCAGAAAAAAGAACTTTTCGGAAAAACATCGGATCTGTGTTATTTTTCTCCATCATAATTTCGCAAAATTCAATTCTTCTATCAAAGTCGTCTTCCAGAAGCTCCTGAACTAAACTAACTCTGTAGGGATGCCACTTCGCCTTTTTTAGCGTTCGAAGAACTGTTGAATGGTCAATGTCATTATCTAATGCTACTTGCCTTGAACTGGTATGGGGATTATCTTGAAAAGCTAGTAAAACATCGAGTTTCTTGTCATCTGGAATTTGTTTCTTACTACCTTTGGGTAGGTCTTTCACATGACCCGTTTCTCTGAATTTCTTTTCAATTTTGCTTACCGTGGATTGTGAAATTGGTTCTCGGTTGGGATATTTATTATTGAACAGAGTACAAACTCCTTTGTGCGTTCGTGTTTTGTCTTCACAACCAATCATTATAAGAATTTCGATTCTTTCTGTGTCAGTGAGCTTCATATTGATAATTTTTGAATATTTCTAATGTTATAACCATTAACATTCGACAAGCCGATTGAGTTTAATTCGAATGTAGCAGTTTCGATGAGACCCACATTTGTGAACCGGCAAAAAATCAAGTAAGAAGCTATCATTTCGTTCCCAGGGACGGCCTTTTCAAAATTAGATCTTGGTTACTTACAGAGATTCGAAAATCATTAATTGGACACAGAATTTAATAATTTTGTAATGAGTGATCTATAATTTCAAAATCAATTTTTTTCTGCATACAACAACCATTAGACAAATTTTTCGATATGGTTGGATAGGTAAATGAAACACCTTTCCAATGACACATCACATGACCCACATGTCCATTTAAAAAAATCATCGATGATGTCATCACGCTCACACCCATGACGTCATGCTTATCAAAAATATTTGACAGAATGCGCGTTCGATAATAAAAATCGACGGGTATCAGGATTTTTCTGTAGGGTCGCCTTATTCCAAAATAATGAATTTATTCCATTCATTTGCACCACACTGTATATGGAATTCCTCTACTTTTCACCTGAGTCAATCTTACGATTCTCCCGTCCTTAGGTATTTTTGAATTTTCTTGAAAATTTTTTCTCTTCAATTTATTATTCCATTCTTCCCCCTGTGAGTATATTTTCTCCCGTTTACAGCTTCCAGATTCCATTCCTGCGAATTCCCTACTCCCCCTTTTATCCATATTTTTCCCCTGTAGTATTTTTTATATTGGTCGCTTTCTCGGGGATGTGAAATCGGCCGTCTTAGTTTAAAGGGCCATCCCTTCCTGCACTCCTCTGAGAGTTACGTTCCTCATGTCCTCGTTTCTCAGGGTACGCTTATAGGGAATTCTTTGGCTGGAATTCATTTCTCCAAGTCCTTGCATCAGTTTGGCTTCTTTCTATTCTGCTATCTTATGCAGTGACTTCCTTTCTTTGGTTTCCACCTCGTCTCATGTCATGGGAAATATACTGCCGGTCTCCATTTCCTGGTGAATTTCCTCATCCACCTTTTTCCGGGCATACATTCGCGTAATGTCCTCTCTTATTACACATAAAACAGGTAATCCTCGCAAACCCGTCTTCGCTTCGACATTCTCTTGCAAAATGTCCCATTTTTCCACATTTAAAACAACTCGAACTTCCGCTCAGAGTTGGTCGTTTTCCAATTCTACAATCAGTAGCCAGGTGTCCTGATTTTCCACATGTATGACATGTTTTTTCCGAGTTCATTTGAGAAACTTTCGAAAAATTTCCTCTTCCTTGAATCATCATTAGGGTAGTTTCTTGTAGTTTCACTAGTTTTTCTGCCTTATCCAAATCCAAATCTGCTTCTTTCAACAATAACAACCCAACTTCTTTCAGCAGATCCTTGCGTACTCCTAATTTAAATTGATTCATAATTATTTCTTTATTTTTCTTCTTTAATCCCGCTATTTCTTCTGGTTCAGCCCTCTGCAAATCTTCTTTCAGTAATTTGGCTCCCAAAGTTCGTAGTCTTGTACAATACGTGGAAACATCTTCTTCGTGCCTTTGATAACACCTGCTCAAAATCAACTGATTTTCCCCTGGTAATTTAATGGGTAAAAATTTTTCAATAATTCGCGCTTTAATATCGTTAAAAGATAAGGTATTCAAAATAGGTTCTGATTTAAAATTGTAGGCTTCTCCTACTAATTTAAATTTCAACAATTTAACGGTTTGGTCCTCAGACCATCCGTCCAAACTAGCCCTTTGTTCTAATTTTTCAAAGTAGCGGATAACGTCTTTCCCAGAAAAAACATCTAGGGTTGACGCAACCATCCCCAATGAGTACGCCATTGGAATCATCGGTTGAGCCGACGTATTTACTGGTGGAGTAACTGTAGTACTCGGAGCTCCTGCCGTCGTAGTCATGATAAAACGGTTAGTATAAGTGGGTGAACAATCATGCACTAATGAATTATAATAAAAACGTATACACAACCTGTTCGTTTGGCTTCTTCTCCGACGAACCTACTCTGAAAATCCCTACTTGATTATCAAACCGACTTGAACAATTATCTTTTTGTAAAACAGATTATTCAATGACTATTCAATTCAACTTTTTAAATATTAAAACAAAAAAAAATTATTATTTTTATTATTATGATTATATTTTGGATTGAAAAACACATGGAAACTTTTCTTTAAACAATTTTCGATGAAAACGCAACCGTAACCTCAATGGAAAAATTCAACTTCTCATTTCAACCTCTCATGGACAAAAATCTCCAAGAATCAAAAATCCCACCGCTGGGTCACCAACTGTAGTACTCGAACTAGGGTGGTTGAGCGAATATATTATTATTATTTTTTTTTAACAAAAAAAATAATTCACTCTTCAACCACTAACAGAGAAAATTCCACCGCTAATAGTCACCAGAGAATAAACAAATTAGGAGCAGCCTTTTCATCTTCGAATGTTTTCGATAAGGTCCTAGATAAATCAGTACTTACCGGAAAAACTATCTTGGACGAATTTTCTGGTATCTTCTTTCTTACCAAGGCACTGTTTTAGGTTTGAAAGGTAAAGTCACCTAAGTCGTCTTAGGGACGTGGACCGTCTAGGCTTATAATATGCTAGATTTCTTTTTTGATTCTGAGATTTTTCCTTTCTTTTTCTATTTTTATTTTATAAGAATGTCACTGAGGTTGGGATCAGTTAAAAGCTGTCAGTATAGTTACCGACAATGATACACGACATAAACTGTTTAACGGTATATTAAATAAACATTAAATGATAAAGAATTACACCATAACAGAAAAAATCACCCGTGAATGATTCGGTGTAAAATGTATAAAAACGTAATTCTCCCTATGGATAAATAAAAATATCGGCTTTCAAAGAGTAAATAAAAATAAGAAAAAAAAAAACAGCATTTAAAGTTCTTCACCCGTTCGGTGACAATTCATCGAGACAACAAAAAAAAAATGGTTCAGATATCATACAACAAATAAAACAAACAAAAGGTTCACCCACGATATTTGAAAAAATATAGCTGTGGTTAGTTTGCCCAAAAAAAATCCCAAAAAATTCACTTACCAAATCTCTAGCTGCGCTCGGTGTTTCGTTCAGGAAAATAGAACAATTTCGTCCAAACGAATACCAGAAAAATTGTTTCTTACAATTCGTTCACACAACGACAAAACCGCCACCAAACCAAAATCTAACTCGCACTAATTATATTTCAACTCCGATGCAAACTCTAATTAACGCGGTAGGTCTTCGATCAACCGCACCAACCGCCTCTCGAGACCATCTCATCGATTTTTTTTCTTTCTTACTCCCGTAAGTCGACTTCCAGGGGTGTTTATATTTTTAAGGGCCAAAATCGTTCAACAGCGTTGCATTCTATTTACGCCATTTCTACCGCCACGGAATAGAGAATTATCTCGGCTGTCTGCCTCTCAGATCTCTTCCCTTACCCCCAAATACCCCTCGGACTTAGCACTTTGAAAGTGTCTAGTCAACAGAAAAAAAATGTTCAATTCAGTTAATGGTCATTTAGTTCGTATATACTCAGCGTGAGTCCCATCTATATTACCCTTTGTAAAATAAATATTTACTCCATGTACGGCGACCTAAATGACAGCTTCATCGTTTTATATATGGTAAAAAAATATACTCATCCGAACCACTTCGTTTGTCTCGACATTTTTGTTTATAGAGAATTAATTTTTATTTCCTCTTGAAAGAAATTTCACTAGCCTAGCTTGAATAATATGAAACCAAATATTTACAGGGCATCGTCATCATACGTGACCCTTTCCATTATAACAAAAGTGTTTATGCATATAAAACATACAGGGCGTCTTGCAAAGAGGGCCTGTTACATTTCAAAATACATTTTGCCGCGTAAATGGCCAGCGCCAAGATGGCGGCATGGTCTGACGTCATTACTCATATAGGGGTTAGTTAAAGAGTATGTATTCCATTATAAATAGTGCATCTGCGAAGTACTGCGAAAGTGAATTGTCGATATTTGTTACTGAATTGTAAGCGGTTCAACTGATTTTATCAATAAACACTTAAACACCCATTAAAATACAGAAATCACAAAATAAATGGTGTTTTGTACCTTGTTGTACGAGTACGTCCCTAAGCACGCCAAATAAGATATTTCTCTGTGTGCCACAAGATGCACGTCGAAAAAGAAAATGGTTTAAAGCTGCTAGAAGAGATATGCCAAAATCGAAATCAATGTGAAGATCATTTCAAGGTAAGCCTAGATGCCTAGCACCTGTCATATCCCTCATTCTTATCAATAGAAATTAGAAATAGTTTTGTTGTCATTGCAGCTCGAGGAAGATATGGAGATACAAATTGATGGGAGGAAACATTGTTTTGAATCCTGAGGTGGTGCCTCATATATTTGACTGTCAGTCTGATAGAAAAAGAGCCAGTACTGTCCCTGATAGATCCTTATTTGTGAAACGACAGAGAAGACAACTAGTCCTTGAAGCAGTTGCAGAAAGTGATAGAAAGCAGCACAATATGCCACTGATAAGTCCCATCGATGAACCATGTGCTAGTACCAGTGCTCAGCTACCAACTCCTATCAATGAACCATGTGCCAGTACCAATGCTCAGCTACCAGGAATAAGAGAAACTGATTGATCTTATACAACAGATGATTTGTCAATGCCTGTCAATGTGGATTCATCAGAAGGGTCGCTGCAAACTAGAAATGTTGGAATACAAGCAAAACCACATTTTCGTAGTAAACATATACTGTGTAATATAACAAGTAGCATAAAAGATAGTGCTACTTCACCAGTGAGATCTTTGTTACCTAAAGATGCCAGTACTTCTCCAATCAAGATGCCCACCAATGTTGGAAGGATGACATTGTCACATACAAATAGTAGTAGCAGCAGCGATGCTGAAGTAAAATCAAGTACCAGTTCTTTGTCCCAAGCTCTGATAGTGATTACGAAGGGGAATATTTTCCACAAGACATAAAAGAAGAACAGTTACAAACATTGAATAGTACTCGGTTATTAGTAGAGAAGAAACCAAAAAAATATACAGGTATCCCTGATGATTGGTTTCCCCATGTGATAAATTTGCTCGGCACACACACCAAGATTTGTAGAGATAATTTGATTTCAACTCTGATGAAAATCAAACTGAATCATCAATTTTTTATCCTAGGGGATATGTTTGGTATGTATGTCTCCAATGCTTCCAAAATATTCAAAAGGTGTTTGTTGAAAATGGTGCCTCACCTGAGCAGTTTTATATTTTGGCCATCTCAAGGAAAGATAAAGTATCATTTACCCATACCATTCAGAGCACGTTACAGTAATGTTCAGTCCATCATAGATTGCTTCGAAATTCAAATTCAAAAGTCAACAGACCCTGTTAAGCAAGCACTCACATTGTCAGAGTATAAAAAGTGCAATACTCTGAAGTATTTGATCTCATCTACACCTGATGGATTTATCAACTTCATATCAAAAGGATATGGCGGAAGTGAAAAGAAGTGATTCTTTGTTAGTGGAAGACAGTGGTTTCTTAGATTTACTTCCTAATGGGATGCAGTGTGATGGCTGACAGAGGCTTCAAGGAAATTGCTAAACAGATACATGATAGAAATTGTCAGTTAGTTAGGCCACCTAGTGTTTCAAGTTCAGTGAAACCCACAAAATCAGAAGTGCTAGAAAGTAAACGAATAGCGAGCTTACGTATTCATATAGAAAGAGTGATTCGTAGATTAAGAGAATTTGAGTATCTGAAACCGCATTCTGTGATAGATCACAATTTAATAGAACATACAGATCATATTATTGAAATTGCTTGTGCATTGATAAATTTACAAGGTCCCATTATAAAGCAAACATAAATTTGTGAAATAAAAAACTTGAATAAGTAAGGAACTATCATGACCCCATTTTATAGCCCTCATATTTTTGAACTCCCAAGTCTCGTAAAACATGTCTGTTATTAGTGTAACCAAATATATTTTCAATAAAACCGAAATAGTTTTCATATTTTATTTATCCATCATTTCCTAGGACTTTCTACGATAAAACACATTCAAATTTTATATTTTTTCAATATGAAGAGAAACATAGGTATTGACGTTTCCTCATACAATGATAAGAATTTTGAAATTATTTCCAAAGGCAAAGTTTTGACATTTTAGATAGGTATAATAATGAATATGACACTTATTAACTGGGTGAACTTTCAGTACTTTTTTTTCAATCAAAAATAAAATGAATAGCTTTTATAATTTTCAATAAACAAAACACCATCCAAAATCAATAAATAATCACCATCAGTTGATGTTAGTCACTTTCTTTTCAACAATAAAAATCTCATAACACAAACCAAAATTTCTAGATTTTTCAAAGAGGGATTTTTCTTGACTGTCTTGCATCAGAAAGTATCAACATTTTATTGCTGGATTTTCCATAACTATGATACTGAATAAGATTTTCATATCGTACAGTACAGCGGTACAGGTGTATAATTTTTTTTCTATTGAAGTTTCAGTTATTCAGTCAAAAAGTAAATAAGTACTACAATGAATCAAACAATATTTTATTCAACAAACAGATTTGTACAGTTTGGGAAATACAAATTTTTCCCAGTTCGTTAAAGCTTTTTCTGTCAGTATTTTTACGAATGCCTCATCAAAGTTCTCATAAAAAATTTGAACATTTTTAGTCTGTTCATACTCTGGACTAGCTACACAAAATATCCCACGTTTTTTTTTGGCACACAACATTTGCAATGGCAGGCAATCTGGAAATCTCGAAGTAGGTGGCGCTAGTTAGGCTGGAGTCCTTCAATTGTCATTTGTCAATGTCAACTTATAAATATTCAAATATTGACGTTTGTCACAACTCACAACAGTAACAGTACAACAGTGAATACTAGTAAATAGCGTCCTTGCAGGCGGCAGAAGAGTCTTTATTATTCTGTATGATGAAAATGCCAGAATGTTGTGTTGTGCCTTTGTTTCCCTCAAAAACCTCAGGACATAGGTTTCCAAAGGACGAAAAGTTGCGAAAGAAGTGGATTGTTGCCATAAGACGAGACAAATATAAACCAACAACAAATGCTCGTGTCTGCAAAAAACATTTTCTTCAATCAGACTAAGGAATCTGTTCTTGAGAATCGTAAGTATTATTGGATAGCAAATCCATTATTTTTATAGTAGTAACTTGCTTGATCACATGATACACAGACAATTTTTAATTATATATTTTTTCATTTCACAGCCAAACTGTTATTGAAAATGGACGCCGTACCTAGCCAGTTTAAATGGACTAAAACACAATCTGTTCTAAAGAAACAAAGAGAAGAACGCGCTGAGAAACGATCACTTTCCAAAAAATCTGAACCTCTCTCATGTGTGCCTAGTTCATCAAGAGAAAATGTGCCAGAAGTGTCGAATGTGGTGGAAATTTCTACGATTGAAAATGAAAGTGATGACAATGAGCAATCTAACTGTGATGCTTCAACAATGACATGCACTTTCACAAAGGCTTTTCGCATTGAAGATTTTCAGCCTGAATCGAAGAAAGATGAACTGAAATTTTATACAGGTTTTGATAGTTATGAGCACTTCAATCTAATATTTACTATTTTGGGCCCTGCAGTAAACCATCTCTTGTACTATCCAACCCAACGTCCAATGAGTGTTCGTATGTTAACTCCTGCTAATGAGTTTTTACTCACTATTGTTAAATTGAGACGTAATATGATAAATAGAGATCTTGCATATAGGTTTGATATTAGTGAGGCAATGGTTAGTCGTATTTTCATCACATGGATAAATTTTCTATATTGTCAGTTTATAGAACTGAATATTTGGGTACCTCATAAAGTATCTGAAGAAAATATGAAGTTTAAAGGTCGTTCATGTACGAGTACAGTAATTATTGACTGCACTGAGATTAAAATAGATCAACCCAAAAACCCTGTTTCTCAGCAACTTACGTACTCATCATATAAGTCAAGTAATACACTAAAAGTATTGGTAGGTATGTCCTGTGCGGGTAATATTACTTTTGTTTCCGATGCATATGGAGGCTCTATCAGTGACAGATGTTTGTTTGAAAAATGTGGTTTATCTCATTTACTTGAGAAGAATGATATTGTCCTAGCAGATCGAGGTTTTCAGATTCAAGATATTCTTGCACCTAGAGATATACCTGTAAATATACCAGAATTCCTTAAAAAAAAGGCAGATCAACTTGAACCTGAACAGCTCAACAGCTCAAAAAAAGTTTCATCGAGTAGAATCCATATAGAAAGGGTTATCGGATTAGCAAAAACATATAATATTCTCAGATATTTTATACAGGTTAGTATTATTAACTATGTGGGTTAGAACATGAATGAAATTGAACCAGGGTTGACAAAAAACTAAAGACCAGTCCAATATTCACTTTAATCTTTTTTCAGTATTACATTAAAAAAATTTTTGGTTAATGCTGGAATCATAAACTTATCATAGAACTCTTTTGCCTTTGGAATTATTTCATTATCTATGATTTCATAATTTCTAGCAACAGATATACATTTGTAATCATGTGGGGTCCAAATAAAAAAATCACAAAACTCTCGACCAGTGACAAACATTTGAGTTTGTACCTGAAAGTATTAAGTACTGTTGCTTTTGAGACTCAGTGTATTATTTCTGATTTCCAAATATGGCAGAGTATCAGCACTTACTACCGATTCTCTTATAGAATAGGGACACTTGACTTCTAAAACAGTCAACTTCCCAATGAGACCGTCAGGAGATGCAGCTATGTAAGGATGGTCAAGGGATATGAAAAGTCCACATGAAACAATAATGTTCGTGGTTACCTTCTCAAAAGCACTGACTGCCCTTTTCTCATTTTGATTTCCCCAGTCGATCGCAGCTGAATGAATAGGTTTAGGATTAATTATACTATTGACAAGTGATTCCACATTCCTTCTATTAGTCATGTGTATGACAGTGCCAATATTAGAAGCTGTTAATCTCATGGACCGTTCTTGAAACCACACAGTACTCTTATTCTGAGATCTTGTGGATTTCTCAATACGCTGAACAATCTGCTGGGAGACCTAGTAGAAAACAACAAACAGATTAATTAAACAGGTAAAATAACAATTATTAAAAGGACCTCCTATACAAATCAAATCAAAATTATTTTATTGTCTGAAGAATGATAACTCTTATCGACAAAGGGAAAGAAAAAATACAAATTAATCATCAAGAATAATTGAATAAAAGCACATTTTCTATACATATACAATGCTACCTAATCAAAAGACATTAAAACATATACAATTCATTAGTAGAGCAAGTCAATTTAAATAGAGGGGGAATGTTTGTTGTTTTTTAAGAGAATTATTTTGTTACCATACATAACTGTTCAAAAAAGGCATATAAATACAAAAGAGTGATAATAAGTAACTAAACATATTTTGAATTGTTATACAATAAAAATGTCGAATTCAAGTTAAGATTATGAAAAAAAAAACTACTTAAAGAGACTCTAAAAATAATTTACAAACATTTTTTAAGTGCAACTGTTCAATGTTCAGAACTCTAGCTTTGTTGAACACTTGCTCTGTGGAAAACCTGTTTAAAAATAACACATGATTTAAAAAAAAATTTTCGGCTATGATTAGTAGGGACAGAGTATCCTCAAACTAGTTTTAAAACGATATACCTCAACTAACCTAACCTAACTATTACTCCACAAATTTTGAAATTATTAACATTAGTACTGCTAGTTCCTAGGTGTCAATTAATCAAAATTTCATAATCATTACAGGATACACATATTAATAAAATCATGTATAATTCACATTAATATTCTGTTACTATGTCAAGAGCAAAAACTAATTTAAACAATGGAGAATATACACAAAATTCTGATCTAAGTGGAACATAATGAAATAAGATCAATTTAAATTAAATTACAAGTGTCCTTGGTACATTCCATACAGTTTTCAAGTTATTTCTTACCTGAATTCGATTATATACCATTTGATGTGTGGGTAGAGTGGATAAATAATCATGATCATTAGCAATTCCTTGTAGGGATGCTGCTGCAAAACTTGCACTAATTGCCAATGACCTCTTCTGTCTACTATTGTAATCAATGACAAGATTCCTCATGTTGTCTTTGAACGATGGCATGTTTTTATAACATGCAGGCCTAGGATCATAGCACAGATTATTCATTTGCTTTTTAGCAACATTGTACTCTAGAACAGATTAGTTCAAGTCCTCTGACTTTTTAGGAGACATTTCCAATCTCCTCTTCTTGGGCATGTTCCATATTTGCTTCTTCTCAGTGCAAGTGCTTCTTATAAATAACTTTCCATGCTCCTTGAAATGCAGTAATGTATAGCAAACAACTGCAACATGTTTACATACTGCTCTATTGCCTTTTCCAGCAATACACTCGCAAGTAGATTCTGCAATGCTCCCATCCGGCACCAAAACTAGCTTAACAAAGTATGTCAATGCTTTTTTCATTTCACTATTGACTTGAGCATGGTAGAAAATGTAGTCAGCAGTTTTAGACTCCAGTAGTGCTAATAGGAAGTTATTCTGCATCATGTTGAAGCCCTTCCTATGCACATCAGAACACATACTCATTCCATCTTCAACCTTGTACACTCTCAGAAAATGAGTGTTGATGTGCACAATATCTATTGAAGGCACAGTCGATGTCATCTGAATACTACTGAATGAATCATTAGGTGGCCATACTATCTGCGATACAGTAGTCTCATCACGTTTTTCAACTGATAAGCTGGTTTCAAAATTATCATTTCTGTCATAAGATGCCAGTCTGGAATCAAATTATATTCATTCATTAATCTAATCTGATAGTGACATAAATTGAGGTTATGATTGCTTACCTTTCTATCAAGTCTTCTTTTTTCCCAACAATCTTCGCATTCCTATTTCTCAACTCATTTTTCAACTGCTTTACAGTCCAACTACCATATTTATCACTCATTTTACCAAAAAAAACTCTCAAAACCACCGAAAATAATCAAGACACTAATAAACACAACAGTTCTCATATGAATAGCACAGGCTGTCAAATTCGAAAGGACTCCAACTACATCAGCGCCGCTATGCGGGAGCAATTTCGTACATGGGTGCCATTGCATTTGTGCTTTAAATTTTCCAGTAATTTTGCCATTCTTCACATAGTTTGTTACTGATTTTTCACTGGCTGGACATTTCACTTCAACTATGAACTCTGAAGAAATAGCATCTGGTGAAGCAGCAAATAATGGGTAAGATGGAAGTATGCATAAACCACAGTTTCTAAACTTTATAATCAGTTGCTTCTCCACAGTTTTTAGGACATCGTTTTCTAAAAGTCTTCCTCTCTTCATATACTTGGTGTCTTTTAATTTGTATGCTCCTATTATTTTTTCCACCAGTGTACCTTCAGCAACTGTACAGTGTGCAAATTCGTAGAATTTTGAAGCAGTAACACGCCTAAACCTAAGTTCATGCCACAATGGTGAAACTGACTGTCCTTTTGTTTCACATTCTGCTTCCTTGCACAACTGTTCACTTATTTGCCCTACGCATATAAATGACAAAAAGTCATCAAATTTCACTTCCCCTTGTGCTTGAAATTTAAATAATTGTTTGTACATGGACAACTTGTTGAACTTGTCTTGTTCTACATCAGATGCATACTTATGAATCTGCCCTGGTACTTTCTCTCTCACTCCAATCGCAACAATTTGCTCCATAAATGTTGAACCACTCCACTTGTTTTACTAAAACTAGCAGCAGTTATGAATTTCATAGAAGTGCCAACTGCAGATAATCGTGGCTTCATCCAATATGATGATATGTCAGTTGGTGAAGGTTCCTCACTTCTCCAATGCACCCACATAAGAAAGACAAGTGCATGCTTGCATCCACCTATAAGAGAATAACTACTATAAAACACGATTATGATTTTTGCATCACACCTTACCTGCACAGTCTTTGCAGAATACGTTCAAAACTTTCTCTTCGGTTTCATCCACAGTTTGTTGGACGGAATAATTTTTAGCGCGGACTTTGTGCTCTGGACATATTTTGCACTGTAAAGTACACAAAGTGCCCTCTCTCTTCAGCTCAACATACCCAATGGCACTATCACCGTAAGCCTCACGAGTGCCCTGTAAAAAATTAATTTATATTTCACTTGATCAGACATAACCTCAAAATAACGAAGAGAACATTTGAACATTTGTTGATTGTAAATCATTCAAAGAATTTCTAATACATTTCTTGTGAGAATTTCACCAACTAATCATTAGTTATTTCACTTATTTCTTTACTTACATTGTTGCTTTCACATTTCTAAATTCGGCTGCATTGAAACGATCATCGTTTTTAATGAACTCCATCACCATAAAAATGTCTATCGATGGTAAATTATTTGAAGATGCTTTCACAAACCCTTCTGATGGCATTTTTCGTTGCTATTAAATAAATCGAGCGAATGTTTCACTATTAAATCAAAAACAAATCAACCCTAATTACAATAACCACACTTCAAATGTAAATAAACGATATTGATATGAGTTTTGACGTCATGACACACCGGACCAATCAGATGGCGTTTCGATTATAGTTTGAAATTGTTCATTTTCACCAACTTTCAAACTCATATTTCATTATAAATCGTCAAAAATTTCAATTTTTAGTAGATACAAGTTTTGATGTGAACCTCCTACTTAACATAGATACATAAGTTACATTGATATATATTTAATGAAAACACCGAATTCGAAAATATTTCACTTTATAAGGCCATATTGTAAAATCTACTACCACAAAATTTTTATTTTCAATGGTTCTCCATATATTCCTAACGAATGCTCGTCGTGAAAATCCCTGAAAATTAGCAGTCAAAATTTGAGAATTTGGATCCCTAGTCAACAGGAAATATTTCTACTACTTATTTAACTGCTTTGAGAGCCCATAAAGGCGATACTTGTGTCCTTCGAATTCTTGTTCAAATACACCTATTGCGAATTCAAATTTTGAGCTGTTTTTCACAGGGCCAAATATGTAATTCAACCCATATACCAAAAACTCCTGCCAAGATGTACTTCGTGAGGGAATGTGTTTATTCATACCACTATATATTTTATTATAAAAATTATTGTAATTTATTATGAATAAACTTTATTATTATTACTATCTGATGATGGTTTATATTTCAAATTAAATTTCTTACAAAACAATCTCAACTTATAAAAATATTTTCCAGGTTATGAGACATGGGACTAGAACCCCTGTAAGTACTTATCCCAATGATCCATATATCAACGAAACTTTCTATCCTACAGGATGGGGACAAATAACAAACGTGAGTAATCAAATAAAATTTTATAGTCTGATGAAAAAACATGCTACCAGAAGACCCAAAAAAAAGATTCTGTTTGCTGTTCAACAATATGACCATAGATCAAGCAAACCTGAATCTGCAAAGGTATTTTAGGAGTTATGGAAAGGACTAAAATTTCGGCAAAATATAAATATCTTTCTCCCACAACGTGCGCAATAAGATAAATATCTAACCGAAAATACCATAAACATTAAATGACATCTGACACATATTTCTCGAATGTTTATGTTTATTTACAATGTTATGGGAACTGTTAGACAGAGTTATATTTCAACCGTGTCGAAATTCTTCGTTAGGTACTAAGAAGCAGAGTACAGTGTTATTCAAGAATAATAGCTATAATAATTATTGGTAATTCCAAGTGAGTTTGATTGCTATCACATACAGTTTCAGTAAACTTCATATGAGCATATTCACACCTTAATGTTTGTGTAGCAGAAGTATGGACTAAGGAAGACATCATGGGTTTCTGAAATTGTATAATGTTTCTCAGTTTTTCATTACCGATGGTAATAATAAAAATGATAATGTAAAAGCAGGGGGGCCAATGGTGAGTTGTGACACCACTTTCCTGAGCAAAAGGTGCAAAACCGAGCCGGCAACCTGAGAGTATCTATGAGGCCAAAATCATAGGGACCACGTATCTCATCTTCGAGGTCGAGGATATGCCAGAGCTCCCCTCAACCGGTCAACGAAATGGCAAATATGACACGTGTCAGTCTGGCTGTAGAGAAGGTTCATACCACTGATAGAGGGTATCAGAACACCAACCCCTGAAGGGTAGATGCGGATATTCACACAGGACCATCAACTCAGCCGTAAGACGCCGTTCAGACACTGACTGGGGGGCATGAGCGGAGTGTACCCAAAACGGGAGCTGAGATAAAGTCGGTTCGTTTCAATGCGCGGTGG